>UFQX01000527.1:171426-220949 GCA_900497675.1 Arapaima gigas | reverse complement strand
CCCCCAGGGCCCGGCCTCCCCCCCCCCTGGGACCCCCCCCCCCCCCCGCAGCTCCCCAGGGCCTCATCCCGGACTTCCCGTGGCACGGCGGTGTCCTCTGGTCTGTCCTGGACGTGTGGGGCTTCCCTAAGGCGTGGAAAATTGCACATTTTCTTGTTCTAAGAGTATCTGCCTGACATTAAACGTCTTTTCCTCAGCGTTTCGACGTCCGAGTCTCTTCGCGCTCTAGGGGGCAAGCGGAACCCCCCGTGTGGGCTGCTGCCAGCGGACAGGGAGACTCTGGAGGACTTTGCTCCCTGTCACATTGGAGGCTCTTCCTTCTTGAGCGGGGAGTTTTGCTGCAGCGTGTAAATAACTTCAGGAGCCCCGGTAAGCAGGTAGTAACTCGGTGACACAGCGGCGGCTGCCCTTCCGTCCCAGACGAACGACGAGCAAAGGGCTTCACACCGATTACCCCGCCGTTCACTTACTCCAACCTGGCAGCAGGAGGCGCAGCAGCTGAAGCTGTAGCCTTCATTCACAGGACCTGGCTCCTGTAGTCCCCCTCATTAAGGTGCTTACCCCACACTGACACAGTACTCACCAGGTACTCACTACATACTCACCAGGCACTCACCTGGTACTCACCATGCACTCACCATGTATTCAGCAGGTACTCACCAGGCACTCACCATGTGCTCACCACATACTCACCAGGTACTCAGGACATACTCACCAGGCACTCACCTGGTACTCACCATGCACTCACCATGTATTCAGCAGGTACTCACCAGGCACTCACCAAGTACTCATCATGTGCTCACCACATACTCACCAGGTACTCAGGACATACTCACCAGGCACTCACCAAGTACTCATCATGTGCTCACCACATACTCACCAGGCACTCAGCTGGTACTCACCAGGTACTCACTACATACTCACCAGGCACTCACTACATACTCACCAGGCACTCACCTGGTACTCACCATATGCTCACCACATACTCACCAGGTACTCAGGACGTACTCACCAGGACTGCGTGCAGAACTCGGAAAGGCGGTCGTAGAGCCGCAGAGAAAGAGGATCATGGGAAAATGATACTGCTCTGTGCCTGGAACACGGTCCTTTGCTGCCGCACGACTGCGTTTCCCAAGGACTCCGTCTGCTCAAGGCGCCGGTTTCAGTAACAGCTCAAGTGTGTCGATGAGATAAAGGTTGTTACAAGACATGTTACTTGACTGATTTTGTTCCTCGCAAAGAAAGTCGGGATTGTCTTACAGAGAAAACATGTGAGATATGCGCCGAGGACGGCGCTTCCTCCATTGTCTCACGGGAAAACACACAAGTCTCACCTCCACTCAGCCATCTGACTACAGTTATTATCTTGGGTGGAACATATTGTTTTTCTTTTATGGACTCTGGGTGTCCCGGCCAAGCCGGTGAACTCTGACAAAACAACATGTTAAGATCTAATGAGGATAAATATACTGCTTGGTTCAGGGCTTTTCTCTAAGCTGATTATAGGGAAACGCAGAAGTGAAGTGAAGTAAAAGGCTGTGAAGCTTAATTATGCCACCCTGCCCCCGGGGGGGGGGGGCACCTTTCAGGTACCTCTCGGCCCCGTAGATGTTTCACGACGGCCTTCACAACCATCTGAATGTGCAGTTTTCTCTTCTGGGCCAAGTTCACGAGAAAAGCCAGCTTGCAGTAGGTTGTTGTTTCCAGCGAGGACGCGGGAAGTGGCTCTGCAGCAGTCCACGTTTCTTCTCCAGCGACTCTGCATGGGCAGATGCTGGCCTGTGAACAACCTGGGTGCTCCAGCCCCGACTCTGCCGACTCTCTTGTTTAGTCGTGAAACGTGTCTGTTGCTCACTTGTGTCCAGAACCTCCCCATCTATGCAGCTGCAAAGTGGCAGGGCAGCTGGCTTTGAGGGTCTCTGCGTGTCTCTCGGTGTCTCTGGGCTCTTCTCCGGTTGTCTTCGGACATCTCTGGCCGTCTCCCTGCTTCCCCAGGGTGTTCCCGCTCTGGCTGGTCTGTTGCGTTCACTTGGCAGCGCCGTCACACTCCCACCCTCCCCGTCTGGGCAAAATGTCCGCTTGGACTGTCACGATGGGGTCAGAACCTGCAAACAGTGGAGCAGCACCACCTCGAGGTGCCATTTCCCACTGAGCCGGCGGTGAAGCCAGTTACTGCTGTCTCCTCAGTGGTCCTCAGTGGGGGTCCGTGGAGATGGATGGGTGGATGGATGGATGGGAATCTTGCTTCCCCTTGATCTTCTTCATAAAGTTTTGGAGTGAGTTACTGTATTTCCTGCCCGCATCTTGCAGCATTTTGTTTGTAAGCCAGTCTTTCTTCACAGATGCTTAAGACTCGAGTGTTTTTTTTAAACAAGTCATTCTGCCTCAAGACACACTTTTGACTATCTCACTTCATCCTCTTCTGACTGTACCTTCTTCACACCTGCGATTGTCTGATCGTTTTTATCTGTGAATCGTCTGCATGAGACCAGCATTTTGTTCTCTGTAGCTGTGAATAGACGCTAATCTTTGTTGTCGTGTTTCCGTCTCTCTTTCTCTAGCCGCTTCTGCCTTTCTTTGGCTCTTCGAGACTTTCAGAACCTGCCAGGTGGTGACCTCTCCTTCTGTGGTGCTTGTCTTCTGCTCCTACTTACACACACACACACACACACACACACACACACACACACACACACGAACACAAAGGTGGGAAAAATCCCATCAAAGGGGATTTTGCATGAAGCTGAGCCATTTGCCTTTTCTGAGGTTTCTGCTCAGTCCTGCTGGGTTCGGACCTGGAAAAGACTTTTGCTCCAATGGCTGCTTTATTCTCCTCTTTCCACCAGTAACTAACACGCGAAATGAAACTCGACAAACATAACTCTGGTTGCTTTGTCTATAGGCAGCACCTGAGGTACGAGTTTCTCACGTGAGTGAAGTTATTTAAAGCCCTTTACTGAGTTACCGCCATATAAATGGCTGACTTCTCGAGTTTTTGCTTCTTCCGAGTCCAGCGGGGATGGACTTAAAAACATGCTGCCGACTCTCGGCCCTCTCCATTATTATAGGGACCCCCCATCAGAGTTCTCAGATTCTGTCCTTCTGTCCTTCTCAGATTCTGTTCCTGTTTGTACATGGTACACGTGGCAAGTGGGTCATCGGAGGAGCCCAAGCAGAGCAGCCTAACCAGCCCCTCGGACAGTAGAACGTTGGACTGCAGCCTTAAAACCTGTTCCCTTTGAAAATGACAGCAATTAAACCTCCAACAAGCCGATTTGCAGCAACACGTTTCGCTGAACCTGCGATGTTGAGTGACGCTGCTCGGCGTTTGGGTGGAAATGAGCAACTGACGCCGTGACCGTCCTGCACCGCCTGCGTCGTCCGGCCGCTCTACTTGGCTGCTGTCACTCACTCTTATTATGTCCGTAAAACACCTTCGAGTCCAGGGGGCCGCAGGTGACCCAGCTGTTACAACCTCACACCTGAAGGACCTGCGTTCGAGTCTCCGCTCCCTCTGTTGGTGGTCTGAAGCTGGTCTGAAGCTGAGAGCCTCGGACAAACAAAACTCAATGAGACCTAAATGCTCCAGAGTCACAGCTGAAAACAGTTGTCTGACTTCATCGGTTGGATGAATGAGGGTCAGTGTTTGGATTCCCCTTCCAGCTGTTAGTTATCGTGCCCCTGACTTTAGGCTTTAGACTGTAGAAAGTCTTGCACATCCTTCCAGGACACGGGGCCGAGAGCCTCAGCTGTGCCGCTGACTCCTTCCTACTCCCGCTGGGTCCAAGCGGCGAAGCGGTGAGGTGGCAGTGGGGCGGCTGCTGGAGACGTGTGTCCCGTGCTGAGTGGGAAGAGGGTGTTGACACTGCAGTAAGTGACACGTGGCGGCACGGTGGCCTCGCCGTGTGCTCATCCGCCGAGCCCTAGACTTTACGGCACCTCTGACTAACCGCATGTTTGCCCAGTCCTGGCTGAGCACAAGAGGGAAAAATGTCGGGCGATAACGCGGAAGCCGATAGCCGAAAACAGAGAGATAACTGTTTCTTCCTCTTCCTACTGTATCGGTTTTGTCACAGCTCGGCGCTCGGCGCTGTGAGAAAGCTGCGGCGTTAGATCTTTCGACGAGATACACGTCTGCATACATTTCCAGGTAAAAGTGTGAAGGAGGGAAGGAGATGTGTGGCGCCACTTAAGTTACGTTTCAAAAACTTAAAAGTTTTCTGTTTCGCTTTGGAGCAGAAGCGAGAAACGTTTCACATTCACTCAGGGGCCCTGTCTATTGCTGGAATGGTGTGTGTCGCTTAAGCGATAACTCACCTGATGGAGGGGTGTTACCTGGGAGTGTGTGAAGGGTTTGGTGGAACCCATGACGAAAAATCACCACTGAGAGCAGGAAACATTGAGGAAACTTGGTCAGAGAACTCTGATGCCCCCCCATCAGAGTTCTCAGATTCTGTCCTTCTGTCCTTCTGTCCTTCTCAGATTCTGTTCCTGTTTGTACATGGTACACATGGCAAGTGGGTCATCGGAGGAGCCCAAGCAGAGCAGCCTAACCAGCCCCTCGGACAGTAGAACGTTGGACTGCAGCCTCCACTTGTGTCACTGCAAGTTCACGCTTGTCCCAGACCTCCTGCTCTTGGCAGAGGTGACAGGTGACAACAGAGAAAAAGTCCAGCGGCGAAGTTGCTAAAATAAGATGTGTTATTACTCTGCATGTTTTCCCACGGCACGGGAGTCTCGCAGCCGCAGCTTGTTTCCTCCTGTCTGACCCTCGAGGAGAAGCCCGGCGAGGAAAGAGAGCCGTCAACACAGCCTTTCCGCTGCGCTGGCGCTTGTGGCCTAACTTATCTCCTACCTGTCAGATGTGGAAGATACAGGCGCTATCAATGACACCGATATTTAACAGTCTTAAACCCGCTACTATCTGCGAATGAAGGAGCCGAGTTTCCTTGTCCAGTCTCCTTGTCGTCCGTTTTCTTTCGAAAAAAAAAACTCCTCCTATTTGTCGATTTTGTTCCCATTTCGATTTCCGTCAAGCACCAGCTCAGCGCATGTTGAGACACGGGGACAAAACTGGCCCCTAACGGATTTCGTTTCCCGCGGAAAACACGACTGTAAGACGATACGCTGCAGAGCACTCAAACAGTGTAAGTTTGTTTTTGTCATAAAATACCTGCAAATGCCGCCGAGTTGCGGGCGGCTTTAAAGACGGCACTAATGCCTCTATTTACGCTGTTCGCACACCGGGAGCATCGCAGCTGAAAGGCTGACGCCGTGATAAAGAAGCTCCTAGGAGCGTCAGAAGAACATGTCGTGTCCTTCCTGTCCAAAGGAGCAAAAACTCCGAAAGGTTCCAAAAAAATCGCCCTGTCCGAATCTAAAGGCCGTTTTTTCCACGACGTCGGCAATGTCTAAAGTGACGCGTTATTTGGGGAAGCTCGTAGCCGCTGCACCCCAAGGCCCTTCGCCGAGGTGACAGCGGCGTTTCACGCAGGTTCACGCGGGTCGCCAGGGCGTATTAGACGTTTAAAGAGATACACCACGTTTCAAGTTTGGAGGTCACAGCTGAGGTGCTGTGTACAATGGGAAGTCTGTCCAGGCCTTCAGCACTGAAGGAACGTGTCCACAGTTTATCCATCACCTCCCCATTATCCCCCGTGATGTCAGAGTCGGACGACAGACACACAATAGAGCCACTTTGTCATGTTGACATTCTTAAGTCGCCGAGAAGAGTCGTCCCGAGCGGAGAAACCAGGCGGCTTTGCCGGCCTCCTGCGCTCTGAGCAGGTCCAGGTCGAGAACTGCCAGGCTGGTGGTCCCACTAAGACATATCCGTCAGGGCCCCTTACTTAGCGCACCTACGCCTGAGTGACGGGGAACAATAGCAGCAGAGGGCAAACAGCAGTAAAGGGGATCTGGTGAACCGCTCAGCCACAGCGTTTGCGTGTCTGAGGGACAGGGGGAGATCATTACACCGCACTGGGGATGAAGCTGCAAAAAAGTAGCTTTTAATTTCACACCCCTTGTGAGTGGGACCACCAGTCGACCAGAGGTGGTGGAGAACTGCACTTACGCTGGGAAGGAGACACTGTTAAATCTTATGGATATTTTTATCTCCACTGCAGACATTTTTTTGGAAGAGGAGCTGATTCCTCTTTGAAATACACATTTGCTTAAGTATATATCTCCTTAAACCTGCTCTGCTTCACTGCACTTCAGCTTTGAGGTGCGAGACGCTCGTCTTTCAGGCCTTCCTTTGGTTTGGGGCCACTGGTAGGTACACGTAACCCAACCTGGATGGGTTTGGAGAGACAGGGATTCTCTGAGATCATAGCACTAAAAAACCAAATTGGTGAGAAAAACAGCTCCATATCATCACAGTGAGATTCTCCTTTTCCTGGAGATCAAACTGCGCTGTTGGTTTTAATATATTCATTGTAGATTCTTAAGGGTATCTGTGTTAAACTTCGTATGTATCGTCTTAATAGAAATAAACCCCCCTTTATGCCCTAAACTCATCCCTGAAAACCCAGAGCGGATTTGCCTCAACCAGGACCCGATTTTCCATTATTTTAAAAGAGAAAAATAATAATGTCTTTCCAGCAAATCAGAAAAAGGTCTCAGTTTGTTCAGGAGATTGAGCAGTTGGTCCTAGCAGGAGCCATCCATCCAGTCCAGTCCAGTCCACTTTGGTTCAGTCTGTGCAGGGGCAGGTGTACAACCACACACACCAAAGGAATGAAGTCAAGATGTTGTGTTACTGAAATAGTGAAACCTCACAAACACACACACACACACACACACACACAGACATTCAGGGCCCCAGTCCTTCTGCACGCATGAGGAACCAGATCTGTCCGGAGGTGGACCAGGGACTCCACCCACATTCCCGAGTTGTTCACTCAATAAAGACATTTAACAGTTTTAAATAAACAAGCCAGTTTACTGTAATGGGTTTTTATTATAGTCACAGGTGAAGAGAAGCTGACTGCGAGCTGCGGGGGGTGGCTTACCTTTCAGCTCTTTTAGTCACTTCCATTTTCACTTTTCTGGCCTTTTTACCCTCTTTCTGTTCAGGTTCCCGCAAGCTTTTCTCCCTTTTTGGCTGCTTTTTGCTGAGTCACACTTTATTCATGAGATTAAAATGGAGACTCTGCACAAACACCCAGAAACAAAGCGAACAAGAGACAGGAAAATGTCCCTTACAGGCTGCCGTCCTGCCAGCTGTGCTCTGCGGTGAGAATACCGGGGAATGTGGGGTATGTGCGGGAAAGGAAATGAGCAGGTGGCAGGGCTGTGCGGTCCAGAAATAAGTTCCTCTTTCAACCTTTTGATTCTTTCCATGGATGAATTTGTGGTGCTGCATTATAGCAGTGTTGAAAGATTACCTGTAATGTACTCTTCCGCAGTCATGTCGATAGTCTCACCAGAGGGGGCTGTCAGGTGCTCAATGAAAGTTTTCTGTTTTGCATCATTCTAATGGAGACGTCCGCGTCAGACTAACTCACTGCCTGTAGCTGCGGTTTAATCTGAGCTCCTTGGTCTTTTCTGGAGGCAACACAACTGGGTCTTTGATGAGTTTCATCAGGCCACATGTGGAAGATGGCAATCTTGCGAAAAGGATAAACAACCCTAAGAAAACAAAACGAGCTGCCATAGTGGTGCTTTGCCCACCATCCGTGAAGGGATTCACCTCTTGCCATCAGACAAAGGGATCAAGATAGGAGAGAAATGGACCTGGATGACGGAGCCCAGAGCAGATGCGAACTTCTTCACAACGGATGAAAATGATAAAGCCACCTTCCCTCTGTAACGGGACTCAGACACACCAGACACATGGTTTCCACCTCCAAGACCCCAGCACAGCCTAGCAGTATCACCTCCTCTCCCTCCCTCCTGCTCATACTTTCCTAATTTATCTGGTTAATCAAGTTAATGTGTGTGTGTGTGTGTGTGGGTTGTGCCTGCCTTTGTCTTGTTGGTCTCAGGCTCTGGAACTCTGCAAGCTCAGGGCTCCTGCGTAGACATCATGCAGCCAGATCAGGCCGATCAGAAAACACAGAGCGAGTGACAGAGAGGGCAGCCAAGAGGAGCAGAAACGCAGATGGAGATGTAGGGTGGGATGCGGAGCTCTGAGGGGGGGTGGTAATGGGGGGGCACTCGATGCATTAGTGTGCAGTTGTCATGGCGCCTGTCCAACAGGGGATGGATTGAATACTGCAAGTTTAACCATCTGCTCTCATTTTGGTGCGGACACTGCAGCGTTCGGCCGATGAACATTCCTGCACTCGACCCCAGCGCAGCACACAGCCAAACGCGCGTTTCCTGCGGGCAGAAGGCGGGTGCTGGACCTCTTCGCTTCTGTTCCCTCATCACGTCTTCAACCGCGAAAAGCAGCATTTGGTCCAACTTAGTCTGAGTCTAATTTTATTCCTCGGTGACAGATCAGAGCTGTAAATGTGCTGCACCTGTTTTTGCTGAGTAAATGAAGAAGAAGAGCCGTCGTGCTCCTGGCAGTGTCCCTCCTGGCCCTGTTACCGGGCCTGTGGGACTCGGGAGTCATTAGGAACAGTAGAAAAACACGGCGCCGTCGGGGAGCAAAGGCGATCATTAGGCCGCTTTTAACCTCATGTATTATTCAGTAGCTAAATCTGAGCCAGGTGTAGGGGATGAGAAGGGCAGTGTTGCCATGCTGCGTGTGTGTGTGTGTGTGTGTGTGGGTGTTACATGAGAGAAAGCCAAAGACGGAGTGTGTATGAGGGTTTATGATTTCATGAGATAGGAGCAGAATCTGTTCATGTTATACTGTGTGTGTGCAGTGTGTGACACGCAGGGTATTGTGCTTTTCCTTTGTTCATACCTTTGTCTGAGTCTACTCCTGGGGGGGTGAGGGAGGGGTGTGTAGAGGTGCAGAATGAGAGCCTTTTTTAACATGTGCATTTGGACATGTGCCTGTGTGTGTTTGTGGGGGTCATGGGGGAACGTGTGTGTGTGTGTGTGTGTGTGTGTGTGTGTGTGTGTGTGTGTGAGAGAGTAGGAAAGGGGAACAGGTACGGAGAGGAAACAGGAGACAGATCTGAGCACCAAAGAACAGCAGATAAGCAGGTCAGTGCCCACCTGAAGTGAACCAGCAGGGCTGAAATGAAGGCTGTTCCTTTAGTCTCACTCCTGGTGTGGACTGGGACTGTGGGAACTTCTGAAGAAAGGTGACAACCATGTGACAAGTGACATTGTGACACACAGAAGCGTGTGTTTCAACACCGCTTAAAAAGAACATTTTATCATGGATTAAGCTTCTCATCTTTTAATGTTGGACATGTCAACATACTGACGTCTCTATTTGTCCTCGTTTTTTTTTTTTTTTTTTTAAATCTGCAGATCTGTCTCTGGGAAGGTTTAAAAAATATTTTTTAATGTCCCGTCCATCTACTCATCATCATTAACCACTTTATCCCGGTCAGGGTCAGGGTGTTCCAGAGCCCATCCCGGCGTCACAGTGCGCTAGGCAGGGACCCTACACCCTGGGTGGGATGTTCACCTTTTATCACGGCTTCTTTAACTACGACTGACATTTAATGATTTAAAAAAAAAAACAAAAACAAAAACTCTGGTAAAGATTTCAAGATTACGTCATGCGCAGTGATACAGAACACCATCTCTGGCCTGCGTATTAATACAGTTAGAACCAGTGTAGGAAAGAGGATCGGATCCCCCCCGCCGCAGGGCTTGAGGGGCTGGTGCTGCGCCGGCACCACCGAGACCCTTGAACCCGGGTTGCCTGAGCATAGCTTTGTTTCCAGGAACAAAAGGTGTGCTGTGCATGTGTCCTGTGTGTGTAGGGTGTAGGTGCGCGCCTTTGTCTACCAGGAACTGCGCGCTCGTATCAACGGCCCAGCAATCTGCTGCTGGAAACCCAATCGCGCGGCGACCCGAGGACACTGGTGACAGACCTGTCATTACGCACTAAGTGATATCATTATGTGTGCTTGCTGGCAGATGGACCGTGTGAGACTATTGTTCGCCTAATTGGGACAGAACAACGGGGCCTGGTAATCGCGCACCCCCCCTCCCCTGGGAAATGTGCAGGTCCCTTTTTAGGAACTGGGAGTAGGGGGGGGAGGGGGCGGTGAGGCTGTCCTGAGGTGTGACCAGGGTGAGAAAACAGGTAAATGTACCTGTGGAGAAGAATGCAGAGCCTGGCCAGGTACAGAGGAAGTGTTTCACTTTCCCACAAGACCTGTATTGTTTCACTGAGCTGAATATTGTAGGTAACTGTATTTAACAGCCTTGTGGTTGAGGACTCGGCACCTGAAGGTTGCCGGTTCAGATCCCACTCCACGCTGCTGCTCTAGTGCCCTTGATCAAGATTTAAATGCTGAACTGATCCAGGAGAAATACCCAGCAGCGAAACTGAAAGTTGCTCCCATCAAATGCAGTGAATTGATGATAATAATAATAATAATAATAATAATAATAATAATAATAATAATAAACTGCCCTGTTTAGGGACTGGGGAGTTTAGATGAAGCAGTTTAGGTTTAACACTGTGTAAATATCCTTTTTAACCTTAACTGTGCACTGAACTGCTTGCACTGATTCACCCATATAGCAGGGTAATTTTTACTGCATCAGTTCAGGGTAAAGTACCTGGACAAGGGTATTAGTGTGAAAGCAGGATCCTCAGGGGTTTCAATGGTGGCCTGTGGTTCTAACCACTGCGCCACCTGCTGGCACAAAGGAAAGAGCGTCCAGAACACCTGTGAGAGCCGTGTTTATTTACTCTGCGTCTCACAGTTTTTACCATGCTTTTACCCTTCCCACCAGGACTGAGCGTGATGCTTTAAAGCAGTGCAGCCTTTTCCAGCGGATGCAGAAAAACGACACGTATGTGAGAAAATGTGACGGAAAAGAAACGATATAAAATCCAAGTTAGATATTACAGTCTTACTGACACTCTAGAATTAGGGAAAAAACTAACTAAAATACCGATACGAATATGTCACGACACGTAACTCACCTGCAGCACCGGAAAATGTAAACAACCGGCAGTGACTTTCTTTCTCGCCCCCAATGCGCTGCTGATCATTTACAGTAATAACCGTATGAACCTCTTAATCTCGCGACGTTAATGACAGGCAAAAAGCAAAAAGGCAGTCAGTGAACCAATCTGGCGAGATTTCCTTTTGTCCTTTTTCCGCTCTGTTGTCTTTAAAAGACACAGTGAACAGGTTACATTTGTATTTTTGTATAAACTTAATTTTTTTTGGGTGGATGGATGGATGGAAAAGAAGATGATCTCACAGCAGCCCAGTCTTCCAAAGTAACCAGCAGTTACTTTTTCTTTTTTCACTCTTTCTCCCCTTTTGCCCTCCCTTGTGAGCACGTCACGGAGTAGTAGTGACAATGATAAATAAATATATAAACATTTTAAATTTATACTTTTGTCCAATTAGCTACTGAACTGTACAGTGAATTCAGAACAGATTTTTCCCTGTTTTCATTTTTAAAAATCACTCATCCATAATCAACAGCCAGTATTCACACACATTACTGCCAAATACAGTACAGTATTCACACATCTGTCACATACAGTACAGTATTCATACTCCTTACTGCCATACAGTACAGTATTCACCCATCTGTCACATACAGTACAGTATTCACACTCCTTACTGCCAAATACAGTACAGTATTCACACATCTGTCACATACAGTACAGTATTCACACTCCTTACTGCCAAATACAGTACAGTATTCACACATCTTCGCACTCCTTACTGCCAAATACAGTACAGTATTCACACTCCTTACTGCCAAATACAGTACAGTATTCACCCATCTGTCACATACAGTACAGTATTCACCACATCTGTCACATACAGTACAGTATTCACACACCTTACTGCCATACAGTACAGTATTCACCCATCTATCACATACAGTACAGTATTCACACTCGGTACTGCCAAATACTCTACAGTACTACAGTACTGCGCGCCGTGTTTTGCCGTGCGCTCGTTGTTCACGAGGGACGTTCAGGACGGGGGCGGCGCCTTAAAAGCGACAGGGCGCGGGGGACACGAGTCAGTCAGTCGTCGGTCGGCCAGTGCGTGCGTGAGTGTGTGAGTGTGAGCGAGCGTGAAAGTGCGTCACACCGTGTGTGCGGGCGCGCGACCCGATGGAGGACAGCGGCGGCCGGGCGCTCGGACTGTCCCCGCACCCCCCGCTCGCGCTCGGCGGCCTCCAGGTGCCCCTGTTCCTGCGCGCGGCGCCGTGCGGGGCGGCCCTGGACCGCGGCTACCCGCGCACCCCGAAGTGCGCGCGCTGCCGCAACCACGGCGTCGTGTCGGCGCTCAAGGGCCACAAGCGCTTCTGCCGCTGGAGGGACTGCGCGTGCGCCAAGTGCACCCTCATCGCGGAGCGCCAGCGGGTCATGGCCGCCCAGGTGGCGCTGCGCAGGCAGCAGGCGCAGGAGGAGAACGAGGCGCGCGAGCTGCGCTTCGTGTACGCGGGGGGCGCGCCGAGCGGCGGGGGCGCGCTGCTGCCCTCCGGAGGGTCCGAATCCGCGGTGGGGTGCGCACTGAGGACACCTGGGTACGAGGCGCCCGGAGCGGACGAGCAGAAAGAAGGTAAAGTGACCGCAGTGGTCATTGTTCTGCAGGGTTAACAGTTGCACGTAACGCTGTAAAGCAGGTAAAGCACCGGCACCTGCTCCTTCTCTCTGTGTTTTGGGGGTAAAAAGACGGGGCAGCAGGTGGCGTAGCGCTTAAAGATCGGAGGTTCTGTAAGCTGAATCAACGCGACAAACAAACAAACAAACAAACAAACAAAAAATGCTGCCCTTCGGCTTCAGTCCAGTCCGGAGCTGCTGCCTTTGGACTCGGGAGGTTGCGCGTTTGAATCCCGCCTCCTGACGGTAAAAAACTACCCTGCTGTACAAATGAGTACGTTAGTACAACACTTCGACCCCGCGGGTCGCTTTTGAGAGAAGCCTCAGGTAGATGAATAAATATGAATGTAAAAATTGCCCCGCGGTGTAAATATAAGTGCGTGACTGAAAAGTTATTCAGTGTTTTAAGTCATCTCGCAGAAAGGAGTGTGATGCATAAACAATAAGGAATATTTGGAAATCGTGGTGCGACACTCTCGACATAAAGTGGCTGAGTAAATTTCATAAAGAAGCTCTGTGGGGGTCCACACCGATGGCCCCCCGTTCTCTCCTCACTGTGATCTCACCTCGTGATCAAATCTGCTCTCTTATTGTCAGTTCGTTACCCAGCGGTCACCTTTGCGCGAAGACACAGCATTAGGTGTGTGCAGAGCGGTAACTGAGGGTAAAAGCTGCAGTACTGGGGTGGGCTGGAGTGGGGGGCGTCGTCATGTAACCTGTAACTGTAAATCAGTTGCTGGTAACGAAAACTAATTTCTTGTAACATCTTTGCAGCTGACAAGGTGCCGAAATACGGTGCATACAGCGCCCCTGCAGGGCGCCCCCTGTTTGTTCCCGCACCGCGGTGCACCCCCCCGGGCCAAAGGGACAGACCCCCCGTGGGTTCCGACAAGGAAGGCGAGCTCCAGTCGCCCGTCTCGGACCGCCTGTCCGACCGCATGGGCAGCCCGCGCTCTCCGTCCTCCTCGGACCTCGAGTCCGGCAGCGAGTCCGAGAGGCACAAGGACTACCTGAAAGCCGAAGGCAGCGTCCCGGTGGCCCCCCCGTCAGGTCACCGGGACCCGACCGAGGTCATGGTGAAGATCTTCCCTCAGCACCCGCGGGACGCGCTGGAGTCGGTGGTGCGCAGCTGCAGGGGGGACATCGTCAAGGCCATCGAAGTGATGCTCGGCTCCAAGGAGAACAAGTACAGCCCGGAGAGTGTCGGTGCCCTGGTGGCCGAGACTCTGCCCCTGCCCCGGACCGCCGGATTTGGGCTCCCCGCGGGGCCCCTGGGACTGACGAGCACCAAGTCGGCCTTCTCCCCCCTGCAGACACCGGCGAGTTCCATCAGGAGTGACGGCGTGTACGGCCTCCCTCCGCGCTTCAGTTTCAGCCCCCTGAGATTCACTTACTCGGGCCCCAGCGGGGGGTTGACCGGCTTCGTGTCCCCGTACGTGTCGCCCGGCCTTGTGCCCGGGTTCCCGCTGCGGCCCCCGATGGACTACCCGTTCTCTGGGATGATGCACGAGCTGCCCTACCTCCAGAGCAGCAGCCTGTACTCCCGGCTTGGCCATGACAAGCAGCAGCAACGCTGACCTCGAACCCGAGGAAGGCGGGAGCCGTTTTTCTCTGATCAGCAGCCGCAGGGGTCAGTTTTCCAGAAAAAAACGCCCATTTTAACTGCCCTGTCGGAGCAGGATGTCTCCTCTTGCTGTTGCGTGTCTTCATGCCAGATGTGGTGTTTTTAATTACTGTTGCTTTTTCAATTGTAATCAGTATATTTTTAAAATAACAAATATCTTTTGTAAAGTTTCTTACTCTGTAAATAAATCCTAAAAACAAACGTGCCTTATTGTTGCATAGTTGATGAAGACGAAGAGGATGAAGGAGATAATAATACTGTTTTTAAAAATAACCCTTTTATCACACCTGGGACCGGCGACCTTTTAAAGTCAGGTGTGTTTCTATGTTGAAAATGTGGATTTATCTGCAACAGGGTTTGTAGATAAAAAATAATGCTTTCATTCTTTCATAAGCAGATTTACTTTTTCCCTGTTGACAGTGATGGAAACTTTTGTGGAACAGTGATCATTTGTACTCTGAAACACTGAAGTTTTGCACACTGAGCTACTTACATTGATTTACCTGTTTATACAGCAGGGTCATTTTTTTTAGCTAAGTACCTTGATCTCTGAAACTTAACAAAATCCACCTGTTTGCTGCCGCTCTGTGATTTTATACATTCAGGGCCGAATGCGGGAGATGATGATTAGATCATTGATCAAATATCCTGCATAAATATATCACAGTGGGTCAATTCATTTCAGCCTAAACACATATAGTCTTTACGTAATGTCTACCCTTCCTTTAAGCTAAGGCTTTTTTGTATAAATGTTTCGAATTGTTGATGTTTACCCACAAGCAGTCTAATGTGATGGATGAATTAAGGTATATTAAATGGTTTTGTATAATGTGGCTTTTTTAGTAGTGGCCGCAGATGCAATATTTGTTCTGGAAAAAAAAAATTTAGGTTTGAAATTCCAGATGCATTACCTCTGTTAAACACAGAACTCGATCTGGGTTACTTTTGTAAATATTTACCCGTTTAAACGGTACATTAGGTGTGTTACCCAGGACAGGGGCAGGTACTCAGTATGAACAGTGGTAATTCACCCCGTTTTCAAACATTTAACACAAATTAGTAACTTAGATGCTTCAGTAAGTGTTTCAGTTATAAAAATGACACAAAGCAATAAATCACTCTGCAGGTGTTTTCTGAGCGGCAGATTCCTGGTAGAGGTGGCCTGTTCTCAGGAGGGTGATGAAAGCCCCGGGGAATCGTGGGCTGCTGATGTAATGGTGCCGAACACGGCGCTCAGTCTTTTAGCTCCTGTTTGACCAGCCTCTGTAACATTTTTTCAGGCAGCCACGGGGCCCTCGTAAAAGCCTCCATTGTGACCTCAGCGCAGCGCAGGTCCAAGGATGTGGAGTCTCACGGCCTCTCGGGTTTATTTACAGCTCCATCTAGAGAGTTCGTACTGTGGTTTTGTTGCTGTCTGTCTGCAACCGTGAACCACAACCCTGTCCACACATACAGCTCGTACCACCCACAGTATCTATCTATCTATCGATCTACCTATCGATCTACCTATCTGTTTGTCTGCATGCCCACTTTTTCTCTTCTGCTAATTCCTTCTGTATCTTCAGCCTCTTCCTGTTTTATGAAAAAAGCCTCAAAGGTCCACTGATCAATTTTTACAGACCGGCTCTCTTCAATATCTCAGAAAAACACAATTTATACATTTAGACATTTGTGCTGGGGAGGGTGCTCTTTCTTTTTCTTGTTGAAACGAAAAATGTGTTTTTTTTAACATCCAATATCACGGTTAGTGATATTAGAATAAAAGGTTATGCGGTTGTATTGCGACATCACCTTGTGACCTTATGAAATGGCGGAAACGATCGACAGAGTTTATTAGTGAGGGTGTCCTGTGGATGTTTGAAGGTGAGAAGGATGCTGTGACACAGTTTTAATATCCCTGCAAACAAGCCCTGGTTTTCCCAGACTTCATGTTAGGGGTGTGGAGAGAATCACCATGTCTTTGTGTGCAGGTCCTCTGTCTGGTGTCGTCCACCTGAGACCGGCCTCAGGTTTACCTGTCAGATTCCAGAGCTGCCGTGAAGCCCCTCTGAGAACACTAAACTGCCTCCTCACCCAAACTTCATCATGTTAATCACATTATTCATTTTTCCACATTCATTCATAAAAGTCACTTTCACAGACTGTCCTCAGATGTAGAACGAACACGAGATGTTCCTCTGGAACCACATATTACACAGTATTCGTAAATAAAACAACTTTCGTTTGTTCGATAAATAATGGAGTCCTGTAATATGGTGTAGGATGGGTCAGGGTTCGCTGTCACTCTGCAGGGGGCAGCTGAGTGTTTCACGCGGGCGGAAAGTGCTGTAACAACAACAGCAATAAACATTCCTCACGTCCTATGATTCCGACCTGCTATCGGCATTCAAAAAATGAAAAAGAAATATACTCTGCCGTGAAAAACAAACATTATCGTCGTCGGTCTTGGTTAGTTAACTAAGGAATTCTTATCTGAGTTACTCAAGTCAGACAGTCAACAGCCTGGTTTATGGCTTTTTTGTCGCTGTGCCTTTAAGGGGATGCCGCTCTTGGAGTCACGTGGCTTTGTTTGCGGAAGTGATGCCACGCGCCGCCCGGAAGCCCTGGCGACGAGTGGAGAGAAGCGGCGGGGAGAAGATGCGCTTCCACGTCATGATCGCGGTGCTGCTGTGGGGCGCCGCGTCCGTGTCCGCCCGGAGGCTCCGCGGCATCTCTCTGGCCTGTGAGTGGAGCCGCTCGGGCTCTTTATCCCCGCCCTTCGTGCCCAGTGTTTATTCCCGGAGTCCATTCGCGCCGCTGTGACGTTCGGGACCTGCAGTGTTTATAGTCCTTCTGCTTCTGCAGGTTGACTCAGTGTTACTGACTATTATTATTATTATTATTATCATTATTATCATCCCTGCTTCCTTCTCCTAGGCAAGTCACAGTTAACTTACACCGTCCAAAACTTGACAGTCGCCATCACACTCATTTCCCTTTTTGTACAGCAGGGTCATTTTACTGTGTAAACTCAGAATACAGGTGTTTCTGCTCACAGAAGGAGTTGGGACTCGAACCACACAGGTTCTGGTTGCAAAGTGAGCCCCTCCCTGCTTTGCCACCTGCTGCCCCTCCACCTACATTTAAGGTCAATGGTACCACGGTGAAGCTGTGATGGTGCCCAGTCCACCCACGTGGATTCACTAGGATCTCATCGTTTCCCGATACCCCGCTATTCACTCGGCGCTAGAAAGAATCCCGATGCGAACAAATGTTAATATTCCTCCTTAAATCCTGTAAGAAAAAATAATATCAGTGTGTTCAAGGTTCAATGTTCAACATTAGTATTTTCTCATGCTGTGATTTTAGAGGCACGAAGTGAAATAAAAACACTGATTCTGTTTTTTTTCCGCCCCGCTGACAGACAGGAAGTTCTACCGAGAGAAAAGGGCCTTTGTTTGCCTGGATGCATCGAAGGTGGTTCCGTTTGAACACGTGAACGACGACTACTGCGACTGTCCAGACGGCTCCGATGAGCCCGGTGAGCGGCTCCTCCCTGGGGGGTCTGTCTCCTCCTGGGACCTAACACTGCAGCCGCTGCTCTCCCTTTACTCCCTGTCATCTGTTAATATGTACAAGTTAATGTCACTCCCACATTTCCACCACACAGAGTTGAAACAGCTGGCATTCTGGTGTGAAGTATAAAATACATAAAGAAGCTGCTGATGAAACGAATTGATCAGTTATTTCAGTGTGATGATCCACCATTTGTAAATATTTATTTTAAATTTTCCGTTTTTTGGAGGCTGGAAATCCTTTAGCTAGACTGAGCAGAGGAGTATTTCTAAAGTTAGGATTGTTAACTGGGTGCCATTTATAAGTCATTTTCCAGTAAAAATATAGTTATAACTATTTGTCTCTGGCATTGTTTTCTTTCACAGAAAAACATAATTAATGTTGTGTGGATATTTTGAGTTAATACCCCTTGAAGAAATACCCCCAGAGCAAATGGACAGTTAAGTGTCTGTAGTAAGTGCCTGTAATAAATACAATAATCAAACATACTGTTTGGATATGAATGTTCATACACACAGTCCTGCTGTATTTTCTTCCTTTCCTTTCCTTTGTGGTCACATGTATTTTTAACTGTGTTGTTGAAATTTAAGTGTCTAAGGAAAAACACAGTTGTGTTTCTGTAGCAGTTCAGGTCCTGGAGTGGTGCTGCCATCTTGCATTAAGATGTAAAACTGCAGGCAACGTTTTCACTGTAGTCCATTTAGAACATGGACTGTATGCTGTACAGTTTAAAACTGTAGTGTTATGTTTGCATGAACAAAAATGTCGGATCCACGTTGTTGGTTCTGTTTTTCAAGTGCCGCTAGACAAACGAACCGGTGAGATGAGCTGGTGAGCGGAGTCAGAAGGGGGCAGGGCAGCCCTCTACTGTGGTGTGACCCCAGTGTTTGTCCTGTGAATTTAGGACTGGAGTCACCTCACTTGCCACAGGTGCGTAACAGTGACCTCGCCCTCTTCTCCACAGGTACAGCCGCGTGCCCCAACGGACGGTTCTACTGCGGCAATGTCGGCTTCCGACCGCACTACATCCCCTCCTCCCGGGTCAATGATGGCATCTGCGGTAGGTTTCATTCGAAGGATGTTCCAGTGAGTTGTTGTTGTTGTTGGAGAAACCTGATAAACGGTGTAAACGTTTCACTCGGCACTTCTGTATGACAGGAGGTGTGAAACCTGGTAAAGGTCGTGTCAGCATGTGTGCATCACGTGTGGTAAAGTGAGACATGGGGAGACACCGTGTCACATCATCCGGGCAAGAAGTGGGCCCAACACCTCCCTCCCCCGCAATCCCCTCTTCTCCTCTGCTGCCACCCTGGCCAGGAGATCTGAGGCAGAGCGCACCCTGACCTGGCTGGGGACTGTGGGAAAGGGATGAGAGTGTGGGTCCTAAGGGGAGAAGCTTCTTCATGTGCACTGCCTCACTCCATCTCCCTGATCATCCAATGTGCGAGTGAGAGTCTGACAACTGCTTTTTGATGACACCCCGACACAGGAGGGAGGGGGTTGTGCGGGGGTGATCTTACAGCACTCTGCTCTGATGTGCCTCCTTCTCCATCTGCCTGTCGCTTAATGGGGACACTTAAAGTGATGGCACCCCCCCCTCCCCAACACACACACTTCTGCAGTGCTGTAGGGAGAAAAGGCTGCATGCTGCTGCCTCTCTGCTGGGAAGAGCCGAGTGACGGAAACTCACTTTGCCTGTTTGTCCTCTGAGGCACCGTCACCTCTGCAGCGACACCAGCATCCCACACTGTCTAGCAGCGGCTGAAATTCTGCAAATCCTACTCGTCACACTCACTAGGGATCCGACAGGGAAAGACCGTCAATTCCCTGATGCGGTGGACTGAGCTCCCTGTGTCCCTCAGAGCTGCTGAATCCCTACCAAGCCCATCTCTCTGAGAGCCGTTTCTCTCCTCACCTCCTGACAGCTATATAAATGAGTCCAGCACCATCTGCTGTGGTCATCTATGTATTTACTGTGGGAATCTCAATTTTATAGGCAGCTACATGAGGGATGTGAACTAGCAACACAGTGGTATCAGACACATAAGCTGTGCTCTCATCACCCTGTGTCCGTATCTAAAGCTGTTCGTCTGCTGCTGATGCACTTTGGTTAGACGGAGCTGTATGTAGCTTTTGAGAAAAGTGTGTGAGTAACGAAATGTAAATGGAAGGGATCTTGTCCTCGGTACGACTAATAAATCAGGCACAATTATTGTTGTTGCCGAATATGACCACGCTCTTGGGGATCGTACTTGATGCTCTTTGTCGTTGTTTTGGCCTCCCCACAGATTGCTGCGACGCCTCCGATGAGTACAACAGCAGGACGAGATGCGGCGACACCTGCAGGTCAGTGGTTCTCACGGGGATTTAATGCTGTCTTTGGTCCTGGCTGTTCTTTGGGAAGCCCTGCTGGCTACTGCTACTACAGACGGCTCCCTGTTCTCACGCCGGTGTCCAGCACCACTAGGGGTCGCTCTTTTGCTGTGGAGAAACATTGGCTCCCCAGCCCTCTTCCCACCGCACCGCTCTCGGTTGCTTTATATGCATTCTGAGTGGCTGATCCACATCTCCTTGCACATGCGGGAATTTCGATTTGCCATAAAAACACAATTATGTGAATTAGTCCGCGCCGCTAATCCTCCCCCCGACAATCGATACGTTCGGCAAGCGGCCCCGCCGTGCAGACAAAGCTCTATTGTCACCTGCAGAAACATACATTCAGCTGGAGCTGTTGTGCGGATGTGGAGCTGTTACAGCTATAGGTCCCTCTGCCCCCCCCCCAGGCCCGGGGGGCTGTGGGTGGGCTGCACAATAGTCAGTTCATTTCTGTATGACAGTAAAAAAAATTAAATAGTGTTTTCACAAGGAAATGTACGTTGTTGCTGTGGTCTACAGCAGAATCCCCTCTGTAAAGATGTGTTTGACTGAAAGAGTATCACTTTGTTCCACTAGAAAAGTAAAAATCTGGTCATAACAAATTAAAATATAACCTTTTATAACATATTATGTATCTGTATGTGTTTGCAGTTTCTCAGCGCACTGATTCGGTCGGTATGTTGCTGTGACCTGGTTCTGTTCTGCTGATAATTAATAAAATGCAAAAATAGAGCGAATTTTAACGCGTTCACATAGAAACGGGAATTAATTTTGATATCAATTTTTGATGCAGTTGTGCTCAGGATTAGTGGATCCCATGCAGTACAAGTGAAATGTGTGGTTGTGTGGCTTGAGCTGTGTAGCTGTGCGAGCTGCTGCTTGTAGGAATGTGTTTATTGAGGTCGCACCAGGTCCCCGGTGACACTCGGGTCGAAGCGAGTGCATATTTCCCCCGTGCAGCTGTGCTTCAGCCAATAACTGTAAAAGTTTATCTTCTTTGAGGGAAGATTACACACCCTCTATGGAGGAGCTCAATAACCTGGGGCGACCCTGTTGGAGGCCGTGTTGAGGCCTGCGGCTCAGGACAGCAGCAAGGAACGGGGAAGGACCACGGGAGGTCTGCCGCACAACTCGGAATGGGGGCCGAGAAGCAGAGGAAAAACACCCCTCAGGCACCTACATACGATGAAGACCTCTCATAGAGGGCTCTGAATATGAAATATTACACTAATGTGTCACAGTCCTTTCATGTGTGTTATGAGAAGCAGGGGGTGTACTGCTTAGAACCACTGGCTTGCAGTCAGAGGACCCTCTGCTGTAGTCCCCTTGATCAAGGTACTTACCTTGAATTGATACAGTAAAAATTGGCCTGCTGTATAAAAGGGTAAATCAGGGTAAGTAGCTTATGATACAACAAACCTCACACAATATGTCACTGTGTAGAAAGGCATCTGCTGAATAATAATAACTGGGAACAGAGTTGCGACAGGGAGAAGTAACCTGAATCACAGTGTTGCTGCAGACAAAAGCAGAATTATTATAGTTGTAAAAATTGCAGAAGTACCAGATGCTAATGCATGTGCATATGAGCTAATGGAGATGTTGAGGTTTTTGCTCCGAACTGGATGCCGCCGGGATTCTGTTGTAGTGATGGTGGTGGAGAGGGGAGTGTGGCATCGCTAATGTGGCTAATGGCACGCTGTGTCTGCAGGAGTCTGGGTCAGCGGGAGAGGGTGGCACTGGAAGAGCAGATGAGGGCCCTGAGCGACGGACTCCGCCTGAAGAGGCAACTCATCGAGGAGGGAGTGAGCATGTGGCACGAAAAGAAGGTAGAGCTCCGCCCCCTTTCAGATCCTGTCCCCTGAGCTGCGTGTGGAATCGTCTTCCTGAAGAAAATGAGTCCATTAGAGTTGTCCTGACAAACTAGCTTGGCATCTCAGCGCACATGCAGGGCCACGTGGCCCAGAACGCTGGGCAAGCATCCGCTTCGGTGCCATGCAGACCCCCCCCAGGTGAAGGCGGTGCCAGATTAAAAAAGATAACTTTTTGTTGAGAGCCTTTTATTTGCAAATAATGTGAGTGACAGATGGTGGTGGAGATTAATGCCAAACTTTGACCTTTCCGCTGCGGGTCGGCCTCAGACCGGGGCGCTAAGTGGCTCTTGTTGTCGTGTCAAAGGCTACGCTGCTGTTTCCCTAAGGGGCCGAGGGGCTCCGTTCTCTCCCTCCTCCTCTGGTAAAATTTTCATCGGTTGGGTCACAGGTTGTCTTTATTATTTGTCAGCGTTGTAAAGCGCAGCGCCCTGCAGCCGGCCGACACCTCCGGTGAGGGGAACATCCATGGGAACGCCAGACGCTCCTCACTCGCTTCTTGACCGTGTGAGCGGCGTGAAATGAGCACGATTAATCACAGCGATGGAGGATAAACTCGGTTCATCGTGGAGCTCGTCCTGAAAAAGCGGTCATCCTCAGCGAGAGCACCACTCGCACAATCCATCATTGTATTGCCGAGAAAGTTGTGGGGGGTGAAAAGTAACAGTCGCACACAAGTCTTGTTATTCTTCTCATTAGAGGTGTTGAGCTGCTACAGCAGGGAGGTCGGCCTGAGCTGCTTCTCACGACGAAGCTGCCAAAAGGCGACTCTCGGGGGTGTGACCTCTGCGCCTTTTGGTCCCTATATGTTTGTTTTCTCGCACCCGTTCCCTCGCAGCCTGATCTGGCTGTCGTGTGCGTCTGTGAACAAACTAAGAGTGCAGAGCTGAGATTCTGAGCATCTTCTCGTTTCGCCTGGTTGTAATTGGGGTTTGTGTCGCTTTGGTGGAGGGCCAGTGGGCTTCCCGTAAGCCGTGCGCTTTTTGAGCAGACCTTCTCACCATCCATCTGCAGAAGCAGCTGGAGGAACTGGAGAAGATCTCTGAAGGTCTTCAGACCAAGCTGGAGGCTCACAGGAAGAGGAAGATGGAGGCAAATGCCCAGAAGGAGAGGGCAGTGGGGGCTGACGGTGAGTGGGAGACCGAGTGAGAGCGCGTGTGTGGCTGTCTGTGCCTGTAGATATTTGGCAAGATGTGTGTGATCTTTAATTGACTCACCAGGGGTCCGTTATTAAAAACCACACATTTCATCCCCACAAGAGCCTGATGACACCATGATGTAAAAAGCATTGTGATATAAACAATCCTGCATGTGAATATTTTGCTCCTCTGCTGCTGTGGAGAAGAGCCAACCAGGAGGGTTTGTGGACCCTATTTCACTTTTACTCCAAGTAAGACCGGTGCCCCTGTGCGCAATGGCTCTTACTGACACGCCTTTCTGGAACAGTCTTCTCACCTGCCTGCAGTACAATAAGACGTCGTCAGGAGGAAAAAAGCTCACCAGTGCCTCTCTCGTCCCCCTAATGCGTCCAAATTGATCCGCAACCTCAGTGGCACTTGTCCCCAAGGAGAATTGCAAATGTTAAAGATCAGTGGCCTTCACCGCAGCCACCAAGGCCTCGTTCATCACTGTCCTGGGTGCGAGGTGACCTTTTTCCCAGCTCCTTTAATAACACGTTAATGACATGAGTGGGCGTGTCGCGGCTTTGGTATTTCCATCAGACGCATCTGCAGGGTATGTCCTCCCGCCACTTCAGCACCTGATGACAATTTACGTGGGAAGGTGTGTGTGTGTTTGTTTGTGTGTGTGTGTGTGTGTGTGTGTGTGTGTGTGTGTGCGTGCGTGCGTGTGCCAAGTTACATCCCTGGGGCTCAGAGTGCCATTAACCAGCTTGTAATAAACAAGTGCAGGCACATTGCGATACGTGCTGATTTACACAGGGCTCAAATGAAATAAGTCCAATTTATGTGCAAACGAAATAAATCAGAGGTATTTTACGCGGATGGTTTTACTGCTATTGTTTAACGGTGAGGCCTCGTGTGGTTTAATGGGATTCTCATAATTAAAATGCACCAGGCGAATGCCTTACGAATATTAATTTTTGTCACCTAACTTTTACCTTGATTGGATGTTAGATGTGATCTACCTAATGGCATTCCCTCCGCCTCGTGATTTCTTTCCTCTTTCTCCTCCCGTTTGCATTTTGCATTTATTTTGTCAGCATCTCGAAATTCCAGCACCACGGAGGAAGTGTTTGTGGGGGGTGGGGTGTCCGGCTTCTGTGTTTGTCTACCTCGATATGAAAAGGACATTCTGGGGGAGAAGTGGAGGGGGCAGTCAGTGGTATAGTGATTATAGCCGCACCTTATTGTCGAAGTACTCGGGTTCAAATCCCACCTCTTGCTGTTGAATCCTTGATCGAGGTATTTACTCTGAATTGGTACATAGTCAGTGTACTCGAGGTATTTGGCACTGGGGGTGGTTACCTCCCACTGGGGGCGGCCCCCCCAGTACGCCACTGTAAATAGCTGCATAATTGAGTAAATCAGTAGCTTAATACTGCAAGGCACATTGGGGAAAAAAAGTGTCAGATATAATAAACTGAACTGAACTGAATGAATAAATAAAAGTAAATGTAGAAATGGATTTAGGGCAGAAGCACGTCGAGCTGTGAACTTCTTCTTGAAGAACTCATGACCACCTGGTGCTAAAGCACCAGGACTTGACCTCATGGCATCCCTTCCTGGATGTGAAACCCTAAACCAGGAGGTGGATTGGGGACTTTAAGACCTGCTGTGATGCAACGGGGTGACAGAATGGAGTCGTCTCTCATCGCGGCGCTGTGTGATCAAGGCGGCTCCCTCGCGCTCTTTTTGCTCTCGTTTCAACATTTTTTTCGAGTTATCGGTACTCTGAGGAAATCAAATGACAGCAGCGGGCTGGAGATGTATTCCTCCACAAATCAGAAGTAAAAACAGCGCTTACAGATCACCACGGGGGGCAATTGTTAATACTGACTCTCTTTGTTGAGGTCAGCGGTGAATTTCCATCAAAGTCTAATTGGTTGTTTTTAGGTCACTGTTTTGAAATGTATTGCACAGCTTCTGGGATCCTTCATTTGGCCCTTAATAAAGCTGTGTTACTTGCTCAAGGGCATGAGAGCAGGACCCCCTGGGATTTGAACCAGCAGCTTTTTGGACTCAGGCCCTTATTTACAGCAGGACCTTTTCTGCCCTGTGTTGTATTGACTAGTGATCCCTTCATACATTTCATACTGATGTGCTGTTGTGTGTGTTGGGGGCTATTATTATTTTACTCATTTATATTATTTATTTGGGTGACTTGGAATATTAGGTTGGTAAACTTTTAGTTGCAGTGATTTAACCCTTTCTGCTGCAGGGTTATTTTTACTGTATCAGTTTAGGTTAAGTACCTTGATCAAGGGCAGAACAGCAGGAGGGGGATTCAGTCCTGGGGCCTTTGGCTGTAAGGCAGTGGCTCTAACCACTGCACCGCCTGCTGGCCTCTATAGGCATAACCCTCTGGAGTGACCTTTATACGTGCCGGTGTGCTGTCTAAGTCGAGTTTGATTGTTTAGGAAGTTCTGGAGTGTAATACATACTGCGATGCTGATGCTGACAAGGAAAACTTTGGTATGTTGAGGAGTCCAGCCTCATCCTGGGCCCTTTGTGGTCAAAGCTCAGCAGAGAAACATTCCAAACCACTTTTGATGGAAGATAAACACACTGTGAGCATAAATACTCAGGAGCCTACATCGTGTTGCATGTTGAATTTGGAATCCCATTGTCAAGAGGTGATTTTGTCATTATCGGGGCTTGATCTTGGCGTTTGCCTTATCCTCGATGTGATGTCGGAATATCCAGCCTATAACCTGGAGCAGTGAGTTTTGAGCCAGTAGGTAGTTTGCCCATGAGGTTTGGACTCGTACTGGAGTTTAAACCAGACCTGAAGTGGGTTTCCTGCTCTCCTGCACAGAGCTCTGCTCTGTTTGGACTCGACAGAGACTCCATGAAGGAGAGAGGGTCACCTGGAGAACGAAACCCCCGAGCATACGGTTAACTGCTGGGTTTGAGATGAGTGAAAGAACTTGTGAGGTGGTTTAGATGTTTGCTTGCTGACTGCAAGCTTGTCTTGTGGGGTTTAAGTCAGAGCTGGGCCTCTAAGCTCACCTGAACATCCTGCACGAAAGAGGAAAACCTTTGCTCCCCTTCTCTCTGGGCATCTCATCTCAGGATTTCACTCTCCGATCTTCTCAGGTTCTCATTCACCAGTCTACTTGGGGTTTTACTCCTCAGCTCCGTATTCCTTGAGCTACAGTTTGCTGCCATAGCCTCAGTCGCGAGGTTAAGGAAGCTATGAGAAAATTTGTCTTTGATGACAGTCAATATGTAGGGATGTATTATGTGCGACTCCACCACCTGTGTCCACGTCCAGCTGTGGTCAGTGTATTTGGCTGCTAATGGAGACGGCTGGAATTAGCTGCACCACGAGAGATGGTTACGGCAGTCAGTTCCAAGTGGTAGCTGCTCCAAAATCTGTTCCAGTTCCTCATGTGATCATAGAGAAAACCTTGAGATGGATTCAGGCTCGAGATGGTTCACATCTGTCTGTGCGTCTCGTTGTGAGCTCAGTTCACCGTCTCAGGAAGTATTAGGGAGATTAATATTGTTATGCATTTGAGTCATATTGTTTTTATAAACTCTGTTCCAACAATGCTATTAGTGAACGTTTATCTTTTCAGCTAATGGGTTGTCATAACTGATCAATGAGGCATGTTTTCTATTGTCTCGATGGGAGAATCTCTGTTCTCTCCATTACTGTTCCGAGTCGCTATGCCGTTGCGTTGCCGGCATGTTCTTTCCCAGGCGAAGCAGCGAGACGGCTGTCGGAGGGGAAAACGCTCCTATTACTGCCAAGTGCACATAGTTGACGGGCAACTGGGTGGTCAGTTATGGAGGCCTTTGTCGGTGTTTCTCCGTGTCGTGGGCACTGAGATATATAACTCATCATTAATGATGTGTTTTTCATAGTCGTGTTGCTGCTCTGCCTTGTAAAAGATGTCTGTAAATAAAATCACTGGACATTTGCATGACTTGCTCTGCTGTGGTTGGCCCAGAAGGTCAGGCTTGGATTAAAGAGCTCAAGGTCAGGAGTTCATGCGGAGCTCCACAGGCTTCCCAGGTTGAGTACTGAAGTGACTTAGTGATGCTGAGATATTACGTTATGCAGATCTTACATGGAATGATGAAAGGAATATATTTATAGAGAACTGTTTATTAGGCGGACTGTTTGCGTGAGGACTGGCAACCCCGTATTCTCTGTTGCACTGACAGAGGTGCGAAATGAGCCTGAAATTTGCACCTCTGTCACGTCTGCACAGTATCTACCTCTCTGAGGTCATTCTGAGGTCACCTCTGGGCCAGCCACACTAACTGTGTGAATATGTAACCAAGGAAATGGTTATGAATACCACGCAGCACACTGTTGACTTACCGCACAGGCAGTATGACATTCTTTCCCTGAGAATCATGCATCGCTTCCGACTACTGCATTTGAAAAGTTTTATTTGTTAATATTTACATAATGTTTTGCATACAGGCCAGTAAAAGCAAACAGTTCACACACCGTCCAGACGCTGTCCACATACCAGGACCTTCAGAGACCACGGCGGTGGCTCTGAATGCTGTGCTGTTTTTGTTTTATCTTATTTATGAACAATACCCTACATTTATGCATGTTTAGATACGGTATCTCTGTCCAGTCGCTTTATTCTGTCCAAAACAGCCAGATTTGAACTTGAAAAGGAAGGTGAGGAAGGTTGGGCTCCTAATGAATGACCAGCTTTTCCCCAGATGTCCAAAAATGACCCCTCCCAGTCCATCTCCTGCGCTCCTTCAAGTAGCACGTATAAAGGCCTAAACCCATCGACTAAAATTTCTTTTTTTTTTCTTACTTCATCCATAGTGATAAAACAAATTCTGTGGCCTTGATGAATCCTTGTCGGAAGTTTATGGTGGCGAGTTGAACGTGTAGGTTGAGTATATTTCACAGTGTCTCGACAAACAGGGGTTGCGACCCCTCTGGGCTTTTCTGATGGCATGTGGCCGCGACCGCTTTCTGCTTCCTGTAGAGAATTACAGCAATAAATGTTTAAACTATAATATGAAAGTCATATATTGTGGCCGTTGTCAGGTTTGTGTAAGTCAGGCACGCAGTGAGCTCTATTCGCCAGTAGGTTGTGCGCTCGGCGTGCGGAATAAAGGGTTAATCCAAAGATAGATCTTCCCAGAAATTTCCATAATTAGCTAACTCTTGTACAGAAAGGTAATTAGCGAAGACGTGTAATTAGCATTACGTGAAGTGTTTTCTTCTCCGTCTTGAGGGCAATCATTTTGTCCTTTGGATTTTAAATGTGGCAGATGATAAAGGGTGAGCAAATTAAGGCGCTTGTTGCCAAGGCGAAGGCAGTGCTCTTTAACCGTTTGTCAAAATAAATAAATAAATTTCCAAGGGAGGGGAGGGGGTGATTTTTGTGGCGAAATGCGAAGCGAAGCTGGATTTTGTAAATGTTCCGAAGATTGCCGAGGAGTTTCATTTTTCATGGCTAATAACGGAACCTTTTCATGATCTCTGAATGCGGCGCCGCTCGCTGAAAGGCCTGGAAAATGCTTAAAATAGTGCCCTCATAGATCCATACAAAGCGCGCTGATTGCATTTTTGATTCTGCCATATTATTCCTTGAGCAGAAGGCACTCGTCTTCCTCCTCCTTGCCCTCTTTCCGTGTCTCCGGTCGGCGTGACATCGTGCCGTCAGGTGACCTCTGACCTCCTTTTACGTTGCCATGTTTTTATGAGCCACAATTAACGGCAAACAATGGCAGTAATTGTCCTCGCCGACCTCGACTGTGACCGAACTCACTTCTTCACCTCCAATGCTCTCTGTGGGCTCTTCATATCTCTGTAATGGCTCCTGCCATTTGAAGGTAAAATACGATGTTTGACACATATAGTCACCTTTATTTGTTTGTTTTTGTTTATTTGTTTTGTTTTGTTTCCATTCCGCTTCAGTTGAATCCCTGCTTTGGAATAATGTCTGCTTTGAGTTACCCCAGTGAGGGCCGTATGGTTAACCCAGCTCATTGTTGTGATGCTGCCCGCAAACGGTTCAGCCTCGCAGCAGGTGAGACTCACCTTTGTTCTGACATGTCCTCATTTCCAAGGTGCACGAAAGACGAGCGCAGCTTTGACGTCGGACGAATCTGCTGCCCTCGTCTTCCGTCAGCTGGACACCGACAACGATCACAGGTAAAGACCCGCTCACATGCTGGCCGCACACAGCAGGTTCTCAAACCATCCTCTTCAATGAAGTTGCTTAATTATTTGCTTCTCGTAGTTTGTTTTTTATGTTTGACATGTATGTTTTGTTTCTGTCCCCCATTTATATGTTCTTTAATTGGACTTTGCGATACAGAATGAGAAACAATACAAGGGGGGTGAATACTTTCAGAAGGCTCTCTATATTTAATTATGAGTTCATTGATGATTTTATCCAAAACATCTTATTCAGGATAATGTCTAACCATCTTAAACATTTTTTTCAGATGGATGTTTTGCTTGTTTCTTATAATCGTTGGACAATGAATTACAGCTAACAGCTGGTTGGATCTTAACAATAAAAATACACTGTTGCTAAAATCCATTAAATAACAGTGTTGGAGGCTCCCAGAAACGCATAGACTGGGTTATGCAGGCAGCTATTGATGGCATTGATGGATAGTTAATAGTTGTTGTTTAACACGTTCAGGGTAGTGGTGGGAGATTAAAGACGTGGAGAGCAGCAATCCCTAAGCAAAGTCCTCCCCAGAGGCCTGTCGCGTCCATCACCATTATCACTGATGGCTTCATTTCTTCTTACAACAGCTTCTTTCATGTTCATGCTCAGTTCAATCTTTTCCATTACATTTGCAGAAAAAAAAAAACCAAACGCAAACCAGCCTCTTCCCATTGGATATGTAAACCTCAAGGCTTTTTGCTCACAGGATTTTCTGACTTTATTTTATCTTTCAACAAATACGTTTAAAAGTACGGAAACCCTGGGAGCACAAAGTGGAAGTGTGTTTTTATGGATTTCTCCTGAACTGAAACTGGACTGTGCCGAATAATTGGTATTAAAAATGGTTCCCTTCGCCGTGCTCTCTGCGGTGTTTATCTCCCCACAGTGGACCTCCTGCAAACAACGTCTTGTTTGCCCAACATAAGAAATGTTACTTACGCTGGTGAATATTGTTTAAGTTGTGAAGAACGGCACAGCTACTGCCTCTCCGGTAGTTATTTAAATTTTCTCAGTGCTTGCAAACTGAAGAACACGCAAAAGCATAGCGTAGCGCCTGGGTGTCGATGAGACCCTCTTCCCCCCGACAGGAATCAATAGCTCCCCGGTGGACTCGGCACATTCTGGAAGCTCGCCGCCCAGCAAACGCTCTGTAAAACATCCGGAGGTGAATGGCAGCGTGGCGTTTGTTACCACGTCGCGATAACATAGTCAAAGGCCACCGTCCCGATTTCCAGGACTGTATAAGAGGAGATGTCCGGGTTTGACGAAAGTCCAGAAAATGAAAAGCGTAATTTAAGTTTAATGTTTGTTTACTATGGTGCTGTACAGTACTGCACTGTGTACTACAGTAGCGCCTTTATACTCTTAATGTGATGCGTAAACAACATGTAATGTGGGTAATAAAATTAAATAAAGCCGTTACTGTATGTGAAGCATAAATATATACAGAAGAGTGAATTATATACAGGAAGTGGTGAATAAGGTGGTGATACGACTGGGTCAGAAAGCCGCTACAGCGGGACTAGGGGGCGCCGCACTGTCTTCATCTCGTTCACAGCGGGGACGGTTGGATGGTTCTTTACAGACGCGCAGCATCTCCATTGTTGTTATTGTTTAAAACATATTTTATGGTTATTTTCTCCAAAATAAGCTACGTTTACTCAGTGGACACGTCTCGCCAACAGGACCACGCATTTTCGCTTTGCTTGTTCATTGCCGACAGCGATGGTGGGGAGACTCATCTGAGGCTTCACAGAATTCTTACTGTGTTGTTTTTTTAATCCAGTTACTTTTGTGTGCTTGTCTTTTTAATGTATTTGTCATTTTTGTTCTGACAAGGAGCTGACGTTATTTTTTCAGAAAAATGGATATAAATATTACGTTGGTAATTCCAGTATGTGCATTTTGGTAATGAGGTTTCTCAGCACGTTTCCTGTAAAAGTGTGTGTGAGGAACGTCTGTGGAATTTTACGACGCAATTACCACAGTAAAGATGCTGCATTTTCCTTGAAAAATGCACGAAAATAAAGTGTTTCCTGAAAAGTGCTGGAAAACCTCATCACCCAAGAGGACACTAATTCCCGGTGTAATATTTTAGTGCGTTTTAGTTAAGGCGCAGTAATGTGGGCCCCCCGTTGTGTTCGCGTGCTGTTGGTTCTGAGGTTGTCAGTGTTGACCGTTTGTGTGCACATTATAGTCCAACAGGTGACATATTGATACAGATTTTGTCACACACTCCTCCTACACAGAGGTGTGTGCGGATGTGAGCTGCTGCCACGAAGTGGTGATCTAACAGCGATGTTCCGTTTGGTTTGGCAGAGTGACGGCAGACGAGGTGCTGGCCAACCTGGTACGGGTACGACGGGAGGAGCGGCTGGCCAGCAGTGAAGCCGTGGTAAGTGTGCAGTGTGTAGGTTCGGTAGGTCTGTCCTGCTGCTCTGCTTCTCTGCTGGAGGTCCAAACACACGAAGGGCTGACGTAAACAAGGAGGGAGAGGCACGTCTTCCAGGAGAATTCAAACCCAATGGTCAGGGGCAGATTATTAGTAGTAATAATTATAACATGCTTTGTAGCCACTTCTCCAAGGTGACGCGCGCTCCGATCGCGGTCCTTGAAGGCTGTTTCCGTGTGAGGCAGTGGAAATTGTGGCCGTGGTTCTTCATTTTGTACACCGCCAACTTCGTGCCGTTTTCATGCCGTTTTATTAGCATCCCGTGGATGAGGCTTCAGTCCCGTGGAGGCTCACCTTCAGCGGACTGCATCATATTCGAGCAGAGCACTCCACTGTAAGCTGCTTTTGTGTTACCTGCACCCTGGACCACCTGCCTTACAGACCAGGTGTGAGGTGCAACACAATGCTGCTCCTGCCACTATATCCCATGTGACATGTATGCATGGAAACACCTTCTAATTTTTAATGGCTGCTTTCACTATCGACTTATTTATTATGTTTTATTTTTAATTAGTGTTGTTGCCATTAGCTTGTTTATTCACTTTATGTTAGCACATGTCAGGAGGCTGGAGTCATTTGCAGAGACAATAAACAAACCGCATTTGCAGCTCGTCGACGATAAAAATGTCTCCTTTAATTAAGAATACATGGCGGAGAAGACCAGACCAAGGCGTATGGAGGAGGAAATGGATTAATGGATCAGGATGGATCGGTTTAGCAACGTGTGTCTGATGCATGTTTGCAAGTGTTTTTCTTTATTCTTTATGTTGACGAAGGCATCAGTTTAGTACTTCTAATATTTATTGTCCGTGTAAAAATGTTTATAATAATTTGAAAGGCAGCGAATTCTGTACCTGGAAGGCACTGGCACACTGATGTGGTGCGATAAACGAAAACGTTGGAAATGGCCCTTGGATACCAAGGTAGTAGTTGGATTGATAACTAATTTTAAAGAAATAGATTCATTTAGTTAGTTGGTACGACAGGAGTTAACGGTGCAGACGAAGAAACAGCAGTGGGGGGTGGAGCTTAAATCTGCTCGAATCTTAACTCTGTAAATATAGAAAAGTCCTGGGGGCACAGGGTGTGAGGCAGGGTACCGAGTGGGCAGGATGCCAGTCCATCATAGGGCAGTATCTCACACACACACACACACACACACACACGCACAGCCACACACACGCACGGAAAGGGTCATTTAGACTCGCTAATCTACCCGAAACACATCTGGACTGTGGGAGGAAGCTGCATACATACTGATCCGGATTTGAACCCACGTCCGCGCGCAGACCCCACGGTGCCTTTTGCAGGTTATAATATTGTTAATTACTGTAAAATGATGTATTTCTGAGCTCCGCACAGAGAGCCGAAACAGCAGATGCAGTGCTGGAGAGGAGTACGGCTCTCCTGCGCAGTGTGTTTGCCCTCCTCCTCCCTCCTCCCTCCTCCCTCCTCCCTGCTTTCCGCCCGCTGAGGCCTCATGTCAGCAGTCTGATCTCTGCTCCCCCAGTGGAGGAAGTGTCCTCTTTGCAGCGCTTCACCTTCCCGATGCCGCCGAGTGTCAATCACAGAGCGGACATTTCCTTGTTCACACGCCGTTGAGCACGTCAGATAGGCCCGGCGGCTCCGTGCGACTGCGGCTCGAGATCGAACGCCCTAGCCCGTGACCGCTAGGTAGCCGCACCTGCCCACCGTGCGGGGGGTGGGGGGAGCTGTTTCGCAGGGAAGCTGATAACACCAGCGCAGGAGCACAGGAAGCGCTATAACCCTCCAAGGACTCGGCTGAGGTGGAAAACACAGCCGTGGCGCAGCCGTCTCTCTCCCTCTCACGCATACACACACACACATACACTCGCAGCTGCTGTGACAACCCTCGCTTGCTGTCACTTGAAGCTCACATGCAGCGGGTCACCCCGTCCACATGGCCGTGTCACACGGTGCTCCGCACAGCTCGGCCCCTCAGACCATCTGCTTTATTTCAGAGACGTTTGTTTGGACACCGAGATCTTCCTCCTCAGATCAAACGCCATCTTCTGTTACACATTCATCCCCACACAGCTGTGTGTGGGTCTGGCAGCTGCGACTGAGTGTGTGTGTGTGTGTGTGTGTGTGTGTGTGTGTGTGTGTGTGTGTGTGTGTGTGTGTGAACCCACCCTCTTCTGTCCGGACCAGGTGTTGGACGTGTGACCGATACGCTGCTTTGATTAAAATGAGCACTGAGGACCTCAGCTGCCTGATTGCTCCCGTGTCCAAAGGCTGCAGATGTGCCATAATTAAATTTTTGTGTCATTTGGTCTTTTAGAAGACAAATGTCAGGCGTCCCGACGGAAGCACCACCGGACACCGTGTGGGGTGGGAACTCCTGTCCGTCACAGATGCTAACACACAGGCGGCGCTTCAGTCACCGGACAGAAGGTGGCAGCACATTATCAGCCAGGCACTGTCATTTAAAGTCACATTCACAGTTGGCTTGATTTGTGTGTCACCGCGCAATGGGGTCCTGTTCGGCCTTCGAGGTCCCGCTTCTCTCCTCACCGTTTATTTATTTAAAGAAAATGGGCCTAAAAATACTGAGGAATGCGTAGGCAGAGAAGCGTTTCGGGAAGCCGTGCCTTGTGACGTCTGGCTGCGGTGTCCATCACGCAAAGCAGTGTCATGGGAGGTGACGGTGTCCTGGTGGAAGTAGCCAGAGTGCAACCGCTCAGAGAGTGTGTGTTGGGGAGGTGCTGCAGCTGCACGGCTTGAGATGGAAGAATGACCTGTGGAGATCGACTGGCCCACGTCACGTGCTCTGGCGGGGTGTGGGGGCAGAGTTGTGTGTGTCAGCCTTTTTGGACCCTCCCTCTCTCTCTCTCGCTCTCTCTCTCTCCCCTTCTGCACAGTTCTGTCTCGTTCTCCATCTTTCTGACTTTGCTCTATCAGTCTATGTAACATAATAGCAGATATGAGGAAGCAATAAACCTGGAGCCATTGTTTAAGTAGGAGGTCAGAGGTCAAATGTGACAGAAGCAGCAGGGATTGAAGCTGCTGCCTTTGGACCCCATTCCTGCTGTAGTCTCAAAATCAAGGTACTTATCTTAGAACCGATGCAGTAAAAATGGGTAAATCAGCTTATCGGCTTTGGAGGAAACATCAGATAAGTGAGGGAGGGGCTGACTTTGGCTTTGGAAGGTGGGGTTGGCAGGTGGGCGTCGAAGGTCAGTGGGAAGCGATGGGAAGCGACGCAGAGGCAACCCGGTCGGTAGAAATCCTACCGCGTTCAAAGGGCTTCGTTTCCCTCTTTTCCTGCGGCAAAGAAACAAACAAACAGACAAACAAACAAACAAATGCATCAGTGACAGCACCCCCCTCCCCATTTTATCACAGCGTCAGTCAGCGGTTATTTGTAAACAAGCGGGGCCTAATGTTGGCGCTTTATAATGTAAAGATGTAATCAGTGTCAGAGCGGCACGCAGCGACACGCGGGGAGGCGACAGTCATCGGCGCAGCCGCTCATCAGAATTTAGAGCAGCACCACGTTGAATATGCATGAGTCGGCCGCCATCACAAAGGGACTCTTCTCAGCCTCGCGCGCGCGCACGTGTGTGTGAATGTGTATGTGCACCAGCGTGTGTGAGTGCACGAAAGAGAGTGAGTGTGTGTGTGTGTGTGTGTGTGTGTGTGTGTGTGCGTGAGAGAGTGCATGAGAAAGAGAGAGAGTGTGTGTGTGTGTGTGTGAGAGAGTGCATGAGAAAGCGAGAGAGTGTGTGTGTGTGTGAGTGCGCACGCTCTCGTCTCGAGAGCTGCACTGTGGGTCTGCATCAGGGGAACGGCCTTCCGTGCAGTTGCAGTGTGTCCAGCACCGTCAGCCAGAATTCATTAAGAGGCCTTTAATTCGCGCAGCAGAAGTAATTAAACCTTTTAATGATGAAAAGTAAGAAAAACTTCTCTTCTGTCGTTTGTCTCCATTTAATTTGCATAGTGAAATAGTGTCTTTTACCAATCAGGTCTTTTCTTTTCTGTTGTTGGTAATTTTAGACACAAACCTGAGAACTGCACATGCAAACACTTCTCCACTTTTAATTGGTGTTTTCTCCCAAACTGTTTGACAGTATAACAAGCGTTTTTGGCATTGACTTATTTATTCACCTTTTTCCCCTCCCCCCAGTGTTTGGCAGCGCGGCAGCACTTTTTCGTCTGTTGGGGAACAAACAAATGCTTATTTGCAACTGCTGGATGATATAACTGTCTCGTTTAATTAACACCAGAGATCTGAGAGCAGCACCTCCTCCTCCTCCTCCTCCTGCTCCTCGATGGCCGTCCTCTGCCTCTCAGCCACGTCTTCTGGCTTTAATGGGGACGGGAGGTTCGACTCCGCTCCACGCTGTAACTCTGGGTGGGCGCCCCTCGCTGGCGGGACGCGCTGCGTCGCAGTGTGACAGTGTGACGCAGGTGGATGCAACCGTGAGACAGCGTCACCGTCACAGCAGTTTTGACGCTCGGCGAAGGCCGGCTGTTGCGCTGCGTCAGGCGATAATAAAATGAAATATCTTTAGCGTGTAATTAACGCGGTGAAATGTGCAAATGAATGTGAAATGATGAATATGTGTGTTTACATGGCAGCACAAATCAGTATTATTATGATTTCAGTGTGACGCACTTTGGATGAAAGGCCATAGCGATGTGCTGCCCAGGTGATCTTTCTGCCGCGGCAAGGTAACATCCTCTGCCCGATTCACACCTTTCGCCTCCGTCCAGCGACTCATTTGGCTCCGTTTACTGCCTCACACCTGGCATCAGGTCCACACACCTGGGCTGCCGCTGGCTACCTTTCGACAGTCAGAGGAGCTCAGGCACTGTGACCTGGGACAGGGGACAGTGGGGTGACTGTAGGTGTCTGCGATGGTGATGGGGGACAGTGGGGGGCGGCGGTGTGCAACTCACTGCTCTTCTGTAGAGATAGCTGTGCTTCCATAGGCTCCACAGTGACCTTTACTTTCACAATATTAGGAGAACACAGCCCTTTCCCTCTTCTGCCTTTCCCTGCTCCTCGGTAACGCAACGGCACAACACGGCACAACGCCCCACGCAGGTCCACAGAGTTCCTGCAGTCCCGTCTCACTGGCACAAAGGATGAGGATTTATTATGTTCCTCCTTTGTACCCAATGAAGAGAATCCAAAACCTGTTTTTATGTTTGTGTTTTTGAGTTTTTTGCATGTCAGGGGGGTTTTGCGTGACGCTCAGGTTTCCAGTTACCTGTCCAGCATGGCTGTGGGTCCTTCCTGTGCCCCCCCAGGGCTCAAAGCTCTCATCCTGCAACTTGTGAGCTGCACAGGAGGACCATCTAATCCTGCATCGATGCTCTGAAACCACAAATTACTGTTTGTCTTTATAATGGACCAAAAGTTTACTGCTGCTGTCAGGCAAATTACCCTGCCCAGTAAACAGAGAAATAGGAAACAAATAGAAAACACACGAACGTGACCAGTGATGGATGTGGGTGAGAGTTGTGGGCCACCAGCAGGAGGCATAGTGGTTAAAGTTGTGACTTGCAGTCCAGTGGAGCAATGTACTTACCCTTCCTTCATACAGTAAAAATTACCCTGCTGCATAAATGAGCAAATAAGTGAAAGTAGTTTACTGAACAAACCTCACACTGTAATAATGTTTAATAATAATAATTTACTTGAGAGTGATGCAGATGAAGTGAGAAAAGTGTCACATAATAACTGTGATTTTTTTTGTTTGTTTTTTTGTTATGTGTGTTTGTGTGTTTCTGCTCTCTCTACCCCCTCTGTGCCTTTGGCTCGCCAAATGGAAAGTGCCGGATCCTCTGGCTGCTTGCCTTGCAAGCAGCTGACATTTATTAATTAAATATGGAATTCATCCCGAGGCCCCCCCCCCTTCCCCAGACGCTAATAATTACATTGGCATTTAGCTGCACAATGAACCCCCCCCCGGCCTTAATAAAACACCTCCGAAATGCATGGTCCTGCATCGATCCGCCACGCCAACCTGCCTTCGGTGTGCTCTGTTGTGTTGGACAGAGTGGGGAGAAGGGACCAAACACACACACACACACACACAGAGATCTGCTGTGTGTTATTCTGCATTTTACACCAGTATTTTTCTTTACCGTTTTTGGGTTCCATGTTCCAGAAATTGCTTTTATTCTCCAATACGATGCTGCATATCATCACGTTCACCTGCAGAAAGGACATTTTCTGTCATTTTTCTGCTTTGCTTCCAGCTGAGGAGACCCCCCCCCCCCATCGATTTAATCTTCTCGAACCGACGGCGCTGCTCCGAGGAGATGCTCCCCTTTAACTGCTAAAACGGTGCTCTCCCCGGGGGGCCTGACGTCTCCCCACATTATGGAAATGGGCGCTCGCCTCGCCAGTGCCACATGGTGACGGCCCGGCCTCTCGGAATACACGCTTCCCCCTCCCCCGCCGCACCGCGGCCTGCCGCCAGCACTAAACCACAAGCAATTATACTCCTTGCTGCTTTAATGACAACAATTCTGTTCTTCACAGCGATTTCACACGCGGAACGAACGCCTCACCGGTCCCAGGGCTGGGAGCCGCCGTAATGATATGACAGAGTGTGACAAACATCCGCTGAAAGGGCCGCGCTCCACCTTGGCCCAGTCGCCGGCACCGCCGCCTGCGGATAAACATGCGGAGGGGGTCCCTGCCGCACGCCTGCCGGTGCCGGCGCGATTTCACGCTCGGAATTAAACCCGCCGATGGCAGCTGGCTGCGGCGCACATCTCCACTGTAAATTGGAGAGGACCCGTTCCCCGTGCGGCTCGACATCCACTTTTGCGCTCCGTTCCCTTTTACGCCTTCAGCCGGACTTCTTTTAAAAAAGGTTGTCCAAGAAGGAAGGCACTTAGTAAATTAATAAAAACAGCTTTGTGTACACTCAAGTACAGCACATTGAAGGATCCCTTCTATTTGCCATGTTTCCATCTGAGAAAAATATTTGAAATATGTTTTGTTGTGTCAAATTGTGTGGTAAATTGGGTAGGGAAGAATCGCTGGGACGATTCAGAGAGGCTTTTTTTTGTATTTTCAAAATATTCAAATACTTCTTCACCTTCAAACTGTTAGTCATCTGCTTGTCACAGTGGCTTCTCTCACAGATCTGCTCTCATTGTCCCCTTTGTCACATATCACCACGGCGACTGACGAACAGCCCGGGAAGTGGAAATGCACGTTTTAACCACGGTACGTGTTATTTATAGAAATTAAGCCGTTAAGGGCCGCATAAATATGAATCTAAACAATAAAGCACCGCATACATAATCTGTAGTCTGTGAGGCTGTGGCTGCATCTCTGGTGTCATAGTTGTTCATCCTGATACCATTTGGATAGCAGTCATCACAGTCATCTCCCCTGATAGATGCGTGTTTATAGCCAGTCAGCTTGAATGGTGTCAGAAAGGGGATCACTGCGCTTCCCACAAGATATATCTTTCTGTGATAGACCACTGTGATTTATTTGGATAGTTTTGGTACCAAGTTTTTTGTGCGTTTGCCTTTGGGGAGCAGGTTTAGTGTATCAAAATAAATGTTCATACTTTTGGCCCAAATATTCCAACTATTTTCACAAACGTATCCTATTTGTCCAAACGTGCCCCATTTTGCCGAGCTCACTGTGATGTTCAGATGGTCGTGGTGCGTCGTGCATAAGTCCCGACAGCTCGCTCTGCTCGTCCTCATGACCTTGCGCTGTAACCAGCCCTCTTGATGTGTTTTTTTTTTAAAAAATTTTTTCTGTCAGCTGTAATTTTCCCAAGCTTGACAGATGAGAGGGAATTTCTCCGTCGGGGATTTGGCAGTTTTAAAAATAGTTTGGTGGGGGGGAAATGTGATCCTTGCAGCGCATGCAGGAAGCGCAGGCACATGACGAAGCTGTCAGATCTGCGCTGGCGTGTGCTGCGTGTCTCACAGAAAAGAAGAGTGCCGCGTCGCTCGGCCGTGAGTTCTGCGGACGCGTTTTCTCTCGTGCTCCTGCAGAGGCTGCACCGCTCCTGCACGCTGTGCCAGCGGGCTGCGTGTTGAGGTCCGGGAAGGTACCTCCGCAGGCCATAGGCTGCGCTGCATACCTTTCCAGGAGCTCAGCTCTGTTGTTCTATGGATTTTTGAACGTCTGCTCGGCTAATGAGGCCGGCGGCTCAGCCCGGTGTGTTTGTGGAGCCTCGCAAAGCCCTGCACTCTAAACATCTCATTCTGAGACACCTTGAACATCTGCCGATTTTAGCATTGATTTTCCGTAATTGCGACACCCGTTTTACGGTTCAAGGGAAGTAATGGCCACTACACGTAAAACTGCCGGTTTGTTTCTGTCTGGTTGGGGAAATGTCGATTTCGAGTGTACTGGAACAAACGGACTTCTGGAGTTATTGCCTCCAAATGAGAGGATTTCCTCAGGTAGTGTGTGTGTGATCCACATGTAATCGCATCCCTTTCCACAAGCAGCAGTGTTCTGTGCAGTGCTCTAAAATGGTGTCCTGCAGAATCATTCATAGAAGTGGAATCATTTTTGTCATTTGACATTTAGGTTTTTGCAGCACCTATTACAGAATTGAAGCTTCTGGGCTACTGCGAAACCCTTGTTGGAAATTTGAAGGCCCCGACGCTGATATTTATATATTTACAGCAAAAAAAAAAAACACATTTTTGATGTATCTGAAACTTGAGGTTTGTTTATCAAGGTACTTTCACTGACTTTCCCATCTATACAGCAGGACAATTTTGACTGTGTTAATTGAGGGTAAGAATCTTGATCAAAGGCTCTGCAGCAGGAGGTGGGTCCTTTGAGTTTAGGACAGCAGATCTAACCATGACGACATCTGCCGCCTTCATTTATAAAGCTGTAAATCTTGGTATTAATCAGCAGTGGCATTCAGTTTGACTGTAATGCTCATAAACTATGAATTATTAATTGTAAATAAGAAAGGAATAGAATTAATACACGATGTCTGGTTTATTTTTCAAAGGTTTAATTTGTTGGCTCAACTGCAGAACTTCCATCACCAGATGTGATGTGAGCTATAGTGGCTGATGTGTTGTGACGTTCCCATTGTGACATTATCTTCGTTCCTGGATGTTATTGCCGTTATTATTTGCTGTCAGTTCACTGCCGGTGCCTTGCAGTGAGAACCCAGTGAACAGCGTGCCTCTTGTCCCCGTGTGTGTGTGTGTGTTTATACACTCTGTCAGAATAAGCGCACAGCCGTTTTCGTGCCAGGTACCTTCATATGTGTCTGGCGCTTATCTCTTCCGACCGTGATAGCAGAGATAATGAAATACTGCAGAGAGGTGCAGAAGAAATGTGTTTCTAGTACCTTATCAGCCTTGTGTGCGGCTCAGGAGAATTAATTAATACTTAGAAGTATAGAAATGACTAAGTAATTGATTTTTTACGTGAATGGAAGCTCACCGCTTTAGAATTTTAATTGTTGTGAATTAACAGGGGTCTTTGGCGTGTATGATACCGTTCATATGTTTTCACCGGAACAATAAATAATGATGTCGTGTTAGGTTATACAGGTGGTGTTGGGGTTAATAAAAGTGGTGAACAGCAGAACACGTCTCTAAATCACGTCTGAATTGTAAACACTGGGCTCACCTACGGGGATTTGTGGTCCAAGCTCAAACCCAGCTCAATTGCAGCCTCGGTTGGTGGGGGGGTTTCTTTGAGGATCGATGGGAGGATTTGGGGGCCCGACAGGGCTGCTGATCTCACTCCACTTTTACATTCATTCTGCAGCCTCCTGCACTTCTGCTCCTGTCGAGTGGCAGCGCTGAGAAATTTGCGGCCGCTTTTTCGCCGTTGAAAGCCATTGTGGGGATTAGCTCGAGTGCGTGTCCCGCTGTGTGACATTGCAGGGACACTGGCCACCACTCCGCGCCTCTCGTATAAATAGACCGAGTGTTCTGAACTGCACCAGGTCTGTATCGGCCACGTGCGCCTGCGGGGGAGGGGCGGTAGGCGAGAGAGGGTGGCGGGTATGACATCGGTGCCCCTGCTGGTGTTCTCTGGAAGAAGGTGGCCATTTCAAATTGCTTCACTTTATACGCAGCTGTGTAATGGAGTAAAAGTGTGTAATTCTAAGATGCAGGGCATCTGCCGCTCTAAATAGACACGTGGTGGAGACAGTAGATCATCAATCGCAGGTGCGTTCTCACCTGGATCTCACCTGTTCTCGTACACCATTCTACCCCACAGGCCCTGCTGGGAGGGGCTGCAGCAGCCGACTTGCCCACGTTCCAGCGCACCCTCTGGAGGAACCTGCAGGGTGGAGACACGGTCAAGGTGAGACTCAAACACCTGCACAGTCCCAATGTATGCCGATGCCTCTGTGACACGAGTGTGGAGGAATTTGGTTATATGAATCATCTGAGTTCTGTTTTCCCATTGTAATCTTCTGTAACCAGTATTACGGTTTTTACCGAGGGGTAATTTTTTACAGTTCAGGGTAAGTACCTTCATCCAGGGTACTACAGTTATGAGGGGATTCAAACCTGTGTCCTTTGACTGCAAATTAATGGCTCCCAACCACTTTGCCACCTGATGGCCCCATAAGCAAAAAAAAAGAGAACTTTTCTTGTTCTTCGGCGTCGGAATTGGAGAAGATTGTTGCACTTAGAATTAATTAAAGTTTTATATTGTAATTCTGTACATTTGAATGGTTTGGAGGTACGGTACTCTTACGCAAATTATTATTAGCAGTAGAAGTATTGTAAGCATCATTTATCTGTCATCTGACTTTGCCCAAGGTGTCCTACAGAATAAGGTTTATCATACATTTAGTTATTTATCTAGCAGGGTAATTTTTACTGTATCACTTCTGGGCGAGTACATTAATTATGGGTTCTACAGTTGAACGGAAATTCAAACCCAACAGCTTTGATTGCAGCGCGATGGCAGAAAACACTTTGCTGCCTGGACTTTGTCCACCATTTCTTATACACGACTGGCCGTGTTTGCATGTTTCTTATTAGCGAGTCTAGTGTGTCCTGTGGGTGTCTGTCACCTGTTGCGCGTCTGCGTTAAAATAGCCAGCGATGATTCACTCGACCTCAGGATGCGATTACAGCTCGGCCGCACGGGAGGAGCGCTGCGGAGACGGGGAGAGGAGTGACCTTCCGAGGGCCCCGATTCCCACGACCTCTCTTACACAGCTGCTGCTCCTCACACACAGTAAACACACGGGCGCTGACTCATCGTCACACGGCTTAATTATTACCTGCTTTTTCCTTCCTCTCGCTGTAAGCAGACCCACTCGCACCAATTAAAACCTTGAAGTGCATCGTGGGATTCGGTGCGTTGGCCCGCTAAAGAGTGCAGCCTGCCCTCCGCGAGCCCCGTCCCTCTCAGGGGGGTCCCCGACTGTGTCACCCGCCTTATTGTTTTTTGTTTTTTCCGCTAATGAAACAGTGAAGGAGGCGCAGAATATATAAAATCCCGGAAAGTGGTGTTGGGTTTGCACTTAAACCTCATATGCTAGTGGTTTGGTGTCAAAGGACCGTGGGTTCAAATCCCACTTCTGTTGTAGGATTGGAACAGTAAATCAGTTTAATTAGCTTAGCGTACAAAAGTCAGTGTGCCATTTGGAGAAAAGTGTCTGATCGTTGTTGCTTAATAACAACAGTCCTCGTGTTGAATTCAGTGTCTGTAAGTAACAGTGTCCAGGTTGTCCAGCAGCGCTGCGGCCAAGTCAGGGCCAGACGAGAGTTAAGGTGAACCAAAATATGGCAGAAAGGAAGGTTTCCGAGGACGAACGCTCCATGACTCCTGAAGAAGTCCAGATTGAATGCAACTGTGTGTTACTGGTTTGCAACCCCCCCATGTTCAGAAGGCCCAGAGAAGCTGATGTCAGGAATATGGAGGAATATTTGGAGCTTTTAGTCAGGACGGCCTTGGTCAATAATGCATGGGGGCCATTGCCTGAGTGTCTGGCGTCTGCCCTGCTTATTTATTATTATGCTCTAGTCCTTAAATTGTTTAGTGGTTATCGACATGATTGTGCTAGAATACTGTCATTTACGGAGGTGGGCGGGGCATCAGATGGTGATAATGAGAATAATTGGGATTACAGCTGCATCTGGAGTAATGTTGGCATCTCATCTGGTGCTGAACGCTTTGCTTTGAGTGAAAGTGTTCTTAGAGGCTGTGAAGAGCCCCTGGCTGATGGATCTTTACAGCTCCAGGCTGCTGAGATGCTTAACAGAACAGGCCTTTGGAATGCAGGGCTACACCGCAGGTTCAGAGGAGATGTTTGGAGGCCGGTCAAGATGCTGACCGCTTCCTGATCGATTCCAAGTTGACGGAGCACCTCAAAGGAGCGGGACAGTTCCTGCAAGCGTGTCTTCACTTTCTGCTGAAGCGCAGAACGGTGTCTGCGTGTTTGTTTGAATGTTTTACACAGCGAAAGCCTCCAAGCTAAATGAGCACAGCATTTGGAATCGTCAGCAGATCCATGTGTGCGACGCCGCCGGTCCCGCGCGCAGAAAGCCAAAGCACTCGCCCCATTGTAGCCGTTTCTAAACATAGTATTAACAGCTCACATATGTGGAAATCGGCGGTGCTCCTTCACGCGAGATGCTCTCAAACCATTGTGCGCCTGTCAGATGAAAGATGAAGGAAACGCATCCTTCAGTGCCACCAGCTGCCTCGCCCGTCCCCCTTCCTCCCGTTTCCAATGGCTGAGAAAAGCAAATCGTGAATTAATTGGGCGCCTGAACAGGCATTTAGCCTTCAAAGCCACTTGCATGCTTACGTTTTGCATAATTTACAGTGGGTGTTTTTGCAGTCAAGGTGCAGTTTCAAGTATGGCATCTAGGGTGCCTCCTGGGACGTGATCCTGCACACTTTTGCTCCTGCAGTGCTGGTTCTTGGGGTCGACTCTGTCTGCTCCCTCTTCTCTCATCTTTCTCTTATATGAATGAAGTGCCTGAGGACACAGCTGCGCCGTCCCTCCTCTGCATCTGTTATGAATGTGTCTGTTGGAGCAGCCAAATCGACGTAAAACGAAGATCTCTGGAAAAGGGGGACAGACCCAATCTGCTGTGCTCTTCAGATGTATATGATACTGAAATTTAATCATTGGTATTAGTCTTATACAGTTGTACTCCGTTATCTCGCCAACCTCGCGTCTCCTAACATGCTACGGCAGAACAGGTTTCCCGCCGTGCTTTTTTTCCCGAAAAGCCGCCAACTTGCCCTCACCGTACAGGGAACGTGTCACCGCCTGTGCAGTTGTAACCTGTTATGCCACCTCTCGCAGCTGACAGCAGGATGGCCTCTGATGCCACGCTAACCGTCTCATGTAGGCCAACGTCTTCTGGTCGCCCACCTCCCCACACTGCCACTCAACTCTCGTTCGGTCGCGTTCAGTCGACGGTTTCTCGTTTCTTACCGTGTCAGGCAAGTGAAAGCTGTTATGTCAGAGTGCTGAGCAGAAGAGAGATGTGTATGTATCTGTGTACAGCAATAACCCTTTGAAATCACAGCAAGAAATCGCACCTTTGTTTTTATTGAGCATTTTAGCTGCACTGTTAGCCAGCGTTCAGTAGGCAACATTCTTTATTTATGCATATATTTAAAAAAAAACACAATACATATATTAAACAAAATTCTCACCCTGTTTTTTTCCTGTGGGTGGTATCTGTCCTCAGGCTCAGGCCTATACAACACACACACACACACACACACACACACACACACACACAACTATATATTGTACTGTGCATGTTGTGGATTATCTGGCTCGCACCACACTGACACACCAGCGTCACCAACCTCAGCTCTCACCAAGCATTTAAGTTACACATATGACAGCAACATAAGACTGTAAGAATTCCATCAAAACACATGACTGTGAAGACTGTTGCTTGGAACCTGACGACTGCAGGTTCAAACTTCACTCCCAGTCCTGCTGTAGTGGCCTCCATGAAGTTACCCTGCTGTATAAATGGAAAATGCTGTAAGGAAAATGTTTTGTAATAATACAGACAGTACCAACTATACGCTGTACTGGTGTTAAACACTTATATAGTGTTTATAGTGTTTATATAGTGTTTAGACTATTTAGTCTAGTATAATTAAGGAAAAATAAATAAGGCCCCTCAAGTTATATAGCACCTGTTTTCCAAAAAATATGCAAATTTGGTGGGGGTGGCCTACAGGTTCTTATCTTTGACAAAAAATATAAAAAATTATATCAATATATTAATAAAGTCACTATTACTTATTAAATGAGCCCGGTCTATGCCCCCACAAGCAAAAAGGTGAACAGAAACTTTTAGATGGAATCATAATGACATTTTCCATGTGAAAAAATAACTTCCTTCAGTTGTTCTTTTGTTCAGTTTATTTACCTTCTTTAGTGAGAAACCCACAATGACTGACACACACGGCGGCATTAGCCGTCACAGAGGGGCTGTGTTTATAGCACCCCGGCGATAGGCGCTAATGCTGAAATGTCAAAGTGCGGATGAGAGAAGCGTTTATCTTTCGCCGCACGCTTTCACATCACTGTCCATATTTCCAGCTGCACGCCTGTGCCGAGGTCATCGCCAGATACACTCCACTTCCTTTCTGACATTTAATTTCGGAGAGGAACGGGACGCGGCGGCTCTCGGCTCGCGCCGCGACTTGTTTACGCACAGGCCGTGGGCTGCGACGCGCCTGCCGGGGACGCCACGTGGCGCCGGTTTGTTTGCGTGACGGGTGCGCCTCGCGGCTCTGCCACGTCCGCCCGTCTGTGGAGGAGCAGGATGGTATCAGCGTGGTGCTACTTCTGTTGTGCTGCTGTGACAGTTTATTTGATGTCGACGCGGCGGTCCTTATCTGCCCGCTTTTCTGTTTGCGCTGCCTTCTGTCAGGAAGCCAAATTCGGCTCTTGTGACACTTCTTCTGTCACTTACGGTTTCTGATTTTTTTTCCACCCCTTACAGGTTCTGTATTCACTGGTTTTGTGTGACTGTTTTTTTGATGCGGGCGCAGGAAACGTTGGGCCGGTGAACGATGTCGGGACTGAGTGAGGGAATGAGGAAAAAGAGCTGGTTAAATGTGTACCAGGATGACAGAGAAGTCTCCTTTCTGCGAGTCGGGGGTTTCTGACAAGCTGCACAGCGACGCTTCAGTGTGCCAGTCAGCCGTGGCAGAAGAAACATGATTTACGTCTTATTTGCCTTGAGTAAGTGTTGAAGAACAGCAGTGCCGGTACAGGGGCACAGCGGGTAGTGATGTTGCCTCTCAGCTCCTGGATTGTGGCTTCCAGTGCAGCTCAGTCTCTGTGGAGTTTGGATGTTCTGCCCATGTCTGCATGGGTTTTCTCCCACGGTCCAAAGATATGTGTCAGGTGGACCGGTGGAGTGCGTGTTAAATCGCTCTACTGCATAAATAGGAGAATCTTTGTGGGGAGTTTACTGCAGTTCACCTAACATTTTAAGGACAAAAGTGTCAGGTAAATGTGTTCACATGTATTCATTTTATCACACATTTATCTCCAGAGTGATCAGAGTAAACAAAATAGTACCAACGGCAGAGGAAGAGCTTTAGACACGGGATGATGAAATTATGCCTGTCTGGTACCAGCATGTTGCTGGTTCGCATCCTTCAAGTAGCTGCCTATAGAAGTGAGATTCCAACGACAAATACATGGATGATCACAGCAGATGGTGTTGGACTCAGTTATGTAGCTCAGGAGGCGAGGAGAGAAATGGCTCTCACAGAAATGGGCTTGGGAGGGATTCAGCAGCTCTGAGGGACATAGGGAGCTCATTACGCCGCATTGCAGACAAAACCAGGGACCTTGCTGGTTTGGGAATTTTTTGTTTGTGGGACCAACAGTCTGGCTGGGGAAATAATGTTAGTTTGATAGTATAATGCCCCCCCCCCCCACTAAAGGGTAGATTGACAGAACTGGAGACGCCCAGTACAGGCAGATGTGTATATTTCTGCACGTACGGGTAAGTTTGCTCCTAAACAGAGTGGGGGGGTTGTTGGAATGTGACCCAGGTCTCGTGACCTGACTGCTCACCCGGCGAGGATTCTGCACATTACTGTGCTCAGCGAAGGCTGCTTACTTCCCGGTCAGATGTTCGGTGTCCCGCCCGGTACTTTGGGCAGCGTACAGATGCAGAGACTCCAGTGTCTTCGTGCTGTCGCTGCTTTCGGCACCACAACCAACCACTGCAAAAAGGGTTAACGTACATGCTAACCTGAAAATGTGAGCAGAGCCTTTATTTTGTTCTGTGACGTGTTTAATATTGCGGCGAACCCTCAGCTGCATCAGTGACAAACCCACACTGTTCTCCACAGCAGTGATATCAGGGCCACGAACGGGTGCAGATCCAGCCTGGTTTTGAATCAGGCGTCACACGCGGCTGAAAAGGAGCTCTGTCGTTCTGCACATTTGCAGGCAGCGCTATTTGCAGGGTGGAAAGGCTCCAGTGCACGTTTCTGGCCTCCGCCGCTTTGGTCATTTGAAATTCAGATGGAACGAGGAAACTGGCAGAAGCTAAATGTCAGAGTGGGGAGATCAGCAGCCGCGGCTCTGTGTTCCAGGAGCAGAACAAAGGACGTGCTAACCGCTAACGCTCAAGCTCAGTTTTTATTGTGCTACGTGATGATTAAAAAAGCGTTTCGATTGTTTTTGGTTCAAGGGTAGATTGGATTGTAACCGTGGGAACGGCTAGTTTCGCGCTGGTTATCATTTTTTAAAACATTAGAGCGCACTGCATGTATATTGCATAAGCTCCGTTCTGTCAGAGAATTTGGGTGCTATTTTTAACTTGTGTTCTTCGATGAAACGCCCTTCTCCCTCCTGTCTCCGCTTGTCGTCTTTTCAAGGCCGATCTGTGAGAGTTTTACCTCGCGGAACAAGTGTGGAGCCTGGAGCTTTAGATAGATGTCATTAAAAATAATGAAAAGATCCTCTTGTTAGGGAATGAGTCACACCGGTCGGGCGCTCGAGGAAGTGGACCCGGCCCGCGCTCCCCCACTGTGACTTTGTCCTCCGTTTGAACAGTTCCGCTGCTCTTCTGGCATCACGCACCTGACTGAGAACACACACACACACACACACACACACACACACACATACACACACACACTCAAACCGCGAAAGACAGATTCGCACCGCTACCCTGTCACACACATACATTTCAAGACCCACTGCAGCAGTCTTCAGCATCTTGTGAACTTTTACTGTGGCCACCAAGCAGCCTAGTGGTTACAGCTGTGGTTTCAAACAAAAGGTCCCAGTTTCAACTCCCTGCTCCTGCTGTGGTCCCCTTGTTCAAGGTAATTTACCCTGAACTGAAAGAGTAAAAATTACTCTGCTGTGTAAATGGTCAATTGTCTTTAAGCACAAAGCTCGCATTATAAATTGGAAGAAAAAAATTGTGTCTTAGTACCTCGGCTCTTTGCAACACAAGAGACCCGTGTGTATATGTATTTACTGCAGCTGTCCCTCATTATCCGAATCTAAACCGGTCCTGAAAACATTACTAGCACATTTTCAGATGGTGGGAGCCTATATTCTATTAGTTGAAATGGAAAAAATAATAACGTGTCCCCATTGCTCATCCCAACCCCACCCCCCCCCCCCCCCCCCCCC
>UFQX01000527.1:116476-167940 GCA_900497675.1 Arapaima gigas | reverse complement strand
TTGCCCCCCGCGCCCCCCCCCCCCCCCACGCATGTCTAGTGCCACCTGCCCCACACAATTGCTTGGTCCAGCCCCCAGGGGGTGCCAGGTCATTTGTTAGTGGTGAATGTGGTCTCTAGCGCATCAGACTCCCCCCACCAGCCGGGCCTGCAGGATGACAAGACTCCCGCGTCGCTTATCTCGCCTGCGCAGTGTAATTTATTCCAGAAGCGCTAATCCAAAGGAGCAGCCGTGTTTACTGAGGGGCCTGATGGGTGTGAAGAAGGAAATAAACAAACAAAAAAAGCCGTAACAGCTCGGCAGAGCAAGTCCGGAGCGAGGAGCGCTGGGGCTCTGCTTAACTTAGGCAGGAGTGCATTTGTTTTCAGCAGCTGGAGAAGCGACGGTCCGTTTCTAGGCAGCGGTCCATCGTGTTCTTTAAGGCCATGCGGGAATGTAATGGAGTCCAGTGACCCGTGTCCCGCAGGAGGACACCGCGTGGGGACCAGCAATTTGGGTGAAAGGGTCAGGGGTCAGAGGATGGAGGTCACATAGGGTGTCCTGCTTTCCGACAGCTTGAGTTGACCTTTGTGCGGGCAGCAGCTGAGTCCTCACGCCTGGTTTATTCCCCCAGCGGACGATTCTGTCACACTGCATTGCCAGCACTGCAGAGAGCAACTCTGATTGATTAATTGATGAACTTATCGATTCCATGTCTTCCATAAAGTCTGATACAGCAAAACAAGAGAATGTTGGAAATGGTAAAAATTTTGCACTCTGATTGGCTGATCGATTGACTGATCCTCTGTGTTTGTGAGCGGGAATTGTGCACTTTCTTGGAATTGATCTGTGTTGGAATCTCTGCAATGAGGCTCAGTAAAGCTCAAACAAGGGTTTATTCCTGTTCTGCACACTTTTTCCAGGTGTTATAAATTACTGCTGTACGCACGATGTCTTTTAATACAGTCCGAGACTTGTTTATATACTTGTACCCAAAACAAGTACAACAGCGGAATTTTACCAAGTTACAGAGATGTCCTGTATTCTGGACGTTTCCATAATGTGCTGTTTGCAGTAACGTTAATACGAATGGAAAGAATACAAAAGACGTAACTGAATAACATAATAAAGACTATATAATAAGTAAAAAGGATCAAATGATAATGTGAAATAATAAAGTGAGCTCAAGCAGTCAGTTTAATCGATTGGTTCCATCCTGGGTGTTTCTTCAAGTGCTGAATAGAGATTGTAAATTGATGATTGATCGGCTGATCGATTGGTTGATTCCCAGGCAGGGTGCAGTGTGCAATAGAGCATTTGCCAAGCACAGTGGCTGGCGCGGGGTCACCTGCGTGCAGGAGGGGGTCTCGACCGTTGTCGGCTCTGTTGGCATGACAACCGGGTTGACCGCCCACCGGATGAGGATGGAGAGAGAAAAGTCTGCAGCTGAAGAGATCACTTTTTTCACGTTTGTTTGTTTGTTTTTATCCCGAAAGTTAGCTCTGTTTTGCTGCTGGCCAACCCCGCAAGCCTGCCCTCCCACCCACCCCCACGCGTTTAATTGGTGGACGGCTCCTGGTGCGAGGGCGAGAGATCCGCGGCTACCGCTCTCAGGCCAATTAGCAGCCCGCAGGACGGCGCCCGAGCGCGTGAATTACAGTCTCACCCAGGCCAGGAGACCCCGCCTGGTCCACACGTCTGCACGCACACCGCTCCTCCGTCAGCTCCTCCGTCAGCTGTCTGATTCCACTTCTCCTCGAGAATGTTTACGTAACGCACTTAACTTTCGTCTATTTATAAGAATTTGACACGATTGTTATATAAGGCCTGAAAAGTTGTGGCGACCTCATTTCTGGAATTTAGCAGCCACCGCTCTGCCGGCAAACTTGTTAAGGAGGCTGCTGGCAGGCCGCCGTTTCCGTGGCGCCCGAGTGCTGTACCACAACACCGCCAGCGACGCCTTCCTCTGAGAATAAAAAAAAGGTAGCTGCACATAATGAAATTCACGGACGGAGAGCTGCACGCGGTTAGCATTGCGGAGATGGCGGTGTTGTTTGTTCCGTAGCTATGGAGATGGCGAGATGTCCGACTCGCCCGCGTGTGCGCTGTGCCTCAGGCTGTGGCCCTGCCGTGCTGCCAGTACAGGTGAGAGTGACTAATTCTCCCGTAGTTTGGTCGAGGGCTCTGCTTCTTTCTCACTTTGGGGGAGGAGCTTCTGTCACACAGCTACTTCATCTTCCCTCTGGACATCCGGGATTCGTTTCTCTGTAAGTCGTAGAGGAGGAGGAGGTCAGCATGTCTGTGCCCTGCGCCTTTGACAAGTTTAATAACGGCTGCCCGTTGGTCTTGGTGTTACGCGAATTGGCTGTCGTGTGGTTGGTGAACAGGTGAGTGCTGTTTGCAGGGTGCTCACCTCATACAGGGTTCCACTCCCAGCAGTGCATGGAGGGCAGGTTCTTCTCAGCGCCACCAAATGTTCCACTGACCCACGTGCTTTGAACCCCTCCCCCTTCAGTTTTTTCACAGTATTATTTCATTATTTAAAATGAATTTGACATGCATTTAAACTGTGATGTCACTTGTCTTAGGCCAGCAGCTAAATTATGATTTTGAGTAATATTTTTTGTGCTTTGCCCCACCCTGTTTTTTCTTAAAGCCCTTTTGTTTTTATCGCTCCATTTTGTACAGCGCGAGGTCTCACAAGAGGCGGCTGTTTTTATAAACTCGCCAGGCTTTTATTTCAGGTGAGTTTAATAGCGGAGGGGCTGTGAACCGGGGAGCGGTTCTCCCTTTGCGGGCGACTCCGGGGCCAGGCAATATGAGACAGGGCTGTGCGATCGATCGCCGCCAGCACCGGCCTCCTAATAGGGGCCATAATTTGGAGCTGCTTGGAGCTGCCACTTTAAGACAGAGGTTCGAGGGGAGTGAAGGGCACAGTTACTTGGTCCTTGGGGGGTGCCATAAACAAAATGGTTGTGCAGGTCTGAGGAACCACAGCATTGACTTGCAACTGGCCCAGTTTATGCTCATCTTTAAGACAAAAGATTAAAATTTGTTTTTTTTAAATCTTGTACTTATAACTGAGTTTCTGTTTTGATATTACACTGTTAGTACTGGTGGCCGAAATCCCTCCGTACTGGTATTGCTCGCCTCCGGTATGAATGGGCGCCTCCCGCTCCAGGCGTCGGCAGGAAGTCCCCACCCGCAGCCGAGTCGCCTCCCCTGTGCTGTGACAGAGATTTAAATGACCATAAAAATCGGCAGCTCTCTGCACCTTTTTAATAGGGTGCTGGGCCACATTTCACCCGATGCGTGTTCCCCGTGTGTCACACCAGCGTACAGCCCTCACGGGAAATTCATAGTGTATGTAAATGGTTAGGAGTATTCTCCTGTGTGGGGGGGGGGGTGTTCTGCAGGGGCCTCTGGGTGTTATTTTTCTGTGTACCTGATGTTGCTACCCAAGTGCTGTTTTGCTGTTTAGAGGTGAAGGAAGCCAGGCTCTGTGTTCTGTGTTGCCCAATTACAGCACAGCTCTTTGACAAAACAGTGGGTCTTTAGTGTGTCCTTAGCGCTCACACACACACACACACACACACACACACACACACACACACACACACACACAGAGCAGCTCATTGGGGTCACAGACTGAAGTTAATTTCAATCAAAACGGACTCGAATAACATTGTGGTCCAGAAATGCTGCATGGAGACAGTAGCTGCTGTGTTTGCTTGTTGTTTTGTTTGTTGCTGAACAGAAAGTTCCCATATATGTTGTGTTTAAGAGCTCCTTCCTGTGGAAGAAGCAGCACCACGCTGCACCTGTCTCCAGACAACCACTATTTCTTTCTCCTCCTGTTTGTTTTGATCTTCCTTCATGAAGCTTCGTTGCACACTGTTATTATAACGTTTTCCACAAGATGAAAATCACATTAATATTTTACTTAGGAAATATAAAGGTGAAACAAAAAAGTGATTTTATTCTTTTTTAATTTGTTTCAGTTATTTGTGCATGAGGGCTGCTGTGTGTGTCTGTTTTGGCTCCTCGCCTTCCTCCAGGGTGCTGTTGGGTGATGAATGACCACCATCCAAACAGCCCAGCGCAGCACCGACTCCTGTCCTGCACACAGCCACAGCACAGCAGAGTATAGTGGAGTGGAGCAGCCACGAAAAACCTATAAAAGGCAAAGCCTGTCCCACACACACACACACACACACACACAGCTGATGCGTGTTAACTGTCTACTGCCGTTCCCCAGAACTTGCTCACTCATGCAAGTTCATTAAGGCTCATTCTAAATTCCAAAAACAGAACAGTTATTATTACTCAGTTTTTCCTTGAGTTCGCAGACCATCAACTAACACAGGCTGACGTTGTGCCAGTCGAGTGCAGCATTTCCCAAGGCCAACAGGTGGAGTATTAGTTAGAGCCACTGCCTTCAAAACCCCGCTCCTGCTGTAGTCACGACATCCCAACACCCTACACTGCACACGCTAACATGTATGTGCAGGAAGCAGCAGCTGGGCTGCTCGTCGTGTGTCCGGCTCCCAGGGTGAATCCTGAGCAGTGGGTGAGAAACAGTGTTTACCAGCTGTGTGTATTTGTGTGTGTATTTGTGTGTATTTGTGTGTATTAGTGGAGAGGCTGCACTAAGTGTTGGGAATTGAGTCTCGGTGTTTATTGATCTCTGAATCCACAGTTTAACCACAGACATTTCAGGAGGACTTAGATGGAAAGCAGCTGCTTATGTAGACGAGGTTTGACTCGACCGCAGTTGTTTTTGGATTACTGCACAACGTTCTGGCTTCCCTGCATTGTTTGGTTTTTTTTTTTTGTTGTGTGTCTTTAATTCAAAACTAACATGGGTGTCTTTCACTTTTACCTGCAAAGCGTGTTCACTGGCTCCTCACAGGAGGGACAAGATGTCAGTTCATAACGCTTTTGTTTGTAGCTCAGGATAAGCTTAACATACAGCCATCCCTCAGTTTTTCCTCTGGTTAGGTTTTGTAAAAATTACAGCTATAATAAATAAAAATGCGTTTAATTAAAACTGATGTGAAATGGGGAAAAATGTTTCCAGAGACTCCGGCGTGATGGCAGTGGATGACATTCATCCTCTAAACGTGTTCAGCGCTCCTTGTCTTGTTATTGATCATCACCACTCAGCAGGGTCAGACAGGAGCTGCAAACACCGAGGATGTGAGCTGATGAAGTCGGTCACACACCCCTCTGCTGTTTGGATGCCCTTTACTGCCATCGTCTGCGTGAAGGAAAGGCGTGGGAGCTGCTCCGGGTCGTGCGATTGGGAAACGTGGGAGAACACACATGCGAGTCACATGCAGGGAGCCGTGGAATGGATCAGCCAGAATTAATGTTAGATGGATATGGGTGACATAACGTGGCAAAGCTGTATGACTCAAGTTTGTAACATGAGGAGAAAGAGTGTATGGCGACATGTTTTCTTTAGGTTCAGGGTATTTCAGTTCTACAACAGGCTGTTTCTGCAACCACGGGGGTGCGCTGCACAAGCTGGGGGTCCTGCCTGTTTTCAGCACCTAATGTGACCCGCACAAGCACACACTCGGAGCTGAACACACACTTGATACCAGCTGCACCTGCGAATGCTGGGTCTTTGATCCGTGTAAAGCCCGTGAAGCCCACTGGGACGCAGATTTGAGTCTCTACCAACACAGGCTGTGTGAAACCAGCCACAGCGGCTGGAGCTTCTCCAGAAGGAAAAGCAATGCAGAAGCCTAATTAAATTAAAAGGCGTCATTGGCAGAGATGACACTCATTAGACATGTTTACGGGAACTTCCTGGAACCCAGTGGCTGGCTTGTGGAAAAATAAGGCTGCTGTTCGACAGCCAGGTCATTCCTCTAGAACCTGAGTCAGACGAAGGCAGATCAGATGGAGTTTGAGGTGAAAGTGAGGCGCTGACTCACATCTCAGCCAGGGTGGGAGACGGTCAGTGTGTTCTCTTTGTGGAGCCACGGAAGCATCTGGAAGGTGCACTGAAAATATGGTGTCCTGCTGTCTACCGTTTATTAAGTTCTTCATTCGTATCTTTCTATCTATCTACAAATGTTTCTTTCTAGTTGAACTGTCTTCTCTCTCCTTCACAATGCCAGTGGGTTAATTCTTGGTGCTGATGCGCCATATGAGTTCTGGATGCCATGATGGTAGGACCACCATTGGCCTGGTGTGTGTCGCTTGTCACCCTCACCATATGTGCTGCTGTGAAGTGTGTTTGTGTTCCATGTGTGTTACATACCATCACCCAGTAGAATGTCACACCTGGTCAGGCCTTTATCATTTGGACAGTCCTGATGCGTGTGTGCGTGCGCACGACAGAATGCAACCTACGCAGTGTTCGTGATGGAGGAGGCGGGGGGTGCAGGTGACTGAGGTGTACGCCGGGATTTCTGGGTAGAAGAAAAGTGCACGCATCGCCGCGCAGCCATCTGTGGGCCCGGTGTCCGGCCGCAGGCCTGCAGGTTCTTTAATTGGACGGGGAGCAGTGGGGGTGGGAGGAGGCGGCAGCCCCCCCTGCAGACCTCCGTGGACAGAGACGGCAGATGGCCAGGCTGAGGCGGAGAGCAAGGAAGAGAGAAAAAGAGTGAGTGAGCGAGTGAGCAAGGGCCTGTCCACGGGAGGCTCCTGAGTGGAGCTCAGAGTGCCGGATAAGTGCTTTCTCACAGGTGATGTGCTGAGGATCTCCCTAGGCAGCATTCTGTGTGTGTGTGTGTGTGTGTGTGTGTGTGTGTGTGTGATAGGGCAACTCAAGACTTGCTGTACGGCTCTTAGCTTACTGAAATATCCAGCTGTATAGATGTCACTCACTTTGGACATCTTAGGAATGGCAGGGTCAGTAGTGGTATTATTACATTAACATTTATTCACTTTGCAGACACTTTTCCCCAAAGTCACTTACTGGGTGACGTTTATATGCTGAGATACTCTGATTTATCCATTTATGCAGCAGGGTGATTTTTACTCTGCAGCTGGAGGTGGGATGTGGCCTTTAGTTGTATGTTCAGTATGTCTCCCTCTTTATAGCAGCAATTTCTGCTGCTATTATTACTACTTCTCATGGTAGTAATAATAATAATAATAATAATAATAATAATAATAAAAATAATTGTTACCATAATCATCATATTAAAGTATTATCTGTTTTTCAGGAGAAAAATTAGATTTGATTTACTTCATCCCTCTTCTTTAATGGGATGTGTTTACAGATATTATATGTTCACTGTTTTTCCTTCAGAACGCAGCTCTTAAAACTGTGGCATGGAGGTGCATGGAGCTGGGGGTCCAGGTGAACCCACTGATACCCATACAGGGTAGGTGGGGGGCCGAGTTTCAAACCGACCCCCTACCTGCACCCCCCCGCAGACACACACATACACGCCATGCGGGAATTCAATTTGCACTGTATGTTTTGTTTCTTCTCAGATTTAGATTTATTTCATGTTCACTGGTTTTAATTAACTCCCTGGCACTGCTACCGGAGACGAGAGATAAAGCTGGCCACGCTCATCCGGAGACGGCCTGCACCGGCAATCATTTACCACTTAGACGGTGGCGCAGGGGTGTCGGTTTCCATGGCAACCGCAGCCTCGGCCATAGATTCCTTGCCAGTGTGGCATCGCTGTGGGGACCGGGGCCGACGAGTTTTGTATGTGCGCCGCATCTTTCTAATTAAAGCAGGATTACGGCGCCATCGCAGGGTTCGCTCGCACAAACGCACTCGTGAGAAATGGGTTTGAGTAAATGTCAGCACTGCTGGGGGTAGGAGTGGGGAGCTGTTTGTGTGTGAGCGTGGTGCACTCAGCAGCTGCAGGTTAAACGCACCTCTCACACTCCAGTGCCTTCAGTGGAGCGTGTGCAGGGTGTGGCGCGTGACGGCGGTGGAGGCGTCTCAGCTCCACTCTGCTGTTTTTCACGTGTGTCTGTTAAAGCAAAATTAATACTTACTCTTTTATCGGACACTTTTCTTCGAGTGACTTGCAACGCGAGGTTTGTGTACTGATCTCCTTACACCGATGTATATGGCTGGGTAATTTTTGCTGCGTTTATTTAGGGTAAGTGCCCTGAACATGGGTAGCGCAGCAGGAGGGGGATTTGAACCTAGAATCTCTCTAACCACTACAGCACCTGGAAAGTTTTGTGAAGAATGGAGACCCAGGAACAGTGTGGAAACTAAATTCAGACATGTGCTGGGTTCTGACTTTGGATTCTGCTGAAAGCCCTACTTGAATATTCCCACACTCTGTAACAAAGCAGAGCGACCCCTACAGGCTGGCCCCTGTACTGCGTGTTTACAGAGCTGACTGGTGGTCAGTGAAGGTGACCTTTAAATTTAATTTGTTAATTTGCTAAGCACTGCGCCATCTGCTGGCCAGGTTGATTTATGCAGTACAGCTATAGATAGGGGAACAAGCACAAACCCTGAGCTGTTTGTTGACATGAGGGTTTGAATCTGGCTCACTCTGGGTGGAGTTTGCATCTCCCCGTGTTTGTGGGAGTTTCCTCTGGATGCTCTGGTTTCCTCTCATAGCACAAATCCATGTGATTCAGTTTATTCATCACTTTAAATTGCCCTGCGTGTGAGAGCGACTGCACTGGACATGCAGGTACTGATAGCAAATGGTGGTCCAAGTGTATTTGACATCAATGTTTCCATGTAGCAGATGACAAAACACACCTGATGCCTAATAGTCTGCGTTAGAAAAACTGTGTAAGTGTCCCTGACTCACGTCACTGTGCTCCACCGTCACTGTGGTTAATCTCGTCTTTCTAGACTGTTCTCTCCAGCGCAGCGTTGCTGCACAGTCCTGTTGTGCAAACACAGAGCCGCCGCGTTCCTCGAGAGGCCTTTGGCGCTGGCGCTGTGCCGACACGCCTCGGATGGAGTGACGCCTCAGGCGCAGACTTGTCCCCTCGGTGGAGCTCGAACCATCTGGGAGCGTGTCGGCGTCGGGTAAAACGAGAGGCCGCTGCCGTTTTTCCACACAAAGACAGCGCTTGAGAAACGGTCCGCAGGAGGAGCACCTGCTGAGGGCCCGTGGTGGCCATGGTTACGCAGAGTCGCCCTTAAGTCATCATTATTTCTTTGTGCTGACATTTTGTTTGGACCCCCACGTACACTAAGACAGTCTCATGGATGTACAGAGAGATACACACGTTCATGCTTCCACACATCCACGTCCTGTGTGTGTGTGTGTGTGTGTGTGTGTGTGTGTGTGAGTGACAAGTCAGCATGATTTTGAAACGCACGATGTCGAGTGGCAGCGTTTCTTCTCCCCGACGTCTCTCTCTAAACACAGTACAAACAGCTCAGGCCCTCTGTGAGCAGCACTCTTTTCCCATCAGCCCCTCTAACTGCGCGACATAATTTGCCATTTTCAGAGGGGCTGTCCTGGGCTTGGCTCGGGGAACGGGTTAATTAAGTTCCTATGAATAATTAATTGGTCAGAAGCCTTGATATGTGTGATTGATATTTTTCCATCCTGCTTGCAGCCCCTGGAGAAGGTAAGACGTCCCTCCTGGTCGCTAGTGTGTGTATGTGCGTGTGTGAGTGTAAAATGGAGTCATGTGCCTGGCAGAGGCGAGCAGGGGCAGGAGTCCCACTCATACCTGCAGGGGACACATTCGCAAGGCCCTCCTCTATGGGGGATCCAGGAGAGGGAGCTGGTGGGTGGAGAAGGGAGTACAAAGCATGGAGTCCATTAGATCTCTCTCTCTGTCTCTGTCTCTCTCCGTCTCTCTCTCACTCCCAGTCCCATGTTCCTTCTGATTGCTCTCCTATATATAGCTGAAGATAAAGGACAAACCTGTTTGGAAAGGCAGGCGATTACCGCCTTGTATGTGCACGCTCCTCGAACCGTGGCCCTCTCGCTGTCACCTTCCCTCTCCCGCTGCTCCCGAAAGCCTTCCAACAAAGACTGGGCTATTTTTAGCCACTAGCTGCTCGTGTGGTCACAAAGGGAGGATTTTAAACGCGGTATCTGCTATCTTTACCAGTCACCTACAGCCTGGCATCCGCCTGCTCCTCGGCCCACTGCAGTCTGGCACTTCTGGGCTCCTGTCATCTACCAAAGCAATAATCGGCAGAAGGTGGTACCTCCATGCATCTGTTTCCATACTGGGATTACTGTCACCCCCCGTGGATGTTACTGTAATTAATATTAGTAATACTGTTGCTTCTGATACATTTATTAGTTTAGCAGACGCTTTTTTAAAAGTGATGTATAACTCGTATAATAAACGACAACAGAAGAACTTTAGACAGAATGATCAAAGCACAGCTTGTTCCTGGTTCATATCCTTCCGGTAACATTCATACAGCATTTATATATATATACGTGTGTGTGTGTGTGTGTGTGTGTGTGTGTGTGTGTGTGTATATGTAATCATAGCAGATGGTGTTGGACTCATTTGGCTCTAGGAGAGGTGGCTTTTTGGTGGAATTCAGCAGCTCTGAATAACACAGGGAGATCATTCTGTTCACGTGGTTTGTGGAAGTTTTTGCAGCTGACAGGACGTGTACCAAATGCCGCTGTCGGAAAAAGTGGTCTCCTTTTCTTCTCACCACTTGTGTTCGGTAGCAGACGTTTAACACGGGGAATCGTAGATACTTGAGTTGAGCCGTCCAGCGGAAATGCATTGAAATTCACAGGGGGTCGACTATGGTGCAGGTTGATGTCTTCAAATGTTCTGATGCTAATGTTCTCTTGCAATAATAATTAGTTGTGCAGGTTTTAATTTGGAGACGCGCTGCTGAGCCTCGGCGTGGTCTGTGGTGTGACTTCATGTGTGGGCTAAGGTCCTTCATCTCTGGAGCCCCGAACACTGCTCCCCGCGGCCCTCTTGCCATCACACAGCCACTTTGTCATAGAACAGGGAGCAGGACAAAAATGTAACTTTAATTATGTGAGTTTTTGGTCAAGTTCCATTTATCCTACCCACTGCCCGCTGACAGGAGTCTTTCTGTGTCATTCTGCGGCTTCCTCTTGCCTTGGGCTCAAGGCGATAAAGGTTCCTGTGTTCCGTGGGAGTTTTGATGTGAAATCTCCCAGCAGACACGGCGCACCACTCTGAGTCACCGCGAGTCATTTTGTCGGCAGGAGTCTATGATCCTGTGCTGCTGCTGCCGCCGAGATGCCGAGACCCGTTGGAGCCGTTCGCTCGACAGACGCTTGCACCACAATAGCTGTGCCACTCAGGATGGTTACCCTGTTCTGCCTGAAACAGAGGCCTTCCCTGGTCTTTCCTGATCCTTCCTGGTCTTCCCTGGTCCTTCATGGTCTTCCTTGGTCCTTTCTGGTCCTCCCTGGTCCTCACTAGTGCTTCCTGGCCTTCCCTGGTCCTCCCTGGTCTTTCCTGATCCTTCCTGGTCTTCCCTGGTCCTTCATGGTCTTCCTTGGTCCTTTCTGGTCCTCCCTGGTCCTCACTAGTGCTTCCTGGCCTTCCCTGGTCCTCCCTGGTCTTTCCTGGTCCTCATAACAATCAGGTAAGTGGGCAGCGGGCAGGCAGGTGGTCTGTGGAAAACCACATGATGAGAGATAGGAGCTAAGGAAGAAGCACCACAGTCTGGCCACGATCAGAGGCCTGTGTTACTGAAAAAATGATTGATCTTCATTTGAGGAGCCAAAAGTCTCCAAAAATGTAATGAAACCATTTGTGTGTTGATCCTCTGTGGTTGTGAGTGAACGCAGCAGACTGGCTTGGTTTTCGAGGAATATGAAATGAAAGTGATAAGCAAAGATACAAGAAACAAGAACAATATGCATAATTCATAATTACATTTACAATTAGATCCACAATTGCGTTCCACCTTTTTAGGCCGCACATATTGGAAATGTTTATTTTTATGAACTTTATCCAGCTATGTCTTTGTTTATTTTTTCCGTTTCTATGTCAACCTGTGTTTAACCGCCAAGCCAACAGATGGCAGCAATAAGGGCTCCGTGCAATAGAAATGTGAGCCCTCCTTAATTCTCACTTCTGCTGTGTTTACAGCTGCTCTCTAGCTGCATGTGTTTATGGGATGAAACAGTCAGCAGTTGGCACTGAATGGGAGTTTTTGGAGAACAACTCGCCATACATAGAATGAGCACAGTCTCCTAAAGGGAACAGAGGACTGCCTGATGTCATTCTGTAAAACACAGAAATACTCTACAAATGCTGGAGAATGTGTTACAGCAGCAGTTTTGAAGCAGAAACTGATGCCTGCGGGTTACTGGAAGATATTTTTTAAAAAGTAAAAAGTGTCTGGGATGAGAAGACCAGGCTGTGAATCCACTTGTTTGATGTTACGCTGTTATGTTCAACAAACAAGGACTACAGATATTTCCAAACTAGGTGAAAGTCTTCTCAACGTATCAGGGTCAATCAGTCACAAACGTACTTGAATTTCAGTTTTTATAACAATAAAATATGAATTATGATGTGTCCACCGCTGCCTGGTGCTTTGCCTCTCCTGCTAGGAGGAGCCGCAGCCCTTAACTTGAATTGGAACAGTAATGTGTCCAGCTATAGAAATACTTTGCGCAGAAAGACTGGCTGTATAACTTAACAGTCCAGCCGTGGGTTTATTTTAATGGCAAGCCAGTGAGGTCTGGTTGACCTGCGGCCCACCCGGAGGGTCGGGGGGGTGTGGGGTGGGGAGTGCCCAATACAGGCTGAGGGTGTGTCACTATAATGACAATAATAGTGGTAATGAAGAAGTCCGCCATCATTTGAGAGCCATCAGAAGGTCGAGGAGCGATGAGATGCTCGTCTTCACTTCTTGTCCATCTTCTGGGTCTCATTAACTATTTCATTTTTCCAGGGTGCTCATTACACCGAAGCGCTTTCATTTCTCTCCTTCGGTGCCTCTGCCTGACTGAACCAGATGAAAAGGAGCATTTGGACACGTCTTTATAGTTAGATATCCGGGTGTGCTGGGTACCTTTTATGTGTCGATTCGTGACACCCCCCCAACAAACGTTTGACCTGCCCACATGTTCCAGTGTATCTCCGGTGACTTCCTGGCCCCAAGTTCAGCACATGGTTACGGGCTATAAAGTAGTCAACAGATCCAGTCCTCAATACCTGGAGGACTTGATCACTTAGCAAGAGCGTTGTGCTCCTTTGCCCTTGGATGGCTGGTGGTCTCACTCAAAAGATGTCTATAATTTGAAGCACATGTGATGTCAGTTTAGTCCCCGGTGAGGTGGACTGAGCTCCCTGTGATCCTCAGAGCTGCTGAATCCCCCCCAAACCCACCTCTCTGAGAGCCATTTCTCTCCTGACCTCCTCACAGTTACATTAATGAGTCCGACACCATCTGCTGTGATCACGTGTGTATCGATGTGCTGTTTGAATCTCACGCCTGTACGCAGCTGCTTGGAGGGTATGACCCAGCAACATAGTCGTGGCTGTGCTCCCATCCTCTGTGTCTCTGTCTAAAGCCTTTTGTTTACTCTCAGTTGTACGTCACAAGTGTATGGGAATGAGCTTCAGTGCAGTGTGGGTACCAGAGGAGGTGTCTGGATGCTGCCTCCCAGTATAAGGGTATAAAGTGACAGCTGTGGCACCAGGTGATGTAGAGGTTGGAGCTGCTGCCTTCCTCTCAACGGACTGAGGATCAAATCCTGCACTTGCTGTAACTTCCTTGCTGAAGGCACTTACCCCTTATTGAAACAATAGAAATTACCCTGCTGTATAAATGGGTAAATCTGGGTAAACAGATTAGTACTTTAAATGGCTTTCAGTGTTGGCTAATTTAATGAAGGTAAATGAAATGTACTGTATTGATTCTGCTGGAGCTGTCCGCCGTATTCAAGTGACATTCTGGAGCTGGAGTGGTAGTGCCGCAGGATCTTCCTTATTATTATTATTATTATTATTGTTATTATTATTACTGATTTACCCATTTATTTAGCAGGATAATTTACTTTACCAGTTCAGGGGGTGGCTCTAACCACTGTGCCACCTGCTGGCCGCCTGTCCTTGCTCCGTAGCTGTGTGTGGCGTTGCGGCGGGGTGTGTCTCGTGCAGCTCTCCAGGCTGCTCAGCCACGTGGGTCTGTGGATGTGAGGAGAAACAGCCCGCAGTGGCAGGCAGGCAGCAGTTAGAAATGGCGCGCTTCTGTTTTGTTTTGGCTGACACCATTGCCGGGTTCCTTCACGGCCGCGTACAAGGCTAAACATCTCATTAAGGCAAATGGAACAGACCTTAATATTGCTTACGGGAGGAAAAATGTGGTAAAAGACGATTCAGTACATTGTTATTTTTTAATGATGCGTGCGAAGGGACTTCTTTGTTGACTCACTGCTTTATTTGGATATGTAAAACAGCGACAGCACACAATTACTGCGCTGGCCTGCATTTTAAACCTGGTATAAATGATAAAAGATGCCCTGCAGTCGGCCAGGAGCAAAAGTGGCCAGGCTGCATCCAGAGGATGCTCTCGTTCACAGTGAAACATTTATAAGTGCAGTGAAAGGAGGGTAAAATTGCACACGGAGGGAGGAGGGGCGTCCCGTCTCGCCACCCGGGGGGGGACGTTAATTAAAGCTTCTGTTGGCCATTCCTCCAATGAGCTTTCAAATGTAAAGCGCACTGCCCACTATTAAGAGCGACGCAGCGGCACAGGCCTCCCTCTACTCGGCTCGATGGTTTGGCGGCGCCGCCCCGTCCTTGAGATGTAAGCGCAGCCCGCGCACAAGCCACAGTCAGCGCTTTCTTATTCTGCCCAAGACGGACATGTGGGAGCTCATAGCCACGGGCCCAACCGGCCTGCCTTTTTTTTTTTAATTCAAATTTATTATTGTTTTTGTCGAGTCTGTCAGAAAGAACCGGAGCGCTTTACTTCTCGTATTTAAATGCAAAGTGTAAGAGCGGCCTCCATCGTGCTCTGGTATCGATTTCTTTTGTTTGTGTTGTTCTGTGGAGTCCCGAAGGGTGCCGGTGTTTGGCAAAACAACAAAGCCGCCAGGGGGGATACAGAGTGCAGAATTTCTCAGCGTTTCACTGGGTCAGCAGGTGGCTCAGTGGGTAAAACTGTCCTCTCAAAAGGCCCAGGTTTGAATCGCCACCTTGATCAAGGAACTTACCCTGAATTTTGGTGTTTAAATGGGTATATCAGTGTAGGCAGCTGAACACTAAGGCACTTTAAGGAAAAGCATCAGATGATAAATGTAAATTAGGCTTTTCATTTAATAAGTATCGATCAAAGTATCAAGAAGTAATTAAAAGCTTCCTAGCAAAATGACAATTGTTCAGGTTATATAAAATAAATAAAACAAAAACAACACGGATATAATTTCTAAGGATTCTCACATTCATTTCGGCAAAAATGGTTCACGCGGGGACATGGGGGACACCCTGGGGACCCTCTGAGAAGGACTGCCGTCCCAGTGCAGATCAGTGCCTCTGGAGAACATCCGTGAGGGTGTCATCTGGTCCATCATCTGGACTCCCTCTTCATCGTCGTGTATTTCACTTACTCAGATGTTGCCATCGATTGCTCCGCACTGCGGTCTTCCGCTCAGCCCTGGTCACCTCACAGACCTCAACAGCTCTGCCACTGAACCGCGGAGCAGAACCGGACTCGAGTGGCCCATCGAGGTGGGGCTTTGAGAAACCCTCCTGGTGTTCATTGATATGCGCAGCAGCAGGTGGCATCCTGGGACCGAGTTGCCGAACAGCCCCTTTGCAGGAAGCCACACCGCAAGCAGCTGTTGTTTGTGTTGATTCTGGCTACGGCGGAGTGGCGCTCTCTGCTCGCTCTCCCCGCCAATTTCGCTGTGGCTTTGTTGCAGCCGTCACACTGTTGTTGTTGTCATCAATTTCTGTTGCTGTTTTCAAAGAAGCCTCCTACCTGACATCTCCTGTGTTTACTTCCGTCCAACGTGACCCTTCTTGGAGCAAGCGTGTCATTATGGTGTCCCTCGGCGTGTTTCAAGGGGCGCTTTGGCTCGATGCGCCCAGGAGACACTGCCCATGTGGCGCCGTGCCGCTCGAATCACCCCCGTGCAAAGAGGCGCCCGATGGCTTGCAGTCAGCGTCAGCGTCAGCAACACCTGCAGAAAACAGGTGGCAGCCGCTCGCGTGAGCACCCCTCGCAGACACACGCTGCCCCCTTGCGTGCGGCTGCTCTGATACCCGGTGAAGGTGCGAGCAGCTTCTTTGTGGAGTGACACCCCTGTCTCCCCTCCTTTCGCCTCATGTGTGCGGCGCCTGGAGTTGTCGCAGGATCTGAGCCCGTGAGGACATTGTTTCCCAGCATCCTCGGTTGTGCAGAGCCTCGCATTATAGACGTGGGTGTGTTCTGTGACCCTTCCTTTTCGTGTCATTATGATATCGATGCTCTGACACTTTTTTCCCAAAGCAACTTGCTGTGTTAAGCTACTTACCCAATTTACCCATTTACACATGGGTAGCAACATGTCAGCAGCAACATAAACTCACTGAATCGCACAGTGAGCAGGTATGGCCCTGGGTTAAGCAGGCTCTGTTGCCATGACCCCCTGCTGTGTGAGTCCCTCACTGCAGGGGTCAGATCTAGAGAGCTTCGTGGGCTCCTCCAGTGCGAGGCTGCTGCTCTTTGGTCATTCTGCTCACACTGCTGGGGTCGGACGGATCAGGCCAGCAGCGGCGCACTGGTTTCCATTCCAATCTGTTCCAACCCATTCCCTTCCCATTACCATTACAACAGAAGGTAGTACATTAATATATTCCTCAATACTGTACCTTAGCTTTTGCTCCCCTCTCTCCCAGCTGCTGACGACGCCGAGGCCGACCTGAAGGAAGTGGAGGACGCCTACAAGACGGTCCGGCAGGAAATCAGGTGGGACGGCTGTTTTTTTTTTTTTTTTTAAACGAACCCCACGGTCTGAGTCTCTCCCACACGACCTCCTGTAGTAAAATTACTCACGTTCTCTTTAAGTTCTGCCCTCTAGCTCACAGTTCTGTTTTGTTGTGCCAGGGTTTCCCGTGAGCTGCTGGGCTGCGGGGGCGTGTGCACATCAGCCTAAAAGCACTGTAAGGTCAGGGGGGTTACAGACGTGGGGGGGTTCCTTCATAATATAGCCCCCCCCCCCGTTCACCCACCCTGGCTGCTCCCACCCTCCTCCGGTCAGGCCAGCTTCCCATTAAGCTCATTAGCAATTCTGCATCATAAATATGCAAATGGACTGTTTCGGAGATTCTGAGATTTATTTCTGTTCTGTCGCTCTGGCTTCGCGGGGAGAGGCTCTCCGGCTGTCTCAGATAATTGGTGACATCGCATACCAATAAGGCATCGGCGGCGGCATCTCATTAGAGCACGAGGGGCGTCCAGTCGGCGGGGGCTGATGGCTTCCAACTCCAACTGGTTAAAATTTAACTGACCCCATAATGAGCGTGATGAGTTATGAAAAGCCCTTACGTTTTTGTTTGAAGTATAAAACATGGTAATCGGAGCCTCATGAATAAAAAAGGGCCCGAAATGAGGCCCCATTGAAGCACCTCGCCAGCCTCCGGAGGGCAGGCAGTTAAGGGCTTCGTCACATGCTTCACCCCTGCGGGGCCGCTGCCCCGCGCTCACCAATTAGCGTTCGGCGCCAGGCTCTGCTGTATGCAGATCTTTCCGGAAATTGGGTTCCTCCTTCTGCCTTTATCTTGCATGCGGAGGTCACACGGTGTCATTGTGGGTCAAAGGTTAGGCCTTATCAAGGCTTGCTGAGCTGGGGCTAAACTCACCCCCATTGGCCCCTCCCCCTTCAGCGGTAAGAACCTCACTCTATTATAGACTGTAGAGTGAAAGCTGAGCAGTTTTGAATTTTTTTTCCAGAGGCTCTCGGAATTGTCTGTCCCTTTGACCCAGCTGACCACGTGTCTCCTCAGTGTCCAGCCAGGGCTTCTCATATGGTCCTTTGTCTTCCAGGGAGCTGGAGGAGCTGCTCTCCGAGGACTATGGCTCCAGCAAGGAGTTCATGTACCTGAATGGCCAGTGTTTTGAGCTGAAGGTGTATGAGTAAGTATGGTACCTGTGGTGGGGGGGTGTAGCTTGTTCTTGTACTGCATGTCATCCAATCTGTTGCCTGCTCTTCCCAGGCTTCACCCGTTTTGGTACCTTATTGATATCCCTGGTCTGTGATCTGATGACCACTCGCGTTCGTCTATTGTTTGTATACAGAACCCCTTGCTGATCTCTGCTGTCCGTGTCAGCCAGTCCTTATAAAGGGTCCTAAACAGTCATGTTCTACTTATGACATTGAGGGGACACAGGATCCACCTCCTGCTGCCCCGGTGTTGTTTGCACTGTGTGTGAACCGTCAGCTTGTGGTCGAAATGATGTGCAATGAACTCGGGTTGTTTCTACACCAGCTACTCTCAGTGACGCTCCTCGTGCCCAGTTCCCTGTCATGTGGAGATGTTGCTCCGACGGCTTCCCCTTGTGTTTACTTTTCTTTCCTGATGAACTTGCTCTGGGTTTGACAGTGGCTGCCGACGTGGGAGAGAACTGCCTGCAGCCAGAGAAACTTCCAGATGTCACTCTGGCCCGTCTTTAATATCAATAATAGCCGGGTCTTATTTAAAACAACAGATTTTATGGCTCCTCTCGAAGAGGCAGGACCAGCTGTGTTCACTTGAAGAATGAACCTGCTCTGAGAAGGCGGAGGAAGGTTCAACCGGGGAACAAGGTCTGTGATGGATCCCAAGAGTCTCCACGATTGATTTGGTTCATGGAAACCAGTGGTCAGCATCACAGCTGCACTGTTCTGTGGTGTCACTCATCCCCGTCTTGCGTGTGCTGCTCCTGTCCTGCATCGTCAGCCCTCCCAACCCAAAGGGGGCAGTATTGAGAGCCCTTTCTCCAGCAGGGGGCGACAATGCGGCCTTTTCCCTCACTGTTCCTGCTTATAAAAATGCACGATACAGTGTGGACAGCAGTGATCGAATCGAGATCATTTCACATCCTACGTGTCATTTAAATTATTTAGCTTCGCTTTGTTTAAGTCTCCTTCTCCAGCATGTTTTCACAGGCTGTCTGTGAAAAGTGGTGTTGCGGTTTTACAGCGGTTTCGCAGCGGTTTTACAACGTGTGAACAGCAGGAATCGTGTTTTCGCTCCATCCTTAAACAGTGGGAAGCTCCCTTAAGCAGATCTTTGCTGTGCGGCGAGGCGTTACAACACGTCACCCTCCCGACGCAGGACCCGGCCGTCTGCGGCGTAGCGCAAACTGACTGGAGCAGCTATTACATTTATGTTTATTCATTTATCTGACATTTTGCTCCAGAGTGATGTACAGTGTTAAGCTGCTTACAGTGATTTACCCCTTTATACAGCAGGGTAATTTTTACTGTACCGCTTCAGGTTAAGTACCGCGATCAAGGGCACTACAGCAGGAGGCGGGACGCAAACCTCCATCACTTGTAGAAACGAGGACTGCGGGTCACATGGTGTCAGGAGGGGGATTTGCGGCGGCGAGCGGACGGCTGCGTCTGTCGGATCTCATACGTATGCAGGGCCACGACTCTCTGAGCGCTTTCCGTGTCGCACTCAATAGCTCGGTGGATTATGATGGATGTGGTCGCAACGTCGTAGTTAAATCAGTGCATGAAATCCAGCATTAGTCTTAATGAGTCTCTCATGCAGTTAATTAACTTCAAAAGGTCACATTTGGTTGATTGTTGAAAACAAGTTCGCGCCGCACAGTTAACTCCACCGTGTGGTTCTCAGTACCTGTGTACATGAGGGCCTGTAGGGGGCCCCTCTCCGCGGGTCCACTTCTGACGCCTTTTCCATTGAGGCGTCGCACGGTTACACTGGGTTATGAGCTGCTCTTCGCTGCCCTCTTCCGAAACACCGGTTGTGGGCACCGGCGGGGGTCGTCCCACCTCCTACAGGTCGACCGGGACGCAGTCTGACTCATCACCACGAGGAGAAGACTGGATCCTCTCATAAAGACGCCGATGACGGGAAAAAGTTGGCGGAAGCAGAAGAGAATGAGCGGCAACCAGATGGTTGGATTGGACAGAACTTTCTGGAAGGGACTCCATATATGTGGTCAACAAGAGTTAACATTGACCCAAGGGGCTGAACAAGGATAGGAGGAATCGGCGTAAACGGTCACACACTTCAAAATGGCGTCACTTTAGAGCCGCAGCGCTCTCGTACAGTACTGTAGTAAAAGAGCTCAGTTTTTACAGTCTTCGCACACCTGCTTTTGCTCAGACCTTTCGAGATGAATCTCATCTCCTCTCATTGTAATTTAAATGGCGTTGTCACATTTGAATAATGTGGGAAGCCTAATTATCGCCTCCGTTTTTAAAAAGAAGCTTCCGCTGGAGGCAATCAGGACGTGTGTACACGTCGGCGCTAAGAGTCATTTTTAGACCGCGAGCGAGAGGGGTGTAAAGCACGCTCATTAACTGTGCCTGCTCCTCGCTTTACCACACTTCCTTCACGCGTCTCCTAGCAGATAGCGGAGTCCGTGAAGCTTCTTCATCTTCTCACGCCCAGGAGCCGTCACATTTTAGTTTGGTTTACAGTCCGATTGTGGAGTGGGGGGGGGGGTGCAAAGGGAGCATCACACATCACCCATCTGGAGGTCTTACATCTGTCTATCTATCTATCTGTGAAAAAGAAAAAGGTGATGTTTTAGGTCATAAGCGGCCTTTGCCTCCACGCAGCAGGATTTTTACCTGCCATATGGTCCATTTTTACCACTATTCCATTGTTGGACATGTTAACCAGCAGCTTGAACTGAGTCAGCTGATGAATTTATGTGCCGGACATCAGTTGTGCTGCCTGAAAATGCAAATTATCGGCTACTGACCTATTACTGTCCTCACAACCGTGGTAAAATACGGCGGCGAGCTCACATTAATTCTTACGGTGTCTTTATTTTGGTCTTTTTCTGATTCACTGGGGAATTGACCCCCATATAAGAGCCCCCCAGTGGGGCGATTACACAGAACCAGTTGGGCCTGTTAGGCAGGGGAACCTCTAGTTGGAATTGGTATTAAAATCTTCGTTTTTATATTTCTGTTTAATGGCTCGGCGGAGGCTTATGAAGAGTGTCCAATGTGGTTGTCTGAAGTGTTTGAAGTGAAATAACTGAAATTTGTTTGCTCGCTGAAGGCCGTGTTTAAATGATCTGTCAGCTTTGCCCCCCTAGTAACTTGGCAAAGTTTGTTTTTGTTCAGTTTTCCTCTCTGTGTGTCAAGTGATGTGTGGAAATGCAGCAGAGCAGCGATTTCATGTTGCATCTCGCTGGGTTTGCAGTGGAAATGAGGAGGGCTCCTCTGTTTGTCAGGGCTCATTTTATTCTGAACAGCAAGGAGGCCTGAGTTGGAACCTCGCTTGAGTTTTTGGATCTGTTGTACAGAGAAGCAAACAAAACGGCTCTCCGAAAGCCGATCTTTCTTCAACTGATCTCACTCCCTTCGCTGGCGTACGAAGGTCGCTCACAGCTGTCCACCCCAGAGCGTCCGTCACGAGAGAACTGCACACCGTCTACCGCACTTCACTTGATGGTAATATCCTCCATCTCCCTTGATCCCTCAGAGCTGCCGAATCCATTCAGGAGACCCAACTCTGTCAGACCCAGTTCTCTCCTGATCTGAACTGCTCCATAAACTTGCATCACACCATCGGTCACGATCCCCTTAGTATTTCCGATCGCTTATATATGCAGCTACTGGGGTTTTGGCAAAAACGGTGCTCCTGGATAAGCTGCCTGTACCTCCGCAGTCGCCTGTTTGTCTGAAGTTGTTTGCTTTCAGTCGCACATCATTTTGCTGAGTGGTTATTTGTGAATGTCTCGTATTTCTGCATTGTTTAATGACAGTAGTTACTAGTGAAAAAAGTGTGTTTGGTCCATATTAGAGGTCCCTGGAGGTCAGTGTTACAGCAGTAAGATGTGCTATTGTGGCACAGAGCTAAAACAGTCAGCGGTGTGATTAAAATGGCGGTGTTTTGTCAACTGCCGCATAATTTCCATGCTTGTGACTGCGGTATGTAATTTAAATATGATTCCTGAACACCGCTGTTCCTTAGTTTATAACATCTAACACCGTTTTCCTGTAAACTCGTGGAGAGGCTGATGACGCCCCTTCGTGAGAAGATGGTTCAGCTCTCACACCTCGGGACTCCGGTTCAGTCGACGCATATTTGCTGTCGCTAATTTAAGTTTATAATTGAACTGGTACATTATTGTTGTAAAAGGTCCTCGCTGTTCACATTATGAAGCCATAATTGCTTGATTGTCTGTTAACAAGATTTCACCTGTCGCTAATTTCCAATCTGCGGCGGCTGGACTCCTCCGGAGCAGCGGCTCCTGATCGCGGTCCTGAAGACCCCAGCTGAGCTTCTAATAAAGATGATTTGTTCGAGGTTTTCGTCGAATAATCACGCGGTCACGTCTGAAAAGAGCTCACGAGGCCTCCGTTGTACTCAAAGGAGGTGGTGATGTAGGAAGCGACGATGTCAGAAAGGCCGTCGTACTTTGGACACGTCAGGACCGGCTCCTCGAGGTTAAGTCGTGGGAAGGTTGGAGGAAGAAGAAGAGACGGAGGGACTCAACCGCAGTGACAGTGAACACACATGGAGGACAGAAGTTTCTGGAAGGACTCCACCTACAGTATGTGGTCAACATGAGTCCACATCTGCTGGTCCTGTGATCCAACAAAGAGGAGGATTAACTCCCATCGTGGCCCACGCAGTGCTTCGATGAACCTTCCTACGGTTCTGTCAGCCCCGTCACTGCGGCAACATGGTAACTAGTAACTCGCGTTGCCTTTAAAAATTAGTCAACTGCTAATCCAGTTAATACATTTGTTTCTTACTGAGATCTGTGACAACCGCTCCTCCCGTCCCTCCCCATGTCCCTCTCCTCATTTCCTCCGCTGTCTCTTCTCCAGTGTCTCCACTGCACGCTGCTGTCAGCGTAGCACGTTTTACTGCGGTATTACTGTGTCGAAAACCACAGTACGCGCAGAAGAGATGCCTGCGGGAATTTGTGAGTTTAATAGAACGCGGATAGAACATTCCTGCTGAAGTCCAGTGTTTAGAGGAGACAAGAAGTAAAAGTGGTTCCTCAGCTTTCAAACAGGAGTGGGACCTGAAGGCTGTTTGTCACTTGTTTTGTTCATAACTCCAACCTTACTTTTATCACGAAGCTGCAATCAATAAAAAGTTAATACTGAGCTCCCTTAATGTATTTATAGGTTAGATTCTTAAAAAGACAAAAACAAATAAAAAAATTTTAAAAAATCTGCAAAACTTTATTTTGACACCTTGACCTACATTAAAACTGAAACTAGTTTAAAATGGCTGAAAAATAAAAATATCGTCTCCACAGACTCCTGTTCAGCGCTGATAGCTGATTGATTCGTCCCACGAACATGAAGAACGCTGCTCATCTTGTTGAAGAACCTCACACGTGAGGTGTAAACACTGTGAAGGAGAGGTGAAAAAAGGTGGTCCAACACTCCTGTTCTGTCTGGGTGCTGCTTACTGCCATCTGTTTGCTTGGAGAACAAACTGGACATTCGCTTTGCTACAAACAGACATTTTCAAATGAAGGAAGAAAAGTAAAATGGGAAAATGTGGAAGACCGTTTGTTGCACAAGGAGAGATCTGACTGTGTCCCACTATGTGTGGAGAATATGACCACCCAGGAGACACGAGACACTGGGTGCTTAGTGGCAGTGCCCCCCCCCAGTCCTCCAGCACATCCACCTGTTGCTGTTCCTCAGACCCCTGTGTGCCTCTCCATCTCCGCTCCTTTCCAGGGGCTCATTCTCTCACTCTCTCGCTTCAGAGTCATGCTGGTGCCATCCTCCCCTCCATGGTCACCCTCATCAGTTCCATCCCAGGGGTCACCGTGACCGTAACCTTTCACCCCATGCAATAACATTCGGCTCCTGCAACAGCTCCTTACCGTGATGGTGTGTGTGTGTGTGTGTGTCACACCTTGGCCACTCCACTGCAGAGCAGCTCAAACAGCCACCCGACACCCACACACATCCTGGGTTTTCATCTCCTCAGAACGTCTTCAGCTCTTCCTTCTCCCTCCAACACGATCACAGCGAAGCGCAGTGAGGGGCTCACCTTCTCACATCTGTTCTGAAGGAACCCACTGAGCTCTGTGAACCTCAGTGTGTGTGTAGTTGCTGCTGTGTGTCTTGAGTGTTGTGCACCAAGACAAACGGTGCTCCGCGTGTTGCAATGCGGGCCGTCACTCACAGGTTAAATGTTTGCAGCTGGACTGTTAAACTTGTTATTAAGCGTATCAAACATCAGTATCTGGCCGTCTGAGTCCCACCTGCAGGCGTGATGCTAATAAACCTGTTTGCTCCCCTGCAGGTTCCTGTACTCCTTGTGTCCCTTCAGACGAGTTTCTCAGAGGAGCTCTGAGGGAACCCTGCTCTCTCTGGGGTAAGTCACCTCAGCGTCTGTTCTGTGTGTATTTGTTTCTTTAGTCCACATTGCTTCGGTTTAAGTAACACGTTGGGATCTTCAAAGGAGGCGGTCAAGGGCCTTGTTCTAAACTTAAGGTTTTTACTTGTTTGACATTCGATGTTTGTCATGTTTCTCATCCAGCATTTTTTATTGATGTTTGATAACGATCATAAAGAAGAATCGACATTTTGCATCAACGCAGTTATTTCCTCCATTTTGCGCTGTTCGGAAATACAGTACACCGTGTAATGATTATGTCACAATTCTGAAAAATTATCGAAAATATGCCGATATTCGGGACCTTTTTTGGTGTTCTAGTGATTTCTAGGGGTACTTTTGTAGATCTGTGAACCCGCGCGGCCCCCTTAAGAAATAACTGTACTTTTACCCCTGCATAACCCCCCACACAGGGTGATTCACAGAAGCAGCGAGGCCCGTTCAGAGTGTAAACCAGTGTAATATTTTAATGTGTCCTCTTGGACACAAAATTTATTACAAGAAAAGGCACTAAATAATCCAGAAGCAAAGTGTAGTTGAAATGATAAATGGGGTGAATAGCAGGTAACGCAGGGAGCGACACTCCAAACCCGGGACAGAGTTATTGTCCTTATTGTCATGGCAACCTGCTGTTGTACTGCTGATAGAAATACAGTTTAGAAGGCATCGCCGACGTGGACATGAATTTTTCGGTTTGCAATCGATTGTATTCGTTCTCTGTTTGTGAATAAAATAGTTCAGAGCTTAATAATGTAATAATAAAATAATTTATTTGAGCATTAGCTCATTGGATTTTTTGTGTGTTGTAGGTACATTTGCACTCATAATTGTGGCGGCATATTTGTGTTGTGAAAGCTTTAAGATCGCAGGCGTCCTCATTCACAGCTCACATGGGCGAACAAGCCGTCGAAACACCCCGTGTTGGATGAGGAGGGGCCAGCAGTAGTTCAGGCCCTTACCTTGCTGGTGAAGGTCCCGGGTTCGAACTCCTGCTGCAGTTTCCCTGGTGGAGCTTCTCATCCTCAGTTAATGAAGTAAAGATCCCCCCGCTGTATTAATGGGCAAATCAGTGTAATCCGCCTTGGAGAAACGTGGCCGATCAGTGTGTGTTGAATATGTACATACAGTTTATAGTAACTGAACGTTGGTCCTTCAGCCAAACTGGCAAAGTCAAGGAAGAAATTGGAACCGGTGTTTGATGTGCCACGAGTTAGACCGAGAGGTGATGCAGCAGGACGGCGAGACATCTTGGCCAGTCTCGATTTCGCCCCACTCTGAGCACGAGGCCTGCAGCAAGGCCTTCTGGGTAGCGGCTGGTCCACTCGTCTCCATCTGCCCCAAAGCAAAGCCAAACACAGCTAAGAGCTTCTTTAATATTTAATCTTCCTCTGGCCACCTTAATGGAAACTAAATGGCTGCTTTGGCTCCAGCAGAACATAACTCATGGACTGTAATATCGTAATATTGGTGTCCAGAGGGGGCCATGCAGGTGACCGGGCGCTCTGCTGACCGGTGGCCCCCCCCATTTCACAGCCTGCTCAGGAGGAGCACGAATCACGATCCAGCCGGGGGAATAAGTTCATATTTTACCCCTGACAGACCATCAGTCACGGCACCGCAGCCCCGTGCAGACCATCGGGGGCTCTGATATTAATCTGTGGGTGAGAGATGCGTCCTTGTCCCCAGGGTGGGGGGCACCAGGATTTAAATGCTGCCATTCATCACACGTGCTTGACCATGGCGTAGAAAACGTATAAAAAGCGCAGTTTACTGTTTATTTAGTGTATTTCCGAGCCGCTGCGTCACCGTGAGATGGATCTGCTGTGTTTTTTTGCAGCGTCTGTCACTGAGTTTGCTTGATTATGTCTGCAGATGAGAAACTGCATTGTGTCGCAGTGCCATCAGTGCCACATCCCACTTCGGGCCAGTGTGCAGATATTGACATTGTAGCGGTTTGCTTTCTGTTCAGGTGGTCGGCGGAGCTCCGCAGGCTGAGTTGTAATGAGAACGGCAACAAAAATACGAACAGCCGTAATGACGACGCAGCGCGTGGCACCGACTTCGCCTCTTGGTGACACAACAGTGTGTCATAATAATCCCAGGTGCGGGGAAGGTGGGTCTTTGCGTGGAAAACATTCCATGTTTGAAAATGAAAGAGGGGGGCCCATGGGAGGGGGGGGTGCCTTGGTCCTGCAAGTTTTGAGGAACCCTCATCAGTCTCTCTTCTCTAGAACTTCCTTTATTTACCTCCTAAGAGTAGCAGGACCCCCTGGGAGAAATGATCCAGAATGAGAGCCTCCCCGCCTCGAGACACCTCGACTTCAGCTAACAGTGTGAGGTCAAAATACGATTTTTAATTAGTTTTTAGTTAATCTCAGAGCACAGACCTGCAGGCAGTGAAACACGAGGCTGATGGCGGTGAGCAGAAGCCGCTGTGATGCGACACCTCTTGGTGGCACAAAAGGGGGTTCGCGGGGGTTCGCCGGTTCTGTGTTGTCAGCGTGGAGTCTGCGAAGGCGAAGGGGCTCGGACCTGTACCCGGGCGCATGGGTCGTCACGCCTCTCCCCCACCTCCACTATGGGGGTCTCGGTTACTGGAGGAATTGCGCATGCAAATGAACTGCTTAAATAGACCCCAGACTGCCAGCGAGGCTACTCGGTCACTTAAAGTAAAAGGAGAAAAACACATATTTAGTGTTTGTGATTAAAATAATTTTTGTGGCCCCCTGCGAAGTGGGGTTTCTGTTATAAGGGGAAGAAATTTGTTATCACAGAGGCCTTTTCTTCCCCCTTCTTTTGCTATCACTTAGTATTCAGTACCGCACGTCTCCCTCGAACCGCTTCATTGAATAATATATTTGGAAGTGGTGAAGCTACGTAGCCTAGCAACATTTCCATCCTGCGGAGGTGCCGCGGAGGAGCCGGCAAGCGCTCAGGAACCAAACTCCGGACGTCAGCGGGTCCGGGGCTCGGCGCCGGCGATGAAGGGGCAGGAGGTCGCGGTGTGCAAGGATCCCTTCCTGTGGTGGTGTGATCGTGGTCTGAATACACGCTAGAGGTTTCATGAGGCCTTTTGGAGCTATGGAAATGAAATCACATGATAAATAGTAGCTAATTCCATAGAGGTGTTTTACATATTAATAAGCCCAAAGTTTTGAAACTAATACTTTTCCCTTAAGATTAATTACTCGTAATTTGCATAGTGCTGTTCTGCTTCAGCAACACGTTCATAAACAGTTTAGTTTGTACCGACTATATTAGCTGTAGTTCTGCATGTGCTTTATTTACGGACCTCAGTTAAAGTGAAGCGAGGATAAACGGATAATGTGTTAGTCTGATGGACGGTGAGCGCGAGGAAGGATCGGGTCACCTGCCGCACACCTGTATGATCCGGTGGATATTCTCCCGGGCCGCGTGTGCGGAGGTGCGTTTTCTCACACCGCGTCGGGGGGCACTTACCGGATCGGTCTCCCGGATTCCTTGGCAAGAGCTATTTCTGAAGCCCTCAGATTGACAAGGACATTGAACACACACTTCTGCACCAGTATACCTTTGTGACTGCGGTAAGTCGAGGAGAGGACCAGCCAGGGAGGCTGTCCTCAAGTCACGTGGACGTGAGGTGCTGCTTATGTTGTGTTTATGGAAAAGATTTTATATCATTGGGGCCCCGATAGCATTTTAATACCAATTCCTGCTTTTCTTCCAGCGATGCAAACAGTTTGCAAAGGAAGATAAACTAATTGAAACTGGTAACCGGGGGACCATCTACACTGTAGGCTAGTAGAGGAACGTCATCATCCTCTTCAAATAAAATTGGGAATTGGAAAACTAACTTCAGTACAGTTTCATTTGCGTTACTCGTGTGGAACAGAACAGTTTGGTCAGCAGTCAACTCTGCTCCACAGTGTTTACAGCTTCCGTCGCCCTTTTCCCGCTAGGTCCCGACACGAGGGCCATTGGACCTGCATACGGAGTGACCGGTTCACTAGGTGGCTGAATGTGTTTTCAGTGATTTTAATGTGAGGAGCAGCGGGTGAATTTGTTTAAGTTTTATTTCTTCTCATGGCTTAGTAACAGTACCCAACCGCCAAAACTAGCTGAGATTCAAAGCTGGCAGCACTGGACGCTAGTCAAATCTTCACATTTTTTCATTTATCTCACTCGGTTCTTTAAAACACTAAGTGTGTTTCCCCAAATTGAGGGATGGATGCAGCCGTGAAACTGAAGTGCAGCCAGTCCAACGTGACCCTTTGCCAGCTGTGATCACCATTAGCTGGATAAAGCGCTCAGTTGCTGAACAGATGCAGTGAAAATTTAAGGAAGATTGAACAGGAGTGAAGCTGGTCCAAAAGATGCATTTTGGACCCACTTAATTTTATTAAGACTAGCAATGTGCATTCTGGAAATAACAAATATGCTGTACGACTAGATATAGTCAATTGTACCAATTACAGAACAAGACCAGACTGCTGCACACAAACCATGAGCTGCATCTTTGCCCGGGGCAAATTATGTTGGGTTTTATACTAAACCACTTACAATTTACTCATTTATACAGCGTGTGAGCTACAGTAAATCAGGGTAAGTACCTTGATAGATTTAGTACAAGCAGGGATTCAAACTCAGGTCCTGTGATTGCGGAAAGTGATTTACAGCCATTTTCCAATTTACACTGCAGGGTATTTATACCTGACAGGGTGAGAGCAGGTTTCTTTCTGAGGGGTAGTGCAGTAGTGGGAGGATCAGGCTGAACACACTACTGTCCAAAAGTAAAACCCAAACTGCCCCCTGGAAGACCAGTGGGGTCACATGCGCCCAATGTGAGGACAGGCAAACCTGTAGGGTTAACAACATTACTTGATTTACTCAGTGTAGCTGGTTTGTTATCCCGCTCAGCAACGGTTTAAGTAGGACAGCTGGTTTGAGTACTAGTCTAGCTAGTTCATTGAAACCAATCAAGCTGAACTTCCCAGGTTAGTGGACAGTCAGCAGTCATGCTAGACAGCAGGAGAAGAGCAACGCCTTCCCAACATTTCACCGTGGGCGTGGGGTTTATTTTAGGGCTGATAACCACAAATAAGCAGACTGCCAGGTCCGGGGGGGGGCAGTGATGTCAAGCAGGGCTGCAGTGGGGGGAACATGCAGTTTCACCATAAGAGGTGTTCAAAACAGTGTTTAAGTCATTTAACATTCAGCTACTATAAATGGATGTCATTTCATAATTACTAGTGAAGCGTTTGTTCCGTCACCACGCTGCGTGCAGCTTTTTTCTAACGGAAAATGTACCGTTCACTACAACCAAGTAAAACGGCCAACTGACATCATTTAGATGAAACACTTTTAGAACTTGATCTTCGAAGGTGTGTTAACCTCAGTTTGCCAGTAATCCACATTAATTCATTTAACAGAATTTTCAGCAGCGGTCATGTCTGTCCAGTCACTCTGTGTTCGGTACCGCGGTAAAGGCAAACACTGTATTGAAGTTAAAACACCGAGTATGAACAGTCAGTTTTTACTGACATGCTAATAAGTGCTTGAAAACAGCAACATTAGCTGGTAAATTAGGGCCAAGTTACCAATTACTCCATGTAAAACATTTAATTTACATAAACAGCTTTTTCTCAGGCCACCTGGTGAGATTTACCTGGCAGGTAGGATTCAAACCACTTCTGTGCTGGAGACGGGCTGCTGAGGAGGGCGGTCTGGCGTGAGGAACACGGGTAACTTCTCACCGGCAGCAGCTTCCAGGGGCAGAGAGAAAGCGGCCTGGAATTTGACTGAGTTTCGGTCTCCTTTTGGTTCTGACGACAGCAGTGAGATGTGGGCAGTTTTGAAGGCAGGTGGGAAATAGGCAGAAGAGAAACTTGATGATGGAGAAAAGACGAGATGCAGGGAAAGAGGCTGCAAGAGAGGAGGAGGACAGGATCAAGGGAGCAGCTGGTGGCTCTGTGAGAGCAGGAGATTCACCTTCTGATGGGCCTTGAAATGTAAAACAGTCAAATTTACACTGAATCTCAGAGCAGCGGAGGGCAAACTCGCACTCGCAAGACAACAGGTTCTTTCCTTCTGAACCAAAGTGTCTTTCAAAGGCTTAACGTTCCACCTGTCTGCACCTGGCGCTCAGTCCCTCAAAACCGGGCCCGGGAGGTGCAGCAGGCAGTGGTAAAGCGAACCTTCCTGTGGCCTCTGCTGCGGGGAAGCAGATGAACACGAACCGAGTAAAACAATCTGAGGATAAATTGAGGATCATCTTTATTGTGAAAGTTTTACTGATTGTGATGAAACTGACTTTAGTTTGACAAACACACTTCCAGTCCTAATTTTGTTCATAAGTCAAGAGCAGTTGCGTCCACATGGACCAAACCTGGAGGGGGAGGGGTTACAGCTCGTCGCGCTCGGGACCGGTACGGACACCCGGACCTCTGTCCCCTCTATCGGGGTCTTGTTCCCCAGTCTGTGCTGAGTTCGGGCCTGCGAGGGTGTTGGTCACGTTGTATCGGAGCCCGGCCGGAGGATGGCGCCACGTAGACACCATCGCCGCCACGCTACGGTCTGTACTACTTCTGTGTGTTTGAAAGACAGTCGCATTCGTAAATGTTTTGGTTGGATTTGCATTTTTTTTTTTTGATTCTCTCCATTTGCCGGCGATGAGTTAACCCTGCGAGTGGCAACACGGCACTAAAACAAGAGCATAATTATAATATTAAAGTGCTGCACTTAATGGGCTCATTTTCAACCTGCACAGGGCATTTGCTGAAGTAGTGCTGGAGAGGCCCTCTTACCCCGCAGCGCTGCATGTGGATTACACAGGAAGGTACATTACCTGGACAGGCGACAAAGTCAAGAATCCCCGCCCGCTTTTCCCTCACGCGCTCGGTGATTTCCCGTCAACGTGAGGGGTAATTGAGTCGGTGCCCCAGAAGTGTCCGAGCGACAGCCGGGATGTGATGCCATAAGCCCCGCCCACCTGCCACCTCCGGGAAGTTACCATAGAAACGTCTCATCCGGAAAGCGATGCCCCGCTGAAGGAGTTTTCAGAGCGGCGCTCGAGGTAGCAGGTTCTCGGCGGCTTTACCAGACGGGAGGCTCCGCTCTCTGCTTTCCCCACGTTTGAGGGGCGTCGGGTTGTTGTTAGGCGGAACTTCCCCCGGGAGGGGAGATCCTCCCTTTTGGGGTTCGTCCACAGAGCTCAGTGTGGTGTGAGAGTGTGGAGGTGCTGTGTCTTCGTGCTGAGCGTCAGCATCAGGCCTGGGTAATGTGACAAGTGCCCCCTGCAGTGGTCGGCGGACTGATCACACTGAATCCTCAGCTCACAAACGCAACCAGCCGTCTGTAACTCGATTTGTTGGTAAACCCAAAGTTGCCCAGTTGTGACCTGGTTATATTCAGTAAAAGCTTATTAATACAGACAACTCTTGATATATTTGCTGAGAACACGGGTTCGAAACCCCACCCCTGCTGTGATAAAGGACCCAGTTATGTCAGTGGGTAAATCGGTGTAAATTCAGTGTATAAGGAAATGGACGACAATTTTCACTGAATGCAAACATGTCTTTGGCCTTTTGACCGCTGGCTGCTGACTTTTTTTTTTTTCATGATTTTACTTGTGATTTTTATTCAAATCAAAGTGCAGTCGAAACATTAGAACAAAACATTTATTTTCATGTTTAAATCTGTATTTTCCTCCTTCAAGGAAAAGATACCTTAAATGATTTTTAGGCTATTTTTTTCAAACTTTGTTAATTCTAGAGGGTTGGTCTTGGTTTCTGGACGTGTCTTTGGTTCCTGTGTCTGCTGTTGGCTTTTCTGTCAAAGCGCAGCGAGTTTAAAACCCAAGTAGAGTCGTCTAAATGATAATTGCTTCTGACAGCGCGATATGTCGCTATATCTGGGTCTAACTCGCTCTCAATGCTATATGGGATTAGTGTGGATTTTGGGAGTTTATCGCCAGCAGCACACGGATTAGCGCCGCGCTGGAGTGAAACTGTATTACCGGCTACCACACATTTTAAAAATAAGAAGTGCTTATATCAGCGCAACCCATTATCATAATAACATAATGCTAATCAGCTTTTTAAGAAGCTAATTATTCTTAATAAGGATTAGATTTAAACATTAATTAAACAATGTGAATATTCCAAGACAGCTTCTTGACAATATGGTGAAATAAATTCTTCAAACTACACAACACGGGATTCTGTTGAAGTAAGTTTGTCTCCCCGATCGATGACAGAGTTGCGAGGGGACATATTTACCCCAAGCATCTCGAGTTGATGTTGGACTGGGGCAGCGGGGGGGCTTTGCAGCCAGAGGGTCCTGGGTTTGAATCCCTGGTAAGAAACGACACAGTTAATTGTCTAGCGCCGCCGGCTGCTGTGCAGGACGATGCGATCGAAATAAAACGAGGTGATTTTAAGAACAAAGCTAATACAACGCGGAGGGTATTATTCTATATATTGTTTGCTCGATCGAACGCGTTCAGCGCAGAAATGTCCTGTGTAAAGTTGAAATAAAGCTGTAAATGCTTTAAGTTTGCGAAGAGGTGGATTGAATCACCTTAAGGTACCTTAAACCGGGTTTGTCCAATTCCCCGAATATAAAACCATACTGTTGGACCTGGAGCAAATAGCTGTACGAATGTCCTACATCCCATTTCGTCACCCGTGAAGGAAAATGCATTTTACAGCTTCTTCGGTCCTTTCAGAGAGAGGAGGAGTGTAACTCGCCGGCGGCCGCTTTTCTCCCGTCCGCCAAATGAGCCACTATTTCCATACTCAGCATAATTAAAACAGGCTCCTGTCCGGGGTGGGGGATCTTTCTGGAAATGGGCTCAACGGAGTTTCTTTTTAAATCGCCACGCTCAGCAGTTAGTAAACCGGCTGGTAAAGCCGTTACCTTTCTTTCCATTAAAGGCCCATTAAATGAGGGCTCCGTGCTGAGAGTGAAGGAATTATGGGAGTTGGGGGTGAAGACAGCGCTGCCACCCCCGCCCCTCCCAAACCCCCCAAGTGCTGGCCGGGACCGTGCGCTCTGCGGTGCCACATAGCGCAGCGGCTCTCAGACTTTTGCTTTATTACGTTGCTCAAATTCTTGTTCCCCCCCTGCTTTGGTACCATTCAACCAGAGTGGCGACTGCAGCCGAGTTGTAAGTGGTGCCACGGGGGGTCGAGGTCACTCTTTCCCATGTCAGATGTGCCGGGCGAAAGGGGCAAAAACGATGAGCGGCTCTTCTCAGCGCCTCTCGGAGCTGCTCACCTCTAACTGACCTTGTTCCACAGCATCCATCCCCGTGCAGCCGGAGGGAGCGCCGTCGCCTCCTGCATCCACTGCTCAAGGCAGATGAAGTTTCAAACGGCCTTTTAGTGCAGGGGGGCACCTCACCAAAATGCCTGAGCACAAGTTATGGGTTTGGGGAAACCCGAAGGAGCCTCTCCTGCACCTCCCTGGGCTCTTCGGTCTCATTAGAGTAGATCTCCTCCTTCGCCAGCCGGGTGGAGGTCACAGCAGAGCTTCTGGACGACTTCTGAGGAGGACATGAGGGGAAAAAAACTGTAGAAAGTTGTTCAAATGCAGCTGAGTCCTCAGATGCTCCCCTGTCCTTGTTTTACCACGGTAAAGGGTCACGGTGGCTCACGTCATCAGCTTCTCCCTTCACCTCTCTCTTTCAGGAAGTGGAAGTCATGGGAGGGGCCTGAAGGTCACCTTTACAGCAGGATGATGTTTGATGAAGGTGACCCCTGCTGGCAGGGTCCTGCCAGGTCGGCTGTGGTGAGTGACACCAGACGGGCGCTGCGCCGCCTGCTGCTGTGTTTGAGCACCCTGTGGAGGAGGGACAATAAGGTCTGTAATTTCTATGTGCTGTAATGCAGGAAAATTGCAGTCCAAACGTGCCGCTTCTTCTGTTTGGAAGCCCTGCCGGCGACTGATCCCCGCCGGCCAATAGGAAGCCTCTGTCATCTGGCCACGCGGTGGATCTCAGCAGCGGTTCTCTCACATGGTTTCTGTTAAGCTGCCAGGTTCATTTTCGTGAGGAATTTGTTCCATTAAATATTGCAACAAGTTTAATCATCTCATTTTTAGCCGGCTCCTCCAAATGGATTGTGGAAGCTGCAATCGGAGAATCTACATACTCTGCCATCTTCAGGCTTTCAGAAGCCAAATTGAATTCCTTTGATTCTTCTCTTTTCCTCCGCACACATGAAGCTGCCGCCGAAGTTGTCCTCATTATGGTGGAAAAAGGCAACCCGGCGCCGCCTTTTTAATGGCAAAAGGGCTCTCCATCACCGCGGTGGAGACGGGTAATGAAAGCGGCTCGAAAGAGCGGCCGTACTGTCTCAGAGCCGCGTCGCTGCGCCTCCGTCTCTGCAGTCTCGCGCGGCAACATTCATTGTGGCCTTTTCTTAAGAAACTTGTTCACAATGGAGCCGCTAATTTAATTAAGTCGCCGGTCTGGTTCCAGCAGCCGGATCTCAGAGGGTCCGCCTCCTTTCTTCTGCTCACGCGGCGACGTTTGTCGCCAAGTGCCGGATTTGCTGGTGTCGGGTGAGGGGCCACAGCAGACATTTTGAGACTTACAGTAACTCCAAAGATTTTCCCCACTTTCAGTCGGGAAGAGAGATCAAGGACGTCACCAAACAGTAGAATAAATCCAGAACGGTGCACTTTGCTGAGCGTCTGTCGCTGTGCAGCATCTCCTCTGTGGGGAAAGAGTCACTTTGGTTTCAGGGGGTCTTTGCAAACCCCCCACATCAACGGTACCCTTTTCCTCAACCGAATTAATTGTTTGCTGTGGAAATCTTGATGAGAGGGGTTGCTATGGAAACCACAGGAGAAGTAAAAGTGAACCCCCCCCGATCCGGGGCCGTCGGAACGTCACCAATTAGAAGCGGCACGGCAGCAGTCAGGAACCCGCAGCGCCCCTTACGAAGACGTCGACTGCGGCCCCCGACGGGCATCTCGGTTCTGACCCAGAGTCGAGTTTCAGACAGAATCGGGCGCGTGAAGGGCAGAGGAACGGTTCCCGCTTCAGGACCCGAACTTGCCGAAAACAGCGGTAGCGAGGAACGGAGAGACAAGAAGGGAGCAGCCGCTGAGGCCGGTGGCAAAGATGACGGGTGAACGGGTTTAGTCTCGGGTTCGAACCCCCTCCTGCAGCCCTGAGCCGGGTACTTTCCCTGAAGTGACGCAGTAGAAGTTACCGCGCTGTAGGGGCGGGTAGTTGGCTGTGGGCAGACTGGCGTACGGACCCCTGTTTGTCCCCTCGGAGGTGTTATAAACGCCGGTTACTGACTGTAAGGCGGTTGGAGGGAAAGCGCGTCGTGTTTTTCTGCCCTGATCGGTCTGGGAGGAGCTTCTCTGAGGGCTTCCGAAGAAGCTCCGATTCACAGGGTCGCTGCCACGCGCCCATTTCTCTCTTTTCCGCTCGTGTTCCTCCAGGTCACGCTGGTGTGCGGGACGCAGACGGCTCTGCAGTCCGTCAAGGAGCCCAGCAAGTGCCGATACGTGATGCGGCTGGAGAGCCCGGCCGCCTGCGAGGAGACGCCCCGCCGGGGGGGGGTTCACAGCGAGCTGTGACGGGCGGTGACGTCAGTGCTCAGTGGGGTCTGAAGGTGCCTTACGCCGGTATGAACCTGGAGAAGACTTGAGATTCGCGTCGTCGTCTCCGACAGAGGTGATCCGTGTGACGAGACGTTCGATTGTTTCCCGGCTCCACGGCGGCTCCAGGCGCTCCTCGCCGCGAGGAGAGCGCATTCGCCGCCTCAGGTGTGTCACCTGTACAACTGCAGTGCCGCGACGGTCAATTCTTCTCGTTTACTGATGCCTTCATGCAGGGTGGCTTATAGTGTTGGGGGAACCGGCGTCAACACCAACCCCTGCGAGGACCTGCTGGCACTGGAGTCACCCCCCCCCCAGCGCTCCAACCCCTCATCCTGAAAACCAGCCCCCCCTGTCCTGCTCACCCCCCCAGCGTGTTCATCTGGAATATCATCGCCTGTTACTGAACAAACCCCCCCCCCCCCGGCCAGCAAGTTCAAAAAAACTGTAGTGTCCAAAATATCTGAGCAGAGTTTGTTAGTTTCTGCTTTCTTAACGTTTCCTGAGATACTTTCACTTGCTGATGTTCAATCTGATGCCTGAACACGGTAGTTTTGTTTAGTCACACAGATGAGCAAAGAAGAACGTGAGTTAATTTCACCTGCGCTGACGTCACCTGGCCGCAGGCGATGTCAAGGTAGGTTCGAAACGCCTCTGCGGTTTTATTGTTTCACTACAGAACAGATGTAGATCACAGTATTATTACTATTTTTATTATTGCAGCATTTTATATGGTTCTCAGATGTGCTGTTTAGGTTTCAAGCAAAAGGCGTAGAAATAAACGCTAAATAAAATGTAGACTGTCTTTCGCTTTGTTTGTCTGGTGAGATGTAAGACCCCCCCCCCCTACAGGGGGCGCTCTTCAGCACCACGTTGGTTGTTCTAAAATATATTTCCTACAGCAGCAAGTTGACCTCCTGGGTCGTCGCGCCAGGCGGCCGTAGGGTCCCGACGCCTTCACACTCCCTCCAAAACACTTCTCTTTATACACCATCGCTGGGGGTCCAGCAAAGAGCCTGCAGTTCTACCAGTGACAGTACTGTACATCTGTGTTACCGCGGTACCGCGGCTGCGGCTTCGCTTCCACACACACACACGCTCACAGGTCTGTTTTGTGCAAAGGAAGATTTTATTCTTAAATCTGACAGGTAGTGAGGATCTTCCCCTCCAGCTTGTAGGAGAACGAAACCATCGGCTCAATCAGGCCGAAACACAAACACGGTGCTGTGGGGTCGACCCCCCCCACCCCCACTTCGCACTTTGATTTGTAGTTGTCTTCACATATTTTGGCCCTAAGTAGTGCAGACAGGTACTGGGAAGCGGTAGTGGTCTCTGGGTGGAACCGGCAGCGGGTCTGGGGTATTTTCTCATCATTTGGGGGTGGACTGTGCTCAGTGGAGGGGGAGTCTGGGCTTGGGCGGGGGTGAGGGGGGGGTTTCTGCACGTCACACACACCGATCTACACAGCAGCCGAACCTGAGACACAGTGAGGCTCTCAGCGCTGCTGTTGCCACAGGAACCGGGAGAGAGTCAGGGTCGAGACCCAACAGACAGAAGGACGGACGCTGGACGGTGCTGGTGCAGGACTGGGTGGAGTGTGCGTGTGTGTCTGTGTCTTTTCAAATCCATTTCCAAAAGAACCTGTGACACACAGGGGACACACAGTGACATACGGGGGTCGTCCCGGAAACTGTCCACACACTGGATGACATCCTCAGTGTCCCTGTGCTACAGTAATAAGAGGTGAAGTGAGCTGACCAGCGGGGGGCGCCGCTGAGCAGAGGGAGGAGAACAGCCTTCTGCATCAGTCTCCTTCGCTGGGACCCGCCGCACTGTGGGCTGGAGAGGCAGCAAAACCCCCCACAGAGCAGCATGGCGCCCCCTGGAGGGCCCATTGCTCCATCACCTAGCAGCAGCACACAGGAAGTACATCACCTCACCTGGATGCACCTCTTCCTGCTCTAGTTCTCTTCCCCTCCCTTTAGTTACCTGGTTATTCACCTGGGTTACTGTGAGGAGACAAACAGGGCAGCTGGGGACCCGTGTTTTCTGCGGTGGGTAACGTACCGCGTTTGTGTCGCATCGCTGCTGAGATCCTCACTCTGCTGGTGAGAGAGCAAAGGCCTGTTTACCTGCAAGAGAGGCCAGGTGGGTGTAGTGGGTGTGGCCAGTTGGGTGGTCTGGTCTCGTCTTCAAGTCTCGTGTTGGTTCTTCTTCTGTGTCTCTCACACGGAGGCCTTTTTATGCACGAGAGGAGGCGGGGGGTGAAAAGCTTGGTTCAGTGACCTGGTAGGTGAGCTGGACAGGTCTAGGGTTCAAGCCTCTAGGTAGGAACCTCTAATAGATTTTTTTTTCTGGCATAAGAACATGTCTACTTAACGTACAGTGATGCGCCTAACAGGTTGCAGCTTGTGGGTCACTGGTTGGAGGTTCAAATCTCCCTAAAGGACTTTGTTTCCCTTTTCTTGCACTGACACCTTTCAGAGGTACCAGGTATATTTAGTGCAGCATGAAGACAAGTGGTCTGGTGGGTTGGAGGCTGAGCTGAAAGTGCTGGAAACTGGGGCTCAAGTCTGCTGGTGATCAATGTCTTTCTAAAGAAATTAAAATTTAATTCAGGTTTTAATGGTATCCATGGTGAACAGAGGTTCAAAACCAGTTACCACTGTGTAGCACAGCAGTCAAGGTGCTGGGCTCTGGGGGAGGTGGGTTGTGGTTCAAGTCCCAGTTAAGTTACTGAATCAGGCCTTCAGAGGAGCAGCTACTGTGTTTCTCTTCCCGAAGCAACGGAGGCTGAAGCGCTACACCCCCACACAGCTCTTGAACCCACAACCTAGTGAACATCAGCAGGTGCGTTTTAACCGCAGCACCACAGGGTTGTAATGTTCCTGCATTTCAGGTGTAAACCTACACTGAGGGCCAGGAGGCACATTATCGAAACACTAACATCCTCGAGAGACCCGAACCATCCTTGTGAGGGTTCAGCGTCTCCCGGCGTAACCACAGCACCGCCGACACGCTCAGCTCTGCGGCACCACGGCTAGCGTCTCACAGTTGAGCCTCAGAAGAGCCTTGACCCAATAACCTGCTGGGTTCCACCCTTACACTTTTACCAGAAGGGTACAGAGGCCAAAGCACTTTCAGCTCCTTACCTGTAACACCCCCTCGCTGCCCCCCCCCCCAAACTCCGTCAACACGCTGCTGGCGCGCGGCTACACGGGCGTAATTACACAGCGCAGCTCGGGGACCTGGGAAACACCCTCCGCCGTCGAGATGCAGCAAAGCAGCAAATCAGCCGTAATTGTACGACTTTGCGGAAACAACAATGTAAAATTAAGCTGCGTCTGTTATCAGTCTGATACCCGATAATTAGCCGCCAAGTCGACGCTCCTCAGCCAGGATCCCACGGCGGAGCGCCGCTCGCCTCCCGCTTCCTCCGGCACACCGTCCCGCCGCCGCCTCGCCGCTCTAGCGGGAGCCGGAGAGGCGCGGCCCACGGGGGCCAGACCCCCTGCTGAGGGTCAGCTGCAGCACGGGGATCCTGACGGCGAACCAAAAAGTACCAGCATCGGCAGCAGTATCAGCGACCCCGACGCCTCCTGGACAGCAGAGCTCGGGGTTCAATTCCCAGGACCCACAGTGAGGCAGAAGCAGCGTCGAGAAGGAATCCGCCGAAGATCCCAGGACTCAATTTAAAAAAAAAAAATAAAACGAAGCGTACATTTTCCAGAAAGATCACATTCAGGCGCAGAAGTACAGACTGTTACATATCTACACACTTTGATCACTGATCCAACCGGCGACTCCCGTCTTCGGCCCTCTGTGTGAAATCACACCTCTGCTGAACAGCTGGATGTTTTAGGTTTCCGAACAGGAGAAACGCTGTAAGTGATGCTGTCGTTTCATAACGTCAACATCCAGGGACCAAATCCCACCTCCTGCTGCGGTGTTGTTCCTCACGGTGTTGGGCCTGAGCCGATACCTCGAGAATCACCCTGCTCTAGAAGTGGGTAAGTCGGTGTAAGAACCTCGGTGAACAACCCTCGTGCCACAAGTCTTCTTCGGTAAAAACGGTCCAGGACATAACAGTTAAATGAAGAGTCCTCCACGAAAGCAGTGACCCTGGAGGATCGGAACCCATAACCAGCCCCCGGTTCCTATTCACACCCTGTTATCGTACCGCGATCCCCTTACACCACCTTTCCTCCCTGCTTTTACGTCGCCACCGTTTTTCCGCATGAAATACAGTTGCGTAAAGCTGCCGAGGACAACAGCGGCCCCCACGGGACTGGAACTAATAACCTTCTAGTCAGCACTCCAAGTCCTTCAGTCACTGCTGTTAATACGCGACTGTGGCCCTGGGGGGAAACGGCAGCTTGTTAGACCGACTGTTTGAACATTAATACCTGTAATAAGCCGTCATTACGGCTCCTGCCTTCCTGTGCGCTGCGGAACTCCGGGGCCGGCCGGGGCCTCCGAGCAGCACGGCGGATCTCGAGCAACAAGAGGTTAAAGAGAAGGACCCCCCCCCACCCCACCCGCTCGCAGAGAAAAGTTGTCGTTTATTTTTAGCCAAAATTATGCGCATCTCTGTAATTACGGTGCTATTCAGAGGCGCCCGATCGCACCGAGAGGCCGTTCGCCGCCTTATCTGCGCTGCAGCAGCACTGCGGCTCCGCCTGCATTTTAATGCACTAATTACAGGACGAGCTTCCAAACACTCCGTCCGGGGGACCCGCGCTGCCCGCTTTAATGGAAACGGGTATCTGCGCTCGGCATCGGCGGGACTCGCCGCGTTTCCTCGCGGCTTTTTTCGACGTGCGAGAATTAATTTAGCGGCGGATCCCCGCAGGCCTGCGAGCCGGCGACGGTTCCCAGGTCGTCTGTAAACACGCGTCGTTCTGCGTTCGGCTGCAGAGCCGCGCGCCGCGATTAGGGGCAAAAATGCGCCGCCGACACAACGGACCCTTTCGCTCGCTTTGTGCTGCGTTTCCGGAGAAGATGGAACGCGCCCCCCTGCGGCCTCCGCTCACTAGCTGAGCTCGACCATTGCTGCCCCCCACCCTCGAGGGAGGAGGGTCACCTCCCCCGACACGCTGACGGAACCATACGGCTCAACACGGCAGCGGATGGTGCTTGCTTGTGTAGGACATGGGTTCAAATCCCACTTGCTGCTGCTGTTCCCCAAATCGAGGAACTTGCCCTGAACCGAGAGTAAAAATTACCCCGCTGTGTAAGAGGGTAAATCAGGGCGACTACAAACCTCACACAGCGCCAGTGACCCCCGAACAAAGACGAAACGAACGAGGCGTTTCTCCTCCCCGTCACCCGGGGCTCGGTGACACAGGGTAGGGCTCCAGGTCAGTGCTGAATTCACACTACACAGCTTTACTCTCCACCTTCCGACCGCGAACATCACCAGCAAAGTCTTACTGCAGTTTACCAGAATTTACTGCGGCAGGAGACGTGGTAACAACGCCGGGGGTCACAGCTGCCTTCGAAACAGTCTGAGAATTGCTGATGTCAGCAGTTTCCCAGCATTTATGTGAACAATGCGAGACGGGGGGGTTACAGAAGTCCGAAAAAGCAAAAATGAGTCGGGTCAACACACAAACAGTGTTTTGCCAGCGAACACATATCAGGTAAAAAAATCACCCCCCCCCCCCCCNTCCGAAAAAGCAAAAATGAGTCGGGTCAACACACAAACAGTGTTTTGCCAGCGAACTCATATCAGGTAAAAAAACCCCCCCCCCCCCCCCCAAAGGCAGCAACAGGTCAGGTTTGTTCTCCACTCGGACGGCAGCTGAACAGAAATATAACAGACACATGAACGTATACAAACACGCAGGAGGCTCAGAGCAGAACTAGTGACAGTTTTCAGTGGGACACCTGTCACGTGCAAGCAGTAGTCAGTCCTTATTTAGGGACACTAGTTAAGGGGTGACCTATCGGGGGGGCGGGTCTTCAGAGAAGGACTGGTGACTATTCAGCAGACTTGGTCACCAGGGCCAGTGTTCACCTCAGTCCTCCACTGCTTGTGAGGGATAATCCTCTCCTGGAAAACTTACTAGGGTTAGTTAGTAGGAGTGTTTTATGAGGAGACTAGTTAAGGTGCTGTAGTACATTACACTCCCCATGGAGTGACCCACGTTTTACTGGGACGGCAGTAGTGTTCGTCGGGCCTGTGGGGGAGACTAGTTAAGAGCTGCAGTCTAGTCTGTGCTTCAGGAAATGCTGCTGCAGGATAAAGATCTTTTGCTGTACAGGTTCTTCTACAGAGAAAACCTGTAGTCACTGATAGTCTGTATTTATTTTTTCCTTTTGCTGTAGAAGGTGAAGGTGCTGGAGCACCACCTACAAACAAACATGACTGTTGCAGCCCCTGCTGCTGTGAAGGGCCCCTTTTCCTGCGAGAGGTGGCCCCCTGCGGAGGAGGTCACACAAGGGCAGCAGGCCTCCCTGCAGCACGAACAGGGTGTCCACCTGCACCTCAACACATCTCGCAGCAGCCCCTGGAACCCTGGGGTGTTCAGTCACACTTTTAAAAGCCCCAGTATGGAACCTTCTAGGTCATTAAAAAAATGGAGTGAAAAACGTGGAACATTACAGATGGGGAGCAGGAAGCCAAACAGAGGGCTGGACCCCCACTGGTGTAGCCATTACATTCACCTCTTTTTGTCTGGCTTCTTATTGCAGTGAGAGCTGAACAGCCACACGCCTCTGAGGGCAACCCCCCCCCAGGACACCGCAGTGCCACCTGCACCCAGTGCTGGAAAGGCAGTCAGAGCAGAGCATCAAAGGGCCCCCCTGGGTGTGTCAACAGCTATCCCAGCTCTGGAAGCTTCTGTCGCTCCCCGGGGGGGGGGGCTTCTGAGCCAAGTAGCAGGCAATAGGACCCCTGTCAACTGGCCAGGGTTCTGCCGGAGATGCGCGTTTCCACACACGTATGTTGGAGGCAGCGGGAGCCAATGTTGATTTCTGTCCTTCTGTTGTTTGTTTGTGTTGATGCCGCCATTATTCTCCCGGCTGCTCTGGATTCCTGCCGCTGGGAACGACGCGGGCAGAACCGCACCACCCGCTTCTGCGGCGTCGCCCTCAGGGTGAAGCATGCCGGATGCGGGCAGCGCCCCCTACAGGCAGAGCAGCTCCCTTCCTTCCCAGAGATGCACAGTCTTAACCCGCGGCGCAACTGAAGCACCGCGGTAAAAGTCAAATCCCCGTGTCGGTAATTATTGTAAAAAAAGGGCCGTTGGAGGAGACGCTCATGAGGAAGTAGCCACTCGTGGATCTACGAGTGAAGTGTCTGTGACACTTTGGCTCGAACGGCAGCTCTCCGGAAAGTACCGCCAACATCGACCGGGCCCTTCTGGCTGCGCGCTGGAGAGCGATCCGTGGGGAGGCGGGGGGGGTTGAACTGCGTCAAGTCCCACTTCCACTGTTCACCGCCTGTCCTTCACGAGGGCAGCAAGCGATTCGTCACGTATTCGCCGACTCGTCGAGCCGCTCGCGGACCACGGGACCTGAACTCGGCCGTTTGTGGGTAAATAATCCACATCAAGCAAACATTTAACTGGGGAGCAAAAGGCTGAGCAGGGAAGTGCCAGAGGGTGTAAAGGGGTAAAATGCAGCAACGCCCCTGTAAACACTGCGTTGGTGCTGTAATTGTTGTCAGGAAGTGGATTCAGGGCTCAACGCCGCTGTGATTTACTGTGTTCACACCCCTCAGGGCTGCGTCACTTCCACACTCCCTCAAACCCTTCATCTTTCCCATTGAGACTTTTTTCAACTTTTTACACCGATTTACCCATTTATACAAGACGGTCATTTTTACCGTATCAACTCAGAGTAACGACCTTGTTCAAAGAAGTTTCTGGAAAAATGATGCGTCTCACCACGCCATCCCCTGCTGCTCCCGTCGTGGCGTTGAGAACAGAGGAGAACATTGTGTGAGAAGGTGGGAGCTGACAGTGGTGCTCAGTGACGCAGGTCAGAGGGGGGAATGCTGGGATTTCTGGCTCTTCACAACTCCTCGTCTCCTGGGAGGAAGGAGTTCGTCGCAGCCGGGAGGGACGCGCAGGCAGGTGCTGCTGCTCGACCACGAGCTGCAGAGTGTAAAAGTTAACTATTTTTAAAGTGGATTTGTGGGGGTGGGGGGGGGGGCAGGACCCGGAATCGAGCACCTTTTTGTACCGGCTGCCCACAGCAGACGTGGGCCCGCGACGGCGGCCGCCTTCAGTGCCGGGCTGCGGCCCAACCGACCGACGGGAAACGGACGCGAAGTCGGTTAACGCAGCGGAGATTTAAGAAGCGTGAGGTGAAAGCAGCGCAAAATTACATTTTCAGATTACACAGAATTTCTCCAACCTTTAATTCTCTTATTTCGCACTCAAAATCCGCGGTTAAACAGTTCGGGAGGATATTCTACCGGCACAAGTGGGAACAAAGTTTAATTAACTTTAAGGAACAACAGCAGTATTGTTATTATACGAGTCAAAACATTGTGTGCGGAATTCCACTTAGGAGCCATAATATCCGAAAACAGTCATTTACCTGCGTCTGGCAGCAGAACGAGGCGAAATGTTTAATCGCTCGAACGTAATTAGACACTAATTTGTGTCCAAGCTCTGTTCGCTGCACTAAAGCTTGTAATTCATGTGGAAATTACCGGCAGCAGATGAGCCACACGTGTGACGTGGGTTTTAAACCCAGGGGAGGGCGGACAGGCAGGGGGCCGCCAGACGTGTCCCAGAAAGGTGACATTTACAGCGTGTGGTCCGTTTTGAGGCCGCGGTCGCCGCAGCTCGCGTTTTTGTTCATTCGAGGCTCGCCCGTGGTGCCGAACCCCCTCCCCGCTTTCACACGAGACCCTCAAACCCTTCGACCGCGCCGGCTGTCACCCGCCTCCTCCTCGCCGTCCGCTTTCGCCGGGCCGCGTGACGTCGTCCCCTGCGGCTGCGGGGCGGCGACGGCAGCTCCTGCCGATCTCGGCGCTTCTCGTCCACGTCTACAGACGCCTTTTGTTTACCGCCCTGTCGCTCTGAGGATGCGGCAAGGTGACAAAGGGAACATCGTCTCTCTGTGACACCCCCCACCCCGACACACACACCCATCTGGGACAGTTAATCACCCCCCCCCCCTGCAGAGTCAGAGGCATCAGACCCCACACAGCGGGGGCTGGAGGAGCACAGCAGCTAGACGTGGTGCCGCCGAACCACCATCACGCTCTCCTCAGGGGCTGGTGTTGGTTTGTCTCCCAGCATGCACCTGGGGCCCCCACTGCAGCCCACAGTTTTCCGGCAGCGCAAGCGAAAGCAGCTGGATCCCCTTCTTTACCTCTCAGCTATATTTATTAACAACTCGGGTCTCGGCCCCCCGCTGCCGGCGCCGCCGAGAGGCAGCTCGACTCCCCACGGGAGAAACGCGACGCCCCGGTGGCCGACCATCTTGGGGCGGCGCCCGCCGAGCCCTGGGCCTCCGTCGCCTGCAAGAGACCACGCCGAGCAGCCGCGGGACGCCGTGCGGCCGAGCGTCACCGCGGTCAGCAGGACGCGAGTTCACGCCGGTTCCGCCTCCACCGCAGCGTCACGCAGGACAACACTTACACCCCGACTTACCTCAGCACAAGGCGGAGACGTCCGTTTGTATTTGTTCAGCGCCGTTTTCTTAGTCACGCGACACGCTGACTGGGAGACGGAGCAAAACAAACCTCCCGGCGGGCCGCAGAAATGGGAGAATAAACTCGGGGGGGGGGGGGGGGGGGGGAGAGGGGACACTCGCTGTGGGATCTCTGCTGGTNGGGGGGGGGGGGGGGGGGGGGGGGGGGGCGCTAAGGGGCAGCTTAGTTTGCTAAATGAAGAGTCAGACACCAGACTGAGAAGATGAGCTCATCGCTTGAACTACACCAGGGCCGCTGTCACAGCCAGGCAAACCGACGTGCCACCGCGGGGAACATTTCAGTCACACAAGAAAGAGAGAAAAGTCCAGAAGCTGCGTTTCCCTTCAACTTGTTTATTGATGTACTGAACATGAAAAAATACAAAGTATCCAAACACAAAGAAAAGAACATGTACACCCTTTAAATACCGAACTAAAGATATATTCTATCTCAAGTGAGCCGAGCCATACTGTACAACTTGAAATAAATAAAGCGACCTGAGAGACGGGCCAGGCGCAGTGATGGGGCGGAGCCTGCTTGAGCCCTCCCCCCCCATTCCTGTTTAGTCCCACATCACGGTGGGTAGGGGGGGGCACATTTCCAAGCAAAGGAAAATGAGGGCAAGCAAGGAGCGTTCTCCACCGCGGCCCGATCGCCAAAGCCCATCTACACTCAAATTTTAACCTCTAGAAGAAGAATAATAATAATAATAATAATAATAATAATAATAATAATATCATCTTAATGTTCCAAACAGAACCGAAAGCCGCTGTGGAAGTAAACACAATGCATAGCACACCGCTTACTGTAAAGGGAAGCATGGCGTGAGGTTGAACAAGCTGAATGAACGTAGCGCGCTGGGTGCATCCGGGCCGCTCGGGCCTCGGCTCCAACGGGGGAAGCGAGATGTTCCCTCAAGGTGGCCTTCAGAGCCCTTTCCACGCGGCCGGACCGGCTCCGACCGCGTTATCCCCCCCGCCGCAATTATGCAATATACAACTTTAAACACTTTGTTTTCTTAGACAAGTTATATGCATCACATTTTTTTCTGTATGAAAAGTAAGCAAATTGTTCAAAGTTGTGGTTTATATCCATCTGACCACATAAGTATATATTTATAGAATATTTATATGTATTTATAAAACAAAACAAAGAAAATCTATAGTTTTGTTATAGCAGAAGCAGGACTATCTACAGACCGAACGACCAACAAATCCGATAGACGAAAGCCAATCGTGGGACTAGCCGAGCCTCAGCTCTCCGAACGAAAGTGAACCAAATGAGGCGATAAGCGCTTGAGTGGAAACCACCAGGAGAAAGAATAAATACCACGTCCCCAACTAAACCCAAAAGCAACCAAAGTGAAAAGGAAGCGTACTCTCAACATAAAGGCCTTATTTACATAGTTCTAAGCTCAGGAGAAATCCTTCCGAAACCTCTTCCGACCTACTGGTTTTCCTCGATTCATTCCAGCTGCTGCTTTGGTAGGCTTGTTGTACGGTTTTTTTTTTGTTGTTGTTTTTAAATCTATACAAAGCAGGTAAAACCCATTTATATTTGTTTACTATAAAGACAAAACAAGTCTTTAACAATACAGCAAGTACATCACAAAACACCATGAGCTTCGTCTGAAGGGAATCTTTAGGAAGAACCGATTGCGTTTCCCGCTGCCCGCCCTCGACGTGACCGTTGTCCCGCCTCGGCCGCGGACCCCCGACGTTTGCGTTTCAAATTCACCTCCGGCTGCGAGCGGATCCTCACGCGACCAGCAGGACCGCTATAGAAATTAACCCAACGCTGCCACCGGCGCCACAATCGCGAGGTAATACAAAGATCTCAAAAGGTATCTTTTTACGTCATAAATCTCTTCCAAAAATTTCAGCCACTGCAAACTTCCTGGTAAAGTTCAAAAGCTCACAAGGTGTCATATGAAGATAATTCTCAAAGTATCCAAGTCAAAATATTTGTTCCAGGTCCAGTAAAAAGTTTCTCCAAATTTCTCTTTTTATAAAAATAGATGCTTTTTTTTAAACCCACATCAAAGAGGTGCTTAGCTCTTTGGCAAGGTACTGCTTTAAGAAAAGTCATTTTTCCAGTAATTGTACAATAAGCAACGTTATGCAGCCAACCGAAGGCGGAACTCATAGTACAAGAGAAAAAAGTCAAACTAAACGAGAACGTCCACAAGAGCTGCAATTCAAAAACAAACTTGTCGATTAGTTAAGAGGCAAAATGCACCCCAGGCAAATCAGGACAAAAATACTAAATAAATCACCAGACGGAGCCTCACGAGACCAACTTTCAGAGCAGATATGCAACAGAACAGAAAACCTCACCAGTAACACTTTAAAAGGTCCTCCTGTAAAGACAGCTTTAGAATGCAACCTCACAGGTACAAAAACCCGCAATTTTCTCTAAACATAATATTCTAAGAAATTTCAAAGACTAGCAATAATAATAATAAAAAAAAATTACATTGTTGGACGCTAAATATCGTTTCCCTTCGTAACACTGATTTACAAAGACTAATGTATAAAGTTTTACGTTAAGTTTCCATCTTTTTTTTTTAAGCTTTTTTTGTAGGGTTTTGTAGAAACGTGTGAGAAACTTCAGGCTTTGTGTGTTTTGTTGGTTTTGAAGGACACCTGCAGAACTCTGTCCCCGAGGCGGTATCCGTTGAGGCTCGCGATGGCCATGGCCGCCTCGTCGTAGTTGGTCATGGTGACGAAGCCGAAGCCTTTGCACTTGTTGGTGGTGAAGTCGCGGATGACCTTGACGTTGGTGACCGCGCCAAACGGCCCGAACATCTGCCACAGGATGCTCTCGTCCGCGTCCGGAGCCAGGTTGTACACGAAGATGCACCAGCCGGTGCCCGCGTGGCCGGGGAGGTTGATGCCCGCCAGACTGGTGACGCCGTCGATGGTCATGGGGGAGAACCTGCTGGAGAACACAGGAGCCCTGATGTAGGCAAGCAGCAACACAAAGTGAAAACAAGCTGATCCACTTGTGGGGTAAAACGCCTGTCTGCTCAACTGTCTCTACCCACAAACCAGCAGCGAACTGCCTGTTGTCCCCACACAGCTCGCGCTAACCGCTCATCGGGCTCAGGGTTCCTCGCACCACGCGTTCTGCTGCCTGTACTTTCAGGTTGACGGCACAGCAGCCCCGTCCTCCGCGGAGCTGCCAGCATCGCCGCGCCTGAGGAACGTGGGACACGCAGGCAGTTCTGACATCACAGCTTTAGCGGAGGGGCAGCCGGGGGCGTGCCGGCTGGAGCTGCCGAATTTCACTCAGAGGACGCAGGTTTGAATCCCACCTCCTGCCGTCGTGCCCTTGACCTAGCTACTTGTCCTGAACTAGTACAGTACAAGTTACCCTGCTGCATAAACTGGTGAAACAGGACACCAAGTCATTTTTAGAAAAAAAAATGAAAAGAGGCTTTATGTTTAAAAAGTGCCCAAATTCTCAAAAAATAAACACCCCCTAGCAAAATGCCACTTTATCACGTTGCATACATGACGCCACATTCTCACATTTATCCAGCAGTAAACACACAGATGCACCATCTCGCGACAACCAGACGAGGCACGCTCTCCGGACCCTCCGATGAGGGCTGCCCTCGCGAGGCGGTCAAAACTAGGTTCGAGATGTCGAGCAACCCGGCGCCGATACTTCGGCGAGTTAAACGGGCAGCAGAGTCTCACGAACCACCTCTGTCACCAGGGGAACCTGAGCCTCCCCATCCAGAGCCCAGGGACCACAGTCTACCTCCTGAATTATTCAGGTTCCCTAACCGACGTGGGCAGTTTCCAGCGCAAATGTGCAGCTGCATCGTTACTAATCAAGTTGCACAACCCACCTCGTGGGCTCCGGAACATCGGCGGCGGCGGACCGGGAGCCGGGTTAAAGCGCAGCAGGGGACACCCAAACCCCCACAGCATCACTCATATTTTCCACCATATTTTGTAACAGGAAAATTAAAAGCGCTCGGCGCGGATACATGCCGGACGTGCCCACACACCACCTACAAAACGACCGCAAGGTCACCGCTAACAAGGGAGCGCTGCGACGACGAGCGCCGGCACCGTCAGCCTTTTCGCCAGGCAGGACGGCAGCGACGCCGCAGTAGCTATTTTTACACCTTTGTCTTGCGCGGACCGACGGCAGCAGTCACATCCCTATTAGACACACACATATGTTTAACACAACACACACAACTGGGAACCAACTGTGCATATGGCATATTCAGACTGCTGGCTTTTATTCAGACAATCTACGTGACATTTCCTGGCGGATTTAAACCAGTTCTCTTCTTCAGTAATTCACTATAAAAAGTTACGGCGTCAAGGAGAACGTGAACCTGGGGTCCGTGGAGCCCTCGGGGGTCTGGGGATGGGCTTCAGGGGTCTGAAGTGCCAGCTTGCTTTGAAAACGCCAGCTGAAGTTAGGAAAGACAGAAACATTACCACGCTAGTACCATCTATAACATAACCGTGTGGCGGTAATCAGTTCTCAGTGCAATATTTTCCTCAATTGATGGACATTCCCCTAAAAAGGCCCTTAGCTTCCATCACATTGCTGAAGGGTCCACGGCACGAAGGTCGAGCACCTCCGCTTTTCAGTGAAGGGTGAGCGTATATAAAGAGGCGGGTGGCCGAGGTGCACGAGGGTTCGCGCGAGCTCCGGGCGAACTGGCGGCAACACGCGGCTTCGCGGCAGCATTTAACACACAGACACCCACCACCCCCTCCCGCCACGCACTTGGCACCTACAGTAATTGTATGGGAACGAAAGAGCCCCTCCACCTGTAATTGGTACATTAGCGCACGTGGGCGGGAGCCTTTCATGGGGCGCCGCTCCAGCCGTGCAGCTTGAACTCTGATATGATTTGTTTGCCACCCTGACTAACCACATTTTCAAGATGCAAGACGCAATCAAAACACACAATACACCCGAGAGACGTGCACAATCTCTTACGATCCGCACTCTTCACAAAGAAACCGGCAGCTGTTTTCCAACAGCTTCGCCACACCATACATCTGGGTTTACGACGAGGTGTTGAGCACACGCAGCGCTGCGTGTCAAACCCCACGTTCTTCAACCGAGCTGCCTTCAGGAATCGATCAACGGCCACACTCTGCATGCACAGCGAACGCAATGGCCAAACACTACAAACTGCTTCCCACTCAGGACTCGATTCCCATCATCACTGAGCAACTGTGGCCTCTCAAACCCCCCCTCCACATGGCAGTGCGGGTTCACTAGTGCTGTGTGAAACCATCCGATAAGCTGGACGCTAGACCACCGCCCAAGGCGGTGATGCTTCAAAGTGACAGAGCCTCCCAAACCATATTCTTAAAAAGTTTTTTCTTCGTCTGACTCCTCTGTCCAGGTCAACTTACAATTTTAATCAAATTTACACCAGTTTAACCCTTTATACAGCTCATTATCATCTACTGCATCAATTCAGGGTTAGTACCTCAAATCAAGGGTAATACTGCAAAGCAAGGATTTGATCCAGGACCTTCTGCTGCTCTGCCAGTTTATCCTCGTGTTCATATTACATGAAAATATATCAAGTTAATGCTAAATCAAGAGGCAGTGATTTAGGATGGAGCACAAAGAGGCATCTGTTGACCCCCCTCCAACATGTGATCATTACCTCTTCACTCCATAGGCCATGTTGAGGAGGTTGTCCAACCTACAAGGAAAGCATATTTGGTGTTAGTTTTACCCTTCTGTTTTGTTTCGTGCAGTGCAATGCTGCGTTGTTCCGGGGGGGGGGGGGGGG
>UFQX01000527.1:74939-116447 GCA_900497675.1 Arapaima gigas | reverse complement strand
GGGGGGGGGGGGGGGGGGGGGGCTTTGGGTCCCCTCTGGTTCTCTACCTGAAGCGCTGGGCCTGCTGTGCCAAAGGCCCGGGGTACCGCCGGCTGGGCGACTGGTACAGCTGGGACAGCAGTGCCTGGCTCGTCTTCTGGCTTGGGTTGTTGGCAAACTTCACCGTGATCGGCTCCGTGGCGCCAGGGGGCTTCTGCCCATTCAGGCCCTTGATGGCCTCCTCAGCCTCCACTCTCCGGTCAAACCGGATGAACCCGACTCCTCTGGAGACACCTGGATTGGGGGTGGAAGAAAACACCCATTTTCCACCATTGGACCTGGACTGCAGCCGGTTTGCACGAGATGTGATTTGCTCAGCTGCAGGTTTGCAGCAACTGATTGGTTAATAGAAGAAAAAGGCAAGTAGTGCAGGAAAACCAGGCTCAGTGCTCATCTCCAGGCAAAGGCCGGTCACTCGTTTCCCCACACAGACAGGAGATGAGCTGTACACGTCACGTTCCCTGCACATTCAGTGTGGGTGTGGCAGGGGACATCATCTACCTCCACCCCTTACTAGCCTTACTGTAGGGCTGTTGATGCTGGGCCGCACGATGGGACGGAACTGGAAGCAGAGGAACTCACCAGTGACCTGGTCCACCAGGATGCGGGACGTGATGATGCGGCCGTACTGCGAGAACAGCTGCTCCAGCTCCTTCTGAGTCATTGTCTTCGGCAGCCCGCTGACGTACAGGTTGGCGTCTCTGATGGAGGCGGAACTGGGACGGGCGTAGGAAACCTGGAACCACAGTCAGAGTACATTATTGATGCATAAAATAAACGATATAAATAGTAACTGATACAAATGCAGAACTGAAATTATGTTCCCTTTTCCCCCCCAAAGGCAAAATCCTCTGGCATTAATAAAGGCAGATAAAACACGCAAATGTGGCTGTGAACAGAGGCAAGTGTTCATATGTACAGCAGAAGGCCCCTCCCACATCATTAGGAAACACTTTTTAATGAACTGGTTTCAATTTAATCTCTGCTCCCAATGACCACAGAGCACAAATGCAGACCCTAATATCCAGCACTGAGCAAAGCCCCGTCTCCATGACACCGCAGACAGCCCAGGCTCCATAAACCAAAAGGGCACATTCATGGCCAGATGAGTTATGTGCTTTAATCTTCAAACCATTTATTGTGTTCCGGTTTCTGAGGACTCGTGGGAATGCAAGGTGGGAGGATAGAGCTCAGGTCCAGAACATACATCCAACCTGGTCTGTGGTGCACAGATTAAACAGCACTCAGATTATAGGAAACACAACAATTTCCAGTACACAGCAGCAGGCGGCACGGTGGTTAGAGATGTTTTGCAACCACATGACCCAGGTTTGAATCGCCCCCTCCTGCAATAGTGTTGCTGATCTAGGTACTTACCCTGAACTGACAGTAAAAAAGTTACCTTTCTGTATAAACAGGTAGACCAGTGTACAAACCTTCTAAGCCACCTTGGAGAAAACGTGTCGTAAATAACGATTTAGTAATAATAAAGCCTAATAGATCCAAAGACAGCAGTCGCAGACCACACTCAGTGCAACTTCAGCACCAGGGACAGCACCAGCTCTGTCGCCACGGTAATCCTCATTCACATTCATTAACTGGGCAGATACTGGGGCAACATACACTGTTAAGCCACTTAACACCGATTCCCTACTACAGGGTCATTTTTACTGTGTCAGTTTAAGGCAAATGTCTTGATCAAACCTTAAACATTGCGGATATAAGATCTCCCCAACCACTACTTGTTACAGCAGGCTGGGTTCGAGACGCATCTCTTATCTGGACACCTCCGGATTACAAGGGTCATCGTTTGTGGGGCCTGTGAAAGAGCGTCACTGTGGGGGCCCCACCCATGGATGGGATCAATAAAACCNTTACAAGGGTCATCGTTTGTGGGGCCTGTGAAAGAGCGTCACTGTGGGGGCCCCCCCCCTGGATGGGATCAATAAAACCCCCCCACAGGTGCTCCTGCACAGACACCCCGACCCCCCCCCCCCCCCAGTCCCAAGGACACACCTCCTCTGCTCGAGATGCGCTGCTGCTGGAGATGCTTCACATTATTCCATTTCTGAACATCTGCTTCTCATGCAAAGTTCATTCTCCATTCCGTTCATCCCAGGTCCCTGAACGCTTCACTTTTAGGAACCAGTAAAAGTCGTGAAGTTCAGCAACTTAAAAACTTACAAAAAGCATTGTTGCATAAATTTAAACACAGCAAGGTAATTTACCCCCCTCACCATGATGTAAGAGAGGAAAACTCAAAGGGCGAGTGAGAGTCGGCTGAAACCCTGCGGGACTTTTTCTTCAGAATAAACTGTAATTATTCTGAATGCTGAAGCAGAGTGAGAACATTTAGAGCTGCGATTCATTCTGAGGCCTTTTTTGAGGAGACATTCGGCAACAATGTCAACTTCTAGGTTCTTTGTCTGCTGCTTCCGCTCTCAATTGTGCCAAAACCTACACAGCATTTATACCAGATGTGTCCCCCCCCCCCCCCACACACACAGCAACAAAGGTTTTTATTTACTTGCCAATTCACACTTTTCTACAAGGTGACAATGATTTCCCCATTTATACAGTAGAGCAATTTTTACTGCATCAATTCACAGTAAGGACCCTGACCAAGGGCACTATAACAGGAACAGGGATTTAAATCCAGGTCCTTTCAGGTCAAGGTGGCAGTTCTAACCACAGCACCACCTGCTAGCACTGGTATTTAAACAGACAGGTCATCACACGTTCACCATCTCCCAGTTGGGGACGAAGCAGAAAATTTCCAGTAAATCAGCATGAACCACCACCAACAGGGTGGGCAATGTTGTAGACTTGAGTCGCCTTGACACCTTTAAACACACAATGAATATCTCTCTCTCTCACTCACCTTAATTGTCTTGGTTTGCAGTCTGAGGCCATTGAGCGTATTGATGGCTTTTTCTGCATCTTTTGGATCCACGTAGTTAACAAAGCCATAGCCCAGGCTCTGACCTACAGGAGACAGCACAAGATGGGCATTAGCCACACTGGGATCCTCGCAGAGTTCTACACTCAGATCTGTGTGTGTTGCATGCTCAGGGTGAACACAGCCACCCAAAGGCAGTGAGGGTGAAAACAGGCTCTGGGTGTGAACCTTCTACAGCAGGAGGCAAAAAAGAAAAGCCGGGTGCTGCGTACGAGGAGAAGAGCTACATCCTCCATGTTGCATAGCGCTGATGCTGCAGTTTGAGTGAAAGCGAACACGTCAGCGAGAACACAAGAGCGGCCTCCCTTCCCTCACATTCATCACGCCTACGTGTCAGACGCATGTGAACAGTTCGAAGGCCTGAGGGGGTGGGGCCCCACAGAAGGCAGAAGGACGAGCAGCATTTGTCAAGGACGAGTCGCCATGATATCGGCTCATTTCTGAGAGAGAAAAGTCTGGAGCGCATAGCACATTTCTAGACAGAGGTCAAAGCCAAACTGGTGTAAAGGAGGGAGCCGGTAGTAATTGCTACGTTTGGGTTGGGAGGGGGGTGCCACATCGGGCACACTACTGCACTCCTATAAACAGTTAACAGTGATTCACCCCCCCTTCATCCTAAGCGCCCCGTCTGCTTCTGCTGCCGCTTCTCCCATCTCTGGCTCACCTCACGTTTGCACACACCCTCATCGTGAGCTGAGACTTCGGGGGGCAGCGGTACCATTTTTAGAAACCGCCAGCAAAGCAGCAATTGGTACAGCAGTGAGCGAGCGCTCTCTCCTTCCTTACTATCCGGTGTTTGGGCACGGCAGCTCTCTACACACCTTCCCGCATCATAATTGACTCCCAGGATATTGTGGCAGGGTGAGAATTGGTGCGTAGTGCTCATAGCCCCCCCCAACACACACACACACACACACACACGACTTAAGGAGGATACAGGTATGTCTGAAATTGGACAAAAAAGCACAAGTGAGAAACATGCACAGAAGGGTCAGATGCTCTTGAGCAGGTAATCACTCCAAATTTACCACTGTACACAGCAGCACTGCTACTTGAGACTGGGTTTTTGTTCAAATGCACATTATCCTGACACTCCAAATCTGCAGTAGGACAACTGCTGGTCAACAAGAGGGCAACAGGACAGCAACAAGCTGCAAACAAGTACACGGAGGTTTTGTTTAGCGACGTTACCATCTGCGAAACCTGTATAACTTCCATAAAAAACAGGTCTGCCGCCACAGTAACAACCAAGATGACAGTTTGGAGCCAAACGGCCACCTGGGAGTCTCGAAGAGAAGCGCGTTCTTCCATGCAGGATGCCAACTGCTTGTGTTGTGCCACTGACTGGCCAAAGACCGTTTTGAGAAGCAGCGGAATGCAGAAGGACCAGGGCAGCTCAAAAGTGACCCGAACGTAGCAAGACTCCTCCAAGAGGGCGATTTAGCCCTGCCCACACAGGAAGCCCCCAAAAGTCTGCCCACTGGCAGCAGAAGTTCCGCCCATTCAGTGCAGGTCACCACCTCCTTGTGGCACGGTTTTGCTTGTGGCACAGGGAGGGAATAGAACAAGCAGTTTTTGAAAAAACAAAATGAAACCAGTGATATTTAACAATTAAATGAGCCCTTAATGGAGTAAAAGCCAAATCTGGCTTGCTGCTGGGTAGCTTTCATAATGGCCCTCACTTAAATGGCATATAATTAGAGCATTTTGCTCTGCTAAAGCTTCCTTTCGCCTCAGTAACTAATCTTAAAGTGTAAGAAGCGTGTTTTAATTGGGGCTAAAAAGCAAAGAGTTACATAATTCATGACAGTAGAGATCAAAGGCATCAATGCATAGAAGGGGAAAAAATCTATAAAAATACACAAAACACAAAGTGTTAGGAACACTTAGGACAACAAAGAAGCACAGTAGCAGAAGCAGAGCAGAGCAGAAGCAACGGACATTTAATGCACGACGAGTGACAAACTGAACTCCACACCACGCTAATAGCTTAGGTTAATAATTCGGATCAGCACCGTCCTCACTGTAGTCAGATGTGAAAAATGCGCAGAAAAAGGCTGATGTGTCAAAGCCCCGTGAAGGACAAAGATACGTTACCTGTGATTTTGTCGCGCACCAGCTTACAGGACTCGATTTCGCCAATGCTGCCAAACAGACTCTTGAGCTCCTCCTGGGTCATGTTCTGGGGCAGGTAGTTGACTATCAGGTTTGTTTTACTGTCCTCTATGCTTCCTGACTCGACAGGTGAAGAGCAGTTGTTGGACATCGTGGTGGGACCATTGGTCGTGTTGTTACACGTGGGTCCGTTTGATAGCTGTGTTTCCATGGCAGCTATGACCTGCTGGGAGACAGGAAAGGGCGAGTCAGCGATTGCGCTCCGCCGGTACGTCATGGCTGTCAAGTTAAAAAAGGATGCTCTTCAACAGCAGAGTGAGGTCCCTGTCCGCTTCCGCCCGGGGCACCTCACGTGAAAGTCAAGACTCAGCAGCAGCTGGTTCAGTCAAGTTCACCAGGAGAAAACGTGAGCTTCAATTTGGAATTAGTAGAGTGGCCAATTTGCTGATGGACACAAAAAGATATGAACAAGGATGAGTTCAGTTGTCTTTAGGCTAATGTTACCAAACTGAACTATGAAGGAAAACATTCTTGCCTCTGGTTTCCTATCGGTTTGACTTACTACTCAGTTGGCCAGAGCCGCTGCTGCTGCAAAAACACAACCAGTGAAGCCTCTCCCCTTCTTTACACTGTACTGTGCCGAATGCAGCTGTGTTACACACCAGCACATGGTAAAACACCCACATGGTGACAAAATGCATCCGCCTGCTCAGCAAACCCCTCTTAGGGTGCATTTGTTAACTATCCATTGGGAGGCAAATGTGGGGGGCACGAACGTTAAATCTGGGCCTAGGCTTTTCCCTAAGCCCTGCACAGCATCTTCTCCTGACCAACAATCGGTCAACACGATGCCCCCTTGATGCGTCAATTAGTGGTATTCCTGCCTCACAATCGTGGTCCGTCACAAATTCGGAGACGCAGGCCGCTGACCAACCGTGTTGATGCTGACCTGCACATTGACTGTAAGATACACAGGTCTAAAAAAGGCAAGTTAAAAATGGACCAGTGCAGGCAGCTGTGTCACATGACCAGAAGCCACCGGACAGCTGAACAGGACGTGGCCAGCGGGGTGCAGGATCGACAACCAGAACACGGTTAAACACCATCGGGGCCCCCAGACACTGAGCTGGCGGCAAAGCACAGCTAACTGCACAGCTACCACGCCGTAGACGGCGAGAGTGCATTCGGCGTCCTGGCCACATACGGCCACTTTCATTTTAGCTGCCAGTTTATAAATGCTGCATTTTCAGCAGCGCTTGGCTCAAGTGACCCTGGCTGCTGATTTTCTCCCTCCACGGTACATTTCATTTGAGGCTGGTCAGAAGCCACACTGGGGCTGGAGTATTAGTCTTAACTTCACTAAAGAGCTGCGTATGAAGAGACATCCTTCTTAACAGAGACATTTCAGTTTCATGAAGCCAACCATGTTTCAGCCAGTATTATTACGCAGAACGCAACAAAATCCCTTTACATGCTGATTTTTTTATGCAGTACATAATTGCACAGTCGCTACATTATGTTGGGATGGACTACATTCATAAAAAGCACATTAGAAACCAAGAAGCTAAGCAGTTTGAGACCATACCAAAACACGGCAAGATCTGAGCACCGTTTTGGACACTTGGGCAGAACTGGCTGCTGCGGATTTTTGGGGAGCAGATCGGTCGGAGCAAATTGGAGTGTGAAGGCCGAGGTGCGGCTCACATTTTTGGTATGGTCTGAACGCTGGTGTGTTAGCCTATGAATAATAAAAAACCCACAGACCCCAGTCCAAGGCTCTGCTGCCCACGAACCACTCCTAAGCAGAGAAGCCACATCGCACAGTCTGACTGCCATGATAGTGTGGAGTTGCCGTCTGCAATATGGACACAAAAGAGTACTGTATGTTAGATTGGCAGGGAGAGAAGCAACAGTCAGGGGTGAGCATTTCATCAGGTTCACTATCACTGATGTGCACTGGCCAACACATACCCACACGCAGATGCACACAGAAGGGTTAAAAATCTGCAGGGAAAGGGTTAGGATGTCATGATGCTGCTCACTCCGTGAAGGTAAAGAAATGTGGGAGATGATGGCAGGAGGACAGTGGACAGCTCAAAGTACTTCAAGCAGGAGAGATGAGGAGGAGACACTTACACACAGCTTACACACGGTTAACAGGGATGACCGCACTAACACAGTGTCTACAGGAGCGAACTGAGAGATCACTTCTACCGGTCAAGGGTGTTGGGTAGCATCTCAGCATCTTATAGGCTGACCAAACAAAAATGCAGCGTGGTGACAAAGGCTTCCTCACTTAGTAAACCACTCAAAACCCTCCCCCACAACTGAAGGTACACCCATTTGAAAAAAAACTGACCAAAGGGAAAATCATGCTGGCAAAACATCAGCTTCCCTAAAATTTGACAAAGGATTTTACCAAAATACACATCAAGGTGGAGAAGAAATTCACATCCATGTGTCAGCAGGCACTAATGACACATGGCATGCTGAGCTTTGGCCCGAGTTGATGTTACCCAAATGTCACGTGTAGAACGCTCTGCAAGAGGTGTGTGTATGTACATGTCCTACATTATGCAATCGGTCCTTTTTGTATGGAATTCACCCAGATTCACTCCTCTAAACTTCACAGCTTAAAAATAAAAAACCAGGAAGGAGCGCATGTGTATGAGACCATCTGTAGCCATCAAACCTGCAGGACAGTTTGTCATGCGACATCAGTAAAATCCCAATTTCACAGCACGAGCACACCCAGCACCGAACACACTGGAGGCCTGCAGTCAGTGTTGTGCCCTGCCTCTCTCACTCACACAGCAGACCATTACTGGGTTTTCATATTGCCACTGACTCACATCTGTGCCTCAGCCTTCAGAAACCAGCGTTTCTCTTGGAAGCAGCTATAGAACGTGCTGTCAGTGGCAACATTTTGTACGGTTTTACTTGGTCTGTGCTGTGGCTGTTCCTTGATTGAGTAGAGAAATGTAGTATAACCTCAGAAGTGCAAAATTCACACCTGGAAACTGGCTACACGGTCCCAACTGAAACAAGAGTACAGTTGTCATTACTCTGTTTTTCCACCACCTCAGATACTGAGATTGTGGTTCATGAAAATCAACCGGAGCACCGCATATGGCCTGGAGCTCGGCACCCCCCACATGGCATGGGTAAGGCCAGGACATGGAGAGAGGATGGTCAGAGGGTGTGCACAGTTTGAGAACCAGTGACTGTTCACATGGTTTGAAGCTCACGGCTTATTTGTGTTGTGCAACATGTCGCACGTGAGCCTCTCCTACAGCACAAGAGGTGAAATCAAAGATTTCGTCCATCAGTCTTTAGTAGTGTGCATCACAAAGATCAGACTGATATTCTCAAGTTTATTTTCACAATCCTCTGGTCCACCCTCTTGGGGTGGGTAGGAAGTATCCCGTCATGCTGAAGGCCCTTCCAACACGTCGAGGCATTATTCATTATTTTTCCCCCCACAGTTCCCCCCCCCCCCAAAGTTGAGATGAGGGTTGCCCATTAAGTTCGAAAAAATGATTCACAATTATCCATAATTAATTATTATGGATAATTTTTACTGTACGAATTCAGGTTAAGTAGGAGGTGGGATTCATATCCAGGTCTCTCCCATGGAACCTCCCACTCCAGATACTGATCCAGTTTGACACAACCTACACTTCTGAAGAACAGGTTGGAAGGCTGCACTGCATCGACATGAAGTTGTGATCCAATGACCAAAGCTACAGGGCACTGATCCCATCTAACACTGAAGAAGCCAGAAGAGAAGGTCCACATTTACACACCTTCAAAGAACTGCTGAACTGTGGACTGAAACCACTTCCAGCCATTACCTTTTGCCCTGAAATGGAACATTTAAACAGCACAGACGTTCAGGATGGAAGAATTAGTCAAAAAAGGTTAACCACACCTGAGCAACACCTGTACTGGGCCATCTGAAAAGAACACCGAAAGCAAAGCAGCTTGGCAGCAAGTGGGAGCTGCTGTAGAGAAGCCAGAGATGTTGGCTCATTTGCTGATCAAACCGGTTAACCAAACACCACATGAAATAAACTAGTTTCCACCCAAAGGACTCAGGCTTTTCACTGTAACTGCAGTTACTTATGTCCAAGCATGACAACTGAAAACAATATTCCCAGAAGATGAAAGGACACTGCAACCCACCAGCCCCAGTATTCCCCAAACCACAATATGCACCCAATCTCCACAACACTACTACAGCTGGAGTGGCAGGAAAACCACCAATGAACCAGCCAGCCAACATCTTCCATCACTGCAGCCGCAGAGACTAACACAGCCAAAAGGCTGCAGGTTTAATACACACTCACTATTATAATCTCGCCGTGGCCGTTTCATTATGTGCTTGACGGGTTCCAGAATCTCAGTACCGCTCGCCCGGATTCCGGCAATAACGGACGGCACAAAGGCAGCCGGGGCCGCACAAAAGCCGGAGGACGCCTGACCAGCTCAAGGAGTTTGCCACTTTGTTCCCCCTCCATTTCAGCCGCTCGCTCCACCACAATTATATTTCCTTCACACTTTGCATTGTTATATTTAATCAGGAATAGCTAGTTCCTTTTCCGCGCAGAGCCAGTTCTTCATGAAACGCCAGATGTTACATAATTTAACTGTACATTTCACAGGCTTGTTAAAAGCTCACTAGTTTAGAACATCAGACGACAGAACCAGGCCTTATTTTGACAAGATTATGAACATTGCAGCTTACATTTACTGCAGTTATACCATAAGCATGAAGAGCCACACCCCAACTGTGGACCTGTAGCCTGAAGGCTACCGGTTCAAATCCCACTCCCAGCTACTGCTGCTATAGCCCTCAAGGTAATTACTCTGGACTGCAAATCTGTAGTTAAGTAAACCCTCCCAACCATGTCTGTTAACTGCAGAGTCCATCGCGTCAGTTTTCAAAACATGTGACCAGAAACCTTCCGATGTTTGATAACCAAAAGGGCCAGAACATGATCCAGTACCATATTCACAGCTCCGCAGAGCAAGTCAAACCTCACACTACAGCACTGTTAACAGGGATGTTTCTGGAAATCCAAAGTGGTCGTGATTCTAGTGGGTGTGGAGAACATCAGATGTGCAATGAAGACCATAGGGCATTAAACTGTCCCTGCCAGCTAGACCATGTGTCCACAAGTTTCCCCACACAGGCACTTTCCTTCGTCCCAGCTGGTCCAGCTAAAAGCTAATGATCAGTATCACTTGGTGCAGCTGCACCCAAAACGTGCGCCAATTGGAGGCTGTTTTAAAAAAAAAAAAAAAAAGGCAACAGTTTGAGAAGGACTCTGAACACATTGGGGCCGATGGTAGTGGAGATGGACAGGGAGGAAACATGTTTGAGTAGCACAGTTGTGAAGAAGCTGAGAAACACCAGGACGTCCGACACCCCTGTCAACCAGTCTTCAACAGCAGCCCTCGTGCAGAAATGAGAGAAGCAAACGCGATTGCAGCCACGTCAGAGACAAAGCCACTGGAAACCACTTCACACGCATTTGAAAATAGCACATAACATCTTCAGACTTCAAAGCTAACCTGAATCTAAAAATTCAACATCCATCAGCTCTTGTATGCCCAGAAAGTGAGTGTTCAGATTTTTGAAAGAGGAAGAGACAGTGCAAGAATGGCCCAATTTCATGTGACAACTGCACCTAAAATAACACTATGAATTATATATTAAAAAAGTGCCGCATCCACTCTGTCATTGGAAGATGAAGGAAAAGCCCTCCTTGGTCTCAGCCTGAACAACGTTCTCCTCCATCACACTGTGTCTCCACATCTGACCTCCAGAGCTTTACACAACCACCAATTTACATTAACATTGAAAGCACTAGAAGAGTCCAGGTGGTTTATTTGAAGAATTAATGTTCAGCCATTCAAGGTCAGGTATCTGACCTCATCAACACGTTCCACTACACCAGCCAATTTGCATTTAATGAACCAAGGCCACTTTTCCCAGCCAGCAAGGTGCAATACTCACATCTCTACTACACATACAGGTAGTAACCATTAGTCATTGCCCACTGAAGCAGGTGCTCCTATCCGACTCCTGTCACACAGAAGTGAGCCGAGGAAATGGTAGGAAGCTATGTTGGAGGTTGGACTTGAAATGACCAGGAACTGGGCAGGGACCTTGAAGGAACCAGACCACCATTGGATCTACAAGCTGTTAAAGATGGCAAGTAGGACAGGGAGACCTTGGCTGACTGCAGGCACTGTGGAGACCAAGGGGTTAAGGAAGGGTCTTTATGCATCACATCCCCAGGGGTCAATAAGCTGCACTAGATCTCTTACTCTTTCTCTCACACAGTTTTATTTCCTAGAACTGGAAAAACATGACTGTTGGGCAACATCAGACTCATTTAACATGGGACCAGGTCACAATTTCAAGTCTCAAAGGGCAAACCCAGAAGTTATTTGACAAAACCCATTAATAAATAAAACAAAACTAACATGTAAAATGTGAGACAAAGCAAGCGGCCTGGCTGACCTTTGGGTTGGAGAAGTACGAGTGCTTTACGAGCAATATGTGCCACAAGGGCAACTGCTAAACCGGGACTAAATGATATTTTATACGGCCCTGTGACACATTAAAGTTACAGATTACTTTGTTTCAGCAGGGCCATTTTCTTCAAGGGGCATTGCAAACTTCCTGAGATCTCCACACAACTGGGCAGTCTTTACATCTGCTAGCAAACTGATTCAGTGGCTGAACATGTCATGGAGCTCAACTGCTGAACTGAGCGGACGCACTTATCTGCCGTCTGCTATGGCGAGACATGTTACCCTGACCAGCTTGTCGACAGCCCGTTGTACACCAGCCAGCTCAAGGTCATTTTAATGAGATATCTTAACCAACCCGTCACCTCCTCCATACGGCCTTCTCAAACAATACGGTTTTGCAGAACTCAAAGCTCTGCTGCGTGCCGTGCAGCCAAGCAGAGCCGGGCTGCTTCCACTGGACGCTGATGGTGTTGGATAAACACAGCAGAGCTGAACAGAAACCCATCAGAAAAAGGCCTTGGCAGTGGTGAAACCTCCTCCACAGCTCCAAGGCGCCAGTATCACTTGAGATGAACACTCTGAAGGGATTCCATCCCACTTTGCAGGCTGGACGACCAGGACCTACAGCCAGCAGCAGAGTCCCATGTCCATGCTGCCGTTTGTGTCGGACTCCTCCCCCTAAAGCCTCTCTCGCTCTCTCTCTCTCACACACACACACACACACACACACGCGACCCAGTTATACACCCTCAGCTTTTTCTGCTTCGAAACCAGCCTACCTGCACTGTTCCACCCGACCTAGCACAATTCCCCCAAGGACTGGAAGTGCATCCATCCGTTGAGAGGAGCTGCACAGGCCTCTTCCATGAGCAAAGAGGAGCCAGAAAGCTGAGCTGGCAGCTCCTCAAGAGCCCACACAACACACAGACCTCGGAAGGGAAGGGAATTACCGTCCAAGACGGAAGGAGATGCTGGGTCAGTCGTGGCCAATGATGACTTTTGAAGAGCAGATTGTCTCCAGGGCTCATTTTACAACCAGGCAATCGCCTATAGGGGCACTGAGATCTGAGGGCACCAAACTGAAAAATTAATTGTAACCTTGGGGGGGATTCAAAACCTTGCTTTTATTCTATCCATATATAATGTTCATGTTTGTCTCAAATTATTAAAAAAAATTCAAATATTTTCCCCTCAATCTGCATATCTAAAATACAGACGTGTTTGTGGTTTAAGAAGCAGAAGTCTAAGGGGCCTCTGGACCGATCCTTTCCTTTGGGCATAAGAGCCCTCATCCCTGGTCAACAGTGCTGCCAGGTCACTGGCTCAAGTAGGAAAACAATACAAAGCATGTCCAGGTCTCTCGCATTTTTTCCTTTTATTTAAAGGCATCCATCAAAATAAATATCCTCAACACACACACACCAGCGGCACCCTGTTTGCTATAAACCAGGCGCAGTCGGAGAGCCTTAATGAAAACACATTAACGCAGCCCTGCACGATGCCAGCATTACGGTCTTATTAAAGCAGTATTTATTGATCGGCCATTCCACATTCAAGTCCAGTGTGCATGGCAACAAACGCTGAAGAATCTGATTTTGCATGATTCTTATTTCTTGCAAATTATAAATTGATCCGTTTGATACGCGTCTACCTGACTAATACCTCCACTAACTGCATTGGAAGCGCCTTCCTGGTGCTCGGGTTCGCTGCGGATGCCGCTTTCCTATCCAGCTGAGCTTTTAATTAGACTTTGAGGTGTTGATTAAATTCTGACTGCAGTTTCACACTTTTGGGGGTTTTGAATTAATATAAACACCTCTCCGAAAGAGATGAGCATAGATTTTTGTGTACCATCAAATTAAGTTCAGCGTTTAAGTTACCCTGTTGTCTTAAGCCCGTGAGCAGAGCCAGAAACGCATTGAATTACTGACAGTCAACAAAATGGTTTAGCTGCATAAATTTACTTCTGAAATTAACAATTAAACAAATGTCACTGTTTAAGGCAACCAGATGGAAACATTGTCATAGGTCAGTCGAGCCAATTAAAGTGGCTCAAACAAAAGAGATTACACAATCCTGCGGATTGGCATCTCGTGCCTGGTCGCTTTCCAGGAAGATAGCTGAAGACCAGAGGAAGCCCCTCACAAATAAAGGTCAGCCACGGTCATCGTGCTCCACAATACAGATGTCCCTGGCATCAGATCCATCTTCTTCCTTAGATGGTTTAACCCAAAGGAGCTTCCACACTGTTCAGATTGAACATCTCACTCACGAAACCAACGTAAACCAACTTCCTCAAAGGCACAACAGCACAAACACTCCAAACGCCGAACCCTTATTCTTTCCCTCCCCAATGTATTTACCATTATGCCACCTGCTGCCCCAAATGGCAAAGACGTAATGAAAAATGTAGTTTAACACCAGTTTTTAAAAGTCAGTGGGGAATTCTAGACATTCCTAATGTGCACTTTCTTTAATGAAAAATAAATTAGGTTTCCCAGAAGGCAGTGCTCATTTGCTAATGCCTCCTGCCCTTACAGATGAGGTTCACTTCGAAACCGAGAACAGACACACTGGCAAGCTATTAGATGCCAGCTGCCATGAGCTCAATATCGCCCCCTGCTGGTGCCTGCTGGGTACCGCCGCCGACAGCATCCACACCCCCTACCCCCCGCCAACTGCATGGACGCAGCACGTGATTCCAAATGTGAGCTGCTGTGGAAACTCCAGTGGCCAACTCTGCCAATACAAGTAACCTTGAGACCATTATTTACTGCTAGAGAAGAGAATAATTCATTTGGTGACTGGAATGCTGCTCAAACACCGCTAGAGCTGCTTTAGGTCTCCATTCCCAAATATGCCAAGCTAAGAGTGATGGAAATCACTCGTGTCACAGCAGGTGGACTTCAAGAACGTACCCTGGTTACAGGGTATGAAACAGTGTTAATATTAAATCAAGGTGGCCATAAATCTCCTACATCTCACAGCGTAGGACTGAGATCACCAAGAAGAACCAGTGTGATCAGCACAGTTTGAACAGATGCATGGCTTTGCTCTCATGCCAATAAAGGTACTGTAGTAAATGCAGCTGGTAAAGCTTCACTACTAACTAATTGTAGAATTGGCAAGGAAACCAGGTAGAAAAACAACCCAACCAGTCAACAAAAAAAAAAAAATGTCAGATGTGCTTTACAAACCACTTTAATGTCACTGATGGACATGAGACATCACAGATTCATACCGTAATGTTCTTTCCCAATTCAGAATAAATGGAGCTTAAACTAAATATTCAGATTAAAACGTATGAACAGAAGCAGGCAGATAAATGAGCTGTCATTTCAACTTTCCCATCGATACGCATAAAAACAAGAACATTAAGACTACCTACACACACAAGTTATGTCACAGGCAATGGACACAGAGAACATCTTTTCCACAGGAAACCTACAACCTTCCTCAGTGGAATAAATTGCAACATCCATCTAAGCGAGGCCTAAAGGTCTAAAGTAAAGCCTGGACTGGAAGTGAGCTGCCGGTAAACCTCAGAATATCATATCTGGGGCTTGTTATTTGACGAAATTGCAATCGCACACGTTTGCGGTTCCTACCCTTCTACCTCAAGAGGCAGCAGCGCCACATCCTCTGATGAGCTCGTATAGATGCAGATGGACTTAATGTCACGCACACAGAAGCCATTTATCAATTAGAGCTGATGTTGAAGTTGTGAGCAGCCGGCATGGAATTTACCAGAAAAACAAATAAAAAAACACTGAAAATAATGGCAGAGAAAGCAGAGGCGCTTCCACTGAACGCACATTAGTCAATTAGTGTGGCGCATTAGTTGAACATGTCAAGCAGTTGACAGGGTTGTGTGTGTGTGTGTGTGTGTGTGTGTGTGTGTGTGTGTGTGTGTGTGTNATAATGGCAGAGAAAGCAGAGGCGCTTCCACTGAACGCACATTAGTCAATTAGTGTGGCGCATTAGTTGAACATGTCAAGCAGTTGACAGGGTTGTGTGTGTGTGTGTGTGTGTGTGTGTGTGTGTGTGTGTGTGTGCGCACGCACGCGCATTGGGGGGTTTGCTACACTGCTGGCTCGCACAGCGATGTAGCGACATTAGACTGCGCTTCCTTCGAGGCCTTGCATACCGCTGCACCCAGCCTGTGACATTAGTGGCCGCGGACTGGAACGTACGCTTCCTTGGAGAGGGAATCGCGCCGTGCGGCTCAGAATTCAGAAGCGCAAATTACATAATGGGTTGAAATTTAAAACGCGCAGCAGACATGGGTACCAAAGCCACAGTCACAACCCACACGAGGATGGCAAGGCGGTGTTGAGGCCTACGGGACAGTCTCAGAAAAAAAAAAAGTTACAAGTGGATTATTTCACTGGCACAACATGAAGGATTATTGAAATCGCAATTATAGTAGAATTGCCATGGATAATACAAGCTAAATATAATGGCATTCAAGTGTGTTCACGTGCAACACTTGTGCATCAAGCAGACCAGAGAGGGCCCTGCTGTTCACTAGGGCTCTTATCTGAATGCCACGTTATAGGTGACACTGTAATCCTGTCACCCGCAACATGAAGCAGCACCACAGCAGCTGCTCAGAAAATTTTCTCAACAGTCCCCTTTTCATGTCAATTTATTTTTAATTTAGTCAAAGTAAACACTCAAAACCTATGTGGTGGTGGCATTTCAGTAAAAATACACAAACAAAAAGGCACACGCCTGCGCTTGGGTCACCGGGTCAGGAACGTATTATGGGTTACCACCAACAACTGTACGGTAACCACAGACTTAAAGGAACAAATGCACTTATACAATGTGTACAGCGCAGCATAAACCCTGCAGGAGGCTGAGTGGAGGCAGAGCACAGATGGCGAGAGGACGGCGCAGTGCTGGTCAAAGCCCTGACAGAATGTGAAACCCACCCCTTTCTACTCCTCCCGTGGAGGCTGATGAACCATGATGTCATATCGCTGTGGCCATTTCCTGCCCAAGGCCCCGCCCTTCCGAATGGGGACCAGGAGCAGCAGCAGGCTGGGCTGTGCAAACCTTGAGTGCAACCCTACCTCACATCTGCGGGAATTCCTCACACGTAGCTGTTACTCCCGGTCACAGATGACAGCGTCCAGCAGGGTCAGCTCTGCAATCGTGAGGGTGAGCCAGGCAGGGAGCTGGCTGGACTCAATCAGGACAGGGCAACCGGGCTGCAGGTTCAGGCATGGGCCTCCGAAGATCCAGTGGAATCCGCGAGCTCCATCACACTGCATGTGAAAGGATGATGCAGTCGCTGCCTTTAACAGCCCAGATCACGCGGAGAGTGTGCGCCACTGGTGATCACAGTACCGGCCTGCCGTATGCCCCCCCCGCGGGGGACGTCTTCACCCAGATGGCAGCACGACTCACTGCCAAGCGACACCTCTCTGCCAGAGCATATTGACACGGATCGAACCTCTCGCCACTTCCTTCATGGCGCTCGCTCTCCCGCACTGCAAATTCGACCTCCCCTGATGAATATGTCACTTTCACATTCAAGACACTAATCTCAATCAACTATGGACCCCACTTCAAGAGTTCAACAGAAAGACAATGACCGATGATGTAGGAATGCTGATCCAACATCTGCATGACCCAATTGTCCTCCTGCAGGAGATTCTTGAATGTGCCCACATTCAATTCACGTTTAAAACTGCATATTGTCAGTGCTAACCAGCAGGCACCATAACTAAACCGCACGATACAGGTAAACAAGAACATGTCTGCACCCAGTCTTCCACGATCTCAAAGAAAATCTTGTGTGCTCACTTCACTATCTGGGGTGGAGAAAAACACAAAATTTATGTCCAACAGCAGGGCCACAAAAAGGCTCCGCCACAATCGTCCCATCAAAAAGGTCCCCAAGGAGCTTCACAGCAGAGGAAACGTTAAATGCAAAGCTGCTTCCTGATGATGCCGCAAGATGGGACTTGAACCTAAACCAGCACAGCCAGCAGTCCACGTCGGCCTCAAAAGCAGGCAGCAACACTGCAGCAGGAGAACGTGAAGAGAAAGGGGTTGGACCACATACCGCACTATCTCCGCTACCCACCAACGTTCACCATTGTTTTTATTCCTTGCCCAAGTTCAAGTGGGCACGGGTGGTGTCTGCTGCTTCCACGGTACAGAACCGACATCAACCCAGCCTTCAGATCTGCTGCGTGTGACAGAATCCCTCAGCCGGTCTGTGGGACTGTGAGACTGCAGAAAACGTGGTGCTTCCACATGAGGGCGGACGCTCAAGTATGAGGCGCCTAATGTGTGATGCAACACCGATTCACGTTTGAGGCCAATCCCGACTTTCCACGTCTGTCCATCCATCTTCACGTCTCACACTTCACACTATTCCCCGATTAAAAAAGCTCACCGCAACCACATCATTTAGCGTACATATCTACAGTACAACACTTTGTGTTCCAGTCCAAGGCACTGGGGAAAACCCAAAAGGTGCTATTTTATTATTACTGCTCAAGCTATTCCTGGAAATTTATTCATACACGAACTTCAAAATAACAGCAGGTACGTGGTGCCGCATCCAGCCTACGTGTGCAGAATCCCGCACCGGCGTCACGCAAAACGCCCTATAAATACAGGACACATTAGTCAGGGTGTCACTGCTACTTGCTACAGCATCACATGTTAAAAAGCAGTTTAGCACATTCGTAGCAGGACTGGGTTTTAGGCCCAGCTGAGCCACTGTCTGGAGGTGAGGTCCCACCCTATCTCACAGTTCCCCCCTATGGACCATGGACCAATGACACATGCAGAGGGACTGCAACAACCACAGCCTCTCAGGAGCAAAGCAGAGGAAAAACATTGTGCTACCAAGAAAATATTAAAAACGCACACGCACACACACCATGGTGCCTTTTGATCAGCTTCAGGAAGGTCCGTTAAATACAGGCCTACTTTGGAAGCAATACTAACTACAAAAAAGGAGTAAAAACACTATTATAACAGCTTCAGGTATAGAAATTCAACACAACATTTACACCACATTTTTAGTGGGGGGCGCTGTAATTTCACCGTTTCTTAAAGAGGTAGAAAAAGGTTAAGAAGCTACTTGTCTACACCGTATGGTCACAGCACAGGTGAGCCTCACCCCCCACAAACACACACCTCAAGGTAACTGGGCATCATCGACCACCACTGCCCCCCCAGCACAGCGACCTTGTGGAAACGCACGACGTCCCACGCTGCCGCCAGGTGAGCGCCAGTCGCAGGTAACCAGCGCGCCGCCCTTTCGTACCTTTCGGAAGACTCCGCACTCCGGGCTTGTGAAAACACACGCACGCGCTCCCGAGGCTCGTGCAGATGCTGGCCGCGCAGCTCGAGACGCCGTGCCAGCCTCACTTTCCTCCCCACGCGCGCGGGGTGACTCACGGGGCCCATAAAAGTAACCGCGCCTCATTGGCTCGCGCCCGCAAAACGCAGCGGCCGCACGCGACCCCGGCTCATTGGCCGCAGGTGCGCTGGAGGCTCGGAGTGGCTGCCGTCGCCGGCCAATTAGCGGGCGGTGTGTGGGATACTGTACACACCCGTACCCGGGGCACCAGAACACACCCGTACCCGGGGTACAACAACAACAACACACCCGTACCCGGGGCACCAGAACACACCCGTACCCGGGGTACAACAACAACAACACACCCGTACCCGGGGCACCAGAACACACCCGTACCCGGGGCACAACAACAACAACACACCCGTACCCGGGGCACCAGAACACACCCGTACCCGGGGTACAACAACAACAACAACACACCCGTACCCGGGGTACAACAACACACCCGTACCCGGGGCACCAGAACACACCCGTACCCGGGGTACAACAACAACAACACACCCGTACCCGGGGCACCAGAACACACCCGTACCCGGGGCACAACAACAACAACAACACACCCGTAGCCGGGGTACAACAACACACCCGACGGGCAGAAATAAGAGCGAAAATGAGAAAGAACACGTTCACGAACATGTGGTGCTGCAAAGGCAGGTAAAGCGCGGCACGGAGAGGTGAACGCCCCAGTGCCGCGCTCCTTCACAACTAACCGACACTTTATGGAAACATAATACACAAAATACACAAAACATTTAACAATAATTAATGAAATCCGTGCGTTACACAAAAAAGTACACGTATTTCCTCCATTTTCCCAAACCAGTCCAGGACGGATCGATTACTGCTTGTCTCGTGACCTCTCGATCATTGATCACTTGTGCTGAATGTACCTGTTCTTCCGCCCCTTTGGTAAAATATAAAAGGGGAGTGTGAGATGTGCGGGAGCCGGGCATGTCGGGATATATACGTGTATATATATATATATATATATATATATATACACACACACACACACACACACACACACACACACACACAGACATATATGTGACCAACTGCGACTACAACTCGTGTCCACATATCGTCATGTAACAAATAACTATAAATATTCACCGGTAAAACAGAACCAGCTACATCGTTACTGTACGTGTGCAGCGTGTTTAACATGTATGTGCATGACCGGTGGGGGGGTGTCAGCACTGCCCTCCCGCAGGTTTCCCCTCCTGACCCCTGACCCTACCCCCCTTCCACATTTACATATGACACATGTCACACTTCACGTTACATAAACATGCGCGTTTTACATTCTGCGTGTTCAGGGTGCCACGAGCGCGCGCCCCACGTCCACGTCAAGGTGGGGAACTACAGTCATTTGTCGAGTCCAGCTGGGGGGCAGCGAGCTGAACCCTAATTGAACACCCCCCCCCTCCCGCACAATCCGGCCACATCGCAGCGCTCAGTAACCCGGACAGGGGATGTGCCTTCGCGCGTTGCTCCGTGGCACACACACATGCGCGCGCGGGCGCGAGCGATCACACGCAGAGCTCGCGCGCACGGCTCGTCCCCGCTTGATGGACGGACCGCGAGGTTCCCTCAACATCACTGAGCATCACTGTAGAATCACTGGGCACCGCCACCCCTACACACCCCAGGGCACAAATAAATACGGAAATACACTGTGTACACAGTAAAATATCATCACACACTGCCGAGAGCAAACACACACACACACACAGTATTAGTAGGAATGATCCTCGTGGCAGGATGGAGAAGAGGAACCAGGAACATCACAACACACTGGCAGAGGGACCGAAGTGTGTGTCTTACCGTCCGTGGAGAGAGACACACTGCCGTCCGTCCTCGGGGTGCGGGGCGCAACGCCGGGAAACACCGTCGCGAATTGTACCGAAATGTGTCAAGATGTACGCGGGGTGTCGCGCGGTGTCAGCTCGTGTCGCGATGTGTCAAAGTGCGGTGTGTCGAAGAGGGATCCCGCCTCGCTCAGCCTGAAGTCGCGCAAACTGTTCAAATAAACAAACGGGTAAAATTAAATATTCACTAAAGGAAATGACAGCATGGGAGCGAGTGTGTCTGGGCGGACGGGGAGACGCGCTGAGGAGCCGCTCTGAGCCGCTCGGTGCCTCAATCTTCACTGACTCCGAACGGCAGCGCGCGGCATCGCCGAGGCACGAGACACGAGGCACAAGGCGGGAGGCGGCGGCGCTCTGTCTTTAAAGGGGACCGCTCCTCTCCTCCCGTATATATATATACACACACGCGCGCGCGCGCACACACACACCGCACTCGCCCCGCACGCGCACACACACACTCTCACACACACTCTCACCCGCACGCACGCACGCACGCGCGCGCCGCCGAATCACAGCGGAGCTGCACCTCGTCGCACGCGCCGTGCGCCTTGCGCCATCCGCGCGCGCCGACCGTACATGCAGGCGGGCGCGTACGCGTCGCTGCGACTGCTCCTCGCGCCCCTGGCGCGCGGGCGCCGGCCCCTCGCTATTGGCTGCGCGCCGTCTCCTCGAGCCCGTCCGTCGCTGCCGAGTTGCAACGCGATTGGTCCGGCCGAGGGAGTCCGTCTCGAGGATGCGGCACATCCCGGAGCGCTGGAGCCCCGAGTGCGGAACAAAAAACCTTAGAGGAGAGGAGAGGAGAGGAGAGGAGGATGCTGAGCACCTTTGTGTTCATTAGAGAAGGGAAGAGGAAGGAGGGGAAAGAGGGGATGGAGAAGGTAGAGATGGGGAGAAGAAGGGAGCTGAGAAGGAAAGGAGGAGACAAGAAAAATAGGAGAGAGGGGAAATAGGAAAAGAGAAGAGCAAGCAAACAAAGGAGATGAAGAAGGTGGAGAAGGAGGCCTTTATCTGTGTGTTCAGTTTCAATCAGACCTTCACCAAAGAGCACAGCATTAAGACTGACTACGTTCTCAGTAAGAGGAGACTGCTCGTACCCCACCGAGCTTCGCGCCCGTGTTTTCGCCATGCTCTTTACCATGTTACCATGTGTCCTGCAGTCCCGCTGGAGATGCGCTTTATTTTGTATCGCTGTCCTTTGTTGAACTCCTGCTCATGTCCACAGGCACCCAGTCTGGCCCTTCAGGCCATCTCTTGCTCTCTCGCTAGGGGAAGAAGCACAGATCTGCCATTTCACTTTGTTTCATGTCTCCATGAAAATAAGAAACACTCTGGTTTGGTTGAAGTCATAAAAACCACAATATTTGAGATAAGCCATTGATGTGGTAAACAGGTAGGGTGAGATCTGCTCCCCTGCTCTGAGTTGTGCCCCTAATGAATATGACTGTTTGACTCAGAAGTCCTGCTGTCAAAAATCCTCCTTCACAGCGTGCTGTAGATCATGCACAGAGCATGAGCGCTGGGGGAGCTGATCTCATCCAAGAGTTTCTTCGCTTTTCTTCAGTTGGAGGTTCCTGAAAAAAGTGCCACTTTCCAACTGTGTGTTTAGAAGGATCCATCATCCAGCCGTCCTTCCAAACACATCTTCTTCTGTGTTGAGAGGAACTGTGACACCACTTCAGAAGTGCGATAAAAACATCAAGGATGTCCATGGGCGAACCTGCCTTTGCTGCGCTTTCATCTGCGAACTGCAAATAAACCAGTTATTACAACACCAACTTGGAATTTTACAGGGGCCACCAAGATGCGTGATGGTGAACCATTTATGCTTCAAACACCACCCAGTAGCACCGGTGCAGGACCCTCGTTGAAGCTACTCACTGTGAGCTGAAACTTTTGTAAAAATGTGAGTTAAGCAACTAGTTAGGAATAATAAAGTTGTTTTGTAGGCCACACAGGTGATCTGACCGAGAGATTTGGCAAAATCCCAGCAGAGGTGAAACGGCTCGTTTTCCCTTCGTAGTTGGATTGAGGTCCCATCCAGGGTGTAGTTTCATATCCCAGCGCCCTGTTGTTCTGGTGTAGACTCCCGGCCACCGTGACTCTGACCAGGATAAAGCAGTCAAGGATAACGGTCAGATGGGCAGATGGATGGAATGGTACAAAAATCAATATTTGTTCACAACCGTGAACCATTTAAGTTTGGGAAACAGATATTTTTCAGACGTGGAAGGAGCTCTCATGATTGAACTTATTTTATGAGTTACTCCAACTGACAGACGTGTTGCCATGAGTCACTCGACCAGCAGAATAGTCGCATATTATTTACCGCAAATAAAAGTAATCGCAAAATAGTCAGGCAGACAGATAGATACATACTTAGATAGATAAAGGTAAACAAAGGTTGAGTGTCCATTAAGTCTTTGAAGGAACATTTTGGAAAACACGTCTCCGCCTGTTAGGTGATCACATGAGCAAAAGCCGCTGACTGTGAGAACAGGATGAGATTCTCAGATATGTGAAGGACAGTAAGAAGAATCAATGGAAGACCTTCATAGGTCTTCAGAATGAGACACGTGGGATGAGTGAGCAGAAGGACCTTCACAGTGCATGAGAAGCTCTGCAGATGTTTGAGATGCACTGGGGGAGGAAGCTTCAGAGATCGTGAGAAGGTGTGCGGACACGTGTGATACGTCAGCAGAAGGACCTTCACAGACTGAGCTGCACGACAGTGAGCAGCAAACCTATTATAACAACTAACGATTTTTCTAACCCAACTGATCATAAATGTGAAGTTGAAGCAATTCATGCATCATGTTACAAAAACCCCGAGCAAAACTATTTGATTGTGGCTTTTCCTTGACCATCGGTTAAAAATGTCCCGAAAACAAAATCGCTGCCAAGACGAGCGGCCTCGCGGGTTCTTCTCGAATAAAGACCTTCACGAGACCTTTCAGGTGGTGCTCCTTTCCAGACCCAGCAACACCAGGGCGGCGCTTTGCTTACTTTCCTTTTTCCACATGAAAAATAATTGTGTGAAAAGAGCATCTTTAATCAAAACAGGTCTCATTTGGATACGGAAAGCGGAAATCACAGACTACTTGGCATCTGAAGAGCAACAATTACAATCACTCGCATTTGGGGCGAAAATATACATATTCAGAGTACACTTGGATGCACATGAGATAAACAGAAACACTCTGGGTCCTGTGAAGTTGACGTTTCGCATTTCATTTTATAGAGCTGCAGATGCTTGAAGAATCCCTGCGGCTCTGTAATCAGAATAAATAGACTGGAGGACTTTCTACATTATATAGATGCAGTAAACTCATCCCCACAATGCACTTGGGGGTGGGGGTGAGCGGCGGGGGGCAGGTAGGTATTATTTCAGCTTGTAAAAGTTTTATTGTGCCTCATATACACAAAAAAACATCATACACACTGGGGGAGGGAGGAAATACAGTCTGAAGATGTCTTTAAGGTGGATTGGTGGCTCTAAATTGCACGTGTGTGTGTGTGTGTGTGTGTGTGGGGGGGGGGTGTTATATAAATAGGTAGGTTGTTTACCATATTTTCTATGCAGCACTGTAAACCACCCTGGACAGAGGTGTCAGCTAAATGCGGGTTAATAATAACATATGTACTTAATAACATGGTGTTTGAGGCCTTTTGAGAAAAGCAGGTGTTAAATTTGTACGTAAAACCACAGCGCTTGTTTACATTTTTGGGGAAATGGCCACCGCGTTTGTCTGCTGTTTATTTATTTGTTTTGTCCAGCGACGCTCTCCTGGTGTCAGGGGATGCGCCGGAAGCGGTCGCCGTGGCGACCGGGCGGCCTCCTGCGAAACAATGCCGCGTTGCCCCCGTTTTTCCCGGAGATGGGGTCGAAATGTCAACGACGGCTTTTGGAGACACTGGCATTTGGCGAGCTCGAGATGCCGCCGTGTCGGTGGCCCCTGAATTGCCCGCGGGTGATTAGAATGCCACCCAGAAGCGGTGGAGTGAAGTGTGTGGAAACACTCTCCTCGCGAGGCCACGTCTGAAGGCGATAATAAGGATAATTGCTGAAAAATACAGCTTTTTTCTTCGTCCTGCGCGCGGCAGCCTCTGCCTCTGCCGCTGAGACGCTCACAAGGTATACAGCAGGGAGGGAACACCTGCTGCCGGAAAATAATAATAATAATAACAATAATAATAATAATAATACACAACAATCCCAGGTTTTTCTAAAATAAATGTAAATATGCTAGAATTGACTAAGTCAAATCAGGTTAAGTTCGGAGTGCTGTTGAACAATCGCAGTTGAGAGAAAGGAGAGCAAACGTTTATTTTTGCGTTATTTCCCGTGTCCACGGATGATGCGGACCAGCGTCATTTCAAACAGAGAAGGAATAAAATAAAACATGAAAGCGCATCACTGTCTTAGTCACAAAAAGGCAGGGGAATAGAAGAACAGTGCAGTTGCTGGAGAGCATAAACCCAAATATAAATAATAATACTTTTTTTTTAAACAAAATGCTGCAACACACCGTCTGCTGCATGTTAGTCCTCTCGTCCTCGAGCTGAGAGCCGAGGGAGGTCGGGGATTTCTGCTCCGGGATGGGCTTCACACCACCGTGACCCTGCAGAGGACAAGCGGTTGAGGAAAATGAAAATGGAAAAATGATCAAACCCCATTAACATGACTGTCCATTTAAAACTTTCCTCTCACATCCATAAAAGACGCTTCTGCGAACCGAAGTAAAAAGCAGCGCGATGGGGAACTTTGCAGGGGTCGATAAAAGGAGCATTAAAGCGAGAGAGCGGAAGAGGTGGAGTGTGTGTGAAAACGCCATTCCTCCCAGGAATCCGCGTGCGATGGGAACGACACTTGCCGACGTAGGAGAGCGGCGTTCCGGCGAAGCTGGGAAACGTCACGCAGCTTCTGCTCAAGTGCATATGCTGGAGATGGAAAACGGAGACCAACATGAAATCTGTGGGCCCAAAACGTGCAAAAACAGACGGTGAGAACTCCTCTGTATGTTCTCACTCGCACTCGACCCTTTTCTTTCGCGCTCTCTCTCTCTTTCTCTCTCTCTCTCTCTCTCTGTCACTCACACACACACACACACACACACACACACACACAGCTGGTGTTAGCTTCCTGCCTTTAGCCGCCTCGGTGCAACACACTCTCCCCCGGGTTTGCGCTGTTGGCGGTGGTGACGGTGGCATTCAGCACCAGGGACAGCTCCTCCATCGACTCGAGGCTGACACACTGGGTGGGGTAGGGGGGACCCACAATGCACCACAGTGAGAAACAGTTTAGACCTGGGGGCTCACAGGCTTCTCACTTTCTGATATGAGTCTAAATACCTACATGTCACTCTGCCACCTGCTCACATTTTTTGCCATAGTGCGTGTATTACTGCGGTAACCTCACCATAACCTTTTGTTGCTATGGCACCAAAAGGTCCTGGGTTTAAATCCCAACCCCTGCTGTGACACCAGACACCGCTGTCCTAACCCTCCACAGGTATGGTAAAAATTACCCCGCTGCACAAATGGTTAAATCACAGTATTTACCTTTGTATAAAAACCCCACGATAGTCACCCTGGACAATGGCGTGAACTACACAATTTGCCCCCCCAATATCAAACACTGCTGGTCCGGACCCCTCTGACGGTTACGGCTCTGTGTTCTTTTTCGCAAGGACTGAATAGAAACCTCCCTCTAAATGACTGAAACGATACACAGAAGTGCAGTTTATGCACAGAGCAAACATTCTGATCTTTTTTCTTTTTTCTGTCTGGCTGTTCCATCACAATGAAACAGAGGGAAAGGAAAGCAGAGACCAAATAAAACAAAAACAAAAAAAAAACCATTCTTTCATGTGGATCCTCGGGGCGCTGTGACTCGGGAGGAGGAAGCCGCTGGAAATAGGGCATGAAATCTCAATTAAACGTGTCATGTTTCTGAAACGTATGAGCTCATCCTCCTTCCTCCACTTCTCCTAAGACGCGGCGAGAAGGGCGTCTGAGACACCTTTGCGTTCCCGAGCAGCGGGCTGAGCGGGGGGGGCTCAGCTGCGCCGCGTGCAGAGCGGGGGTCTACAGCCCTCCTTTGTCTACATTTACTCATTTATCCTGCACTTTTATTAAAGGTNCCACTTCTCCTAAGACGCGGCGAGAAGGGCGTCTGAGACACCTTTGCGTTCCCGAGCAGCGGGCTGAGCGGGGGGGCTCGGCTGCGCCGCGTGCAGAGCGGGGGTCTACAGCCCTCCTTTGTCTACATTTACTCATTTATCCTGCACTTTTATTAAAGGCAGCCCACAAAGTGAGGTTTGTACGCTAAGCTACTTATAGTGAATTGCCCATTTGTACAGCAGGGTAATTTTTACCGTGTCACTTCAGGGTGAGTAGCACAGCGGCAGAGGGGTTTCAAACCTGGGACCCTCAACACGATGGTTATAATCACTGTGACACCTTCTGGGTCCTGTATATTAATGCCGTTGCTGCGCCACTATTTATCTCATAAATATATTAACACGTAAACAAACAAAAGAATAATTGCAATAACAAACAGGACGGCGGTCTAATGGCTAATGGCCGCCTCTCACCGCGCGGACGAGTCACAGCCACACTTTCTTGAGAGTAACTAAAAGGTTTCACTATATTCCTGACTGTTGCATTTCCCTGCTGGCTCAGCTCTCCACGAGTTCCCAGTATTAAGACTTGGCCAAGTTCATAAGAGATAAATCAGGTGTGTCCAACTTGGATAACCATCTTTAAAACCCATGTCTTCACCAGTATGATAGTGATCCTCAAAAACACGTTTCAGGTCTGGACTCGTGCAGCAGAAACGTCCAGCTCTGCTCCAAGTGTCATCGACACGTAGCTTATAAACGGCACACAACTTGCCAGTCTTGGCCACGTCTCGCTCCATATTTGCGAGGGCGTGAGGCTGTTCCCGGCTGAAGGTTCCGACGACTCCCTTCCCTGCAGGACGGAGCAGGGAAACGGGCACCTGCGTCTCGCCGGTGACCCGTGGCCCACGCTGGCGTTGCTGTGGCCCCCTGCGGTTTCGCCTCTTGCTTTTGTCACACTTGTCACCTGCATGAGGATCTTTAAGTGCAAAGTTGCCTTCGTTTTTTCGCCTGTCCTTCGCAGGTGCCATGGCATTCAGGGTGCCCCCCCGCGTTGTGGAAACGTATTTTAGGACAAACGGAAAGCAGGTGCCGTCGCCCCATTAACGCAAACAGATGTGGAGAAGCGTCTCCAGCTGATCTCTGCACATCTGAACATGTTCTACATTATATATGGAAGAGCTGCGAACATAAAGCTCCAGGGTTTTCCTTTCTCTGATACCCTCAAAATATTACAGGCGCGAGTGTGTGGCGTATCGCTGTTCAGATGACGGATATTTGCCTGGCTTGGCTTCGGAGTCTGAAAACAACAGGTGCTTCCGTGACAACGTGCAGATGGATTATCTGACAGCCAGAAGTGATTAAAAATGCAGGTCTCGCTCTCCAGAGAATAAGACGGCAACTAGTTGAGATGAAATGGAAAACAGAGCACAGACGATCCACCTTTAACTCCGTGTAGAAGCAACACGGAGAACCGTTGACATAAAAGGCCACACAGGGACAGCAGGTGGCGCAGCAGTTGGAGGTGCTGTCTGCCTCCAGAAGAAACCAGGTTTGAACCCCAGCTTCGGCCGAACCGACGCAGTAAAAACGACCCGGCTGCGTAAAAGGGTAAATCAGAGTAAGCAGCTCGGTGAACAAACCTCACACTGTAAGTCACCTTGGGGGGGTGTTGGATAAATGAATACATGTAAATGGAAAAGACCATTTGGGAAAGTGGCCTCTCTGTTTTGGGAGGCAGTGGCTTAGTGTCACATTTATTTGTTTGTTTGTGATTCTCCATGACAACGTCCAATATTATACTGATGTGATCTGATCGGACCTTTTACACAGCTGGCTAATTTGTACCATATTAATTCAAGGGAGGCGCCTGTTCAGTGGGGGTTTACACTCTGGCTCCTTCAGTAATGCAGATGGGGGGCGGGGGGGGTCTAGCCACTGCGCCCCCTGGTGCCCCCTGGCACCCCCTGGCACCTCCGGCATGCCCCGGTGCTCCCTGGACAGCAGGTGTGTGTAGAACCGGTTCATCAAACAGAGGCTTCATTGCATCGACCCAGCAGAGGCTGGGTGACCTTCGAGGTCAGAGGTCAAATCGGCCATGTTTGCGGCCTGACTATTGGTATTCCTGACGGAGACTGAGCCAGCGTGTGTGTGGGTCAGTGACCCAGTGGGGGGGCACAGGTGTCAGTCCCAAAGTGAAAATCAATGCCCATTTCCCAAAGTCAAACACACAGAAATTGAGCGATACAGTACATCTGTTTGCCCTCCGCTTTGCCCTGCGCTCCAGTGCCTCTGGGCATCGCGGCCGAGCGACTCGCAGCCTCTTCCCTACCGGGGGGGGTCACCACGGGGGATCCGAGTGTTTTTCCCACAATCCACCAGCACAATATCTATCTATCTATCTATTTATCTATCTATCTATCTATCTGGGACAATTTTTCCAACGAAGCCTACAGAGTTACAGCAGAGTAAGTTTTACCCAATTCAAAGTAAATACCTGAGCTACTACAGGAGGAGCGGCGCGTTGAACCCGGGGCCCTTGACTACAAGGCGACAGCTCCGCACAGGTGAAGCATGAAGCCACCCTGTGGACCATAGAGATGCTGGTGCTCAATACCCCTGTGCCAGTACATTAATCTCATGAGATGCCAGTAGTTACGGGAATTTAAGGTATGTTTGCCCAGTACTGGTCCGTCTTCGTCAAGCAATTTTCGACAGGCTGAAGTTTGCTGTGAGCCAACGCTTCTCAACAGGAGCAGAGGGGAAAATGCATTTGAAGAATCCCAAGCAAGATGATGCCCTTTGATTCCAGCCCTAAATTCAATCAGACCGTCAGGATTCATGCGTCTGCAAACTATTAAACATGGAGTAAAGTGCATCCGCTTGCGGCTCCCGCACCGAGGCGGGAATCGGCGGCTCCTCGGCAGACCGGAACGCCCTGCGGCGAACGCTGTCTGATGCACACCGACACGGGGGCGCTCTCTCCCACATCACATGCGGCTCCCGTGACTTACAGCTTTGCTGTTTCAAAGTCCTCGATTTCACGTTTACTCTGTGGATGTTGAATTTTAAAAGAATCAATAATTGAGTGTGAGGCAGTGTGTGTGTGTGTGTGTGTGTGTGTGTGTGTGTGTGCGTGCGTGTGTGAGAGCCTTTCTGTTTCCCCAGCAGAAAAACAACACACATGGGCTCTTGTGTTACAGGATTCCTTCACCATATAGTGGCAGAACACAGTTGTACTGGAATGGACTGTTGTCATTTTCTACTGAGATTTATATTTGTTATCCATCTAAAGTGTTTTGTTTCCAGTTTCGGTCTTTTCTCTCTGCTGTATCTTCACGCTGTGGCTTGAATTATTAACTAAGTTGCATCGGTCATTGTTCAGCCCTGCTGAGTTGGCGACACCCCTTGTTGACCAGAAATATGGAGACCTTCTGGAAAGTTCTCTGCTCTGCTGTGTCCTCAGTGCAGTGTCACCGCGGTCGAGTCCATCTGTACGGTTGCTGCTCATCACCTTCCTTCTCCTCAAACTTTTCCCATCGTCACCGTTTTTGAGAGAATCGGACCTTCTCGCGATGCGTCCAAACTCACCTCGGTCCCAACATCTAACAACCGTCTTGGTTTGATTCGATCCGACATCTGTTTCTTTTCCAGGCTGTACGTTACATCCTCAAGGTTCTCCTCCAGCACCACGGTTCAAGGGGTCTGAGTTTTTTCTGCTCTTCTTCAGCGTCCACCTTTCTCATCCATGCCGAAAGTGCCATCGATCGAATAGTTCTTCACCCTTACAGACACACTGGGCCATTTGAGGGCCTTTTCCAGATCTTTCTCCTGCCTGCCAGATCTGTTGCTTTTGATCATTGATCTGAAAAGGCAAAAGTTACGAAGTACAAGTAATAAAATATATTTAGAGAAACGCTGTTAAAAAAAAAAATGCAAGCAAATAGAAAACATTACGAGGCAGCACTCGGTCAGGCGCTTTCTGGTTACCACGTCAACCGCTTCTCATTATTGACCAGTTTCAGTTGCATTTATGTGCGGCGCTTTCTTTTCTCATTATTTCCTAAATGGAACAGGCCTCAGTTTTCTGGCGGGCTTCAATAACCGCCGAGGACCTCTGGGTAATCGCACGCCGAGCGAGGGGCACTTTGCCTCCCGAACAGACAAGTTTTCAGAGCAACAAATCAAAGTCAATAATAATTCAACGGGGTAAACCTCATGGCATTAATCTTCCGAGTTCATCAATGTTGCTCGGTGTAATTAATCAATGCATTAAAAAGTGGGGAAATTGGCAATTAATCCTTAATCCCCCCGAGACGCGCGTTCGCCGCCGGGGTTTTATCGGGGGCTCGGGAGCGTGCTTCCGCAGCGAGGACCGACCCGTTCCCTTGACCGTCACCTGACCGTCTCGCCCCCGCGCAGCGGTGGCCGTGGTTTGACTTTGTCATTTGAGGCCTTCAAACAGTCGAACTGTTTGTTGTCACAATTATTAGTTGTCATTAATATGCGGTGATATATTTGCACCCTGAATAACGGGGCGGCAGCGACACGCGAACACAGGACCCACACGGTGTCACTGTGCTCAGAAACGTCATCTCTGAATCCCCTCTTCTGCTTCTCCTCGACCGCTGAACAGAGTACAAGTTACCCTGGAAGCGGGTAAATCGGTGCAAGTAGCCGAGTTTAGGAACAAGTGTGGTTTAAATGAGGGTTAATTGTCATTCCAAGGCTGCAGGTGGAACAAAATGAAACTGGCAGCATAAAGTCCTGTTTCTTCTACAACAAAGTTCGAGCTGCAGCCGGAGGAGTTTCCGCAGGGCTCGCGGGGGCGGCCGTACCTGCGGTCTGTATTCTGTACACATCCCAGCAGGCGCTCCTGACACCGGCGCCGCTACATAAGGGCCTCATCTGACAGTCGCCCTGAGCTCCGGAGAGGCGCGCCGTCACGATCCGCATCCGCCGGAAAGCGCGGTCACCGTCTCTGTCGCGCACGCTGTCACCGGCTCCCGGCTAAACACCAGACGCTGTCAGGCTGCGGGTGCGAGGCCGTGCTGTCAGGGAGAGAGGGATTCCTCGCGCCGGCAAGCATGCGGGGACCGCCGTGTCACTCGGAGCGCAAAGGAGACGTCTGGAGAAAGGAAAAGGCCTGACGGGCGCAAAGAGAGACAAAATGGCCTCCCGTCAAGCTGCGGGTCAGGAGACGGGAGCTGCGGGGAGCGACTGCTTTACCACGCGCGGCCGGATCCCCAGCACGTCATACGATCAACAGCCATTTTGCTGCATTATTAATGTTATTACCGTCATTAATTTGACACATTGGTTCAGCAGCACTTTACAGTAATATGAGCTGCACTCTAAGCTACTTGCAGTGATTTACCCATTTATACGGCAGGGTAAATTTTACCGTATCAGTTCAGGGTAAGGAGGGGATGCGGGGCGGGAGGTGGGATTCAACTGAAAGGCGGCACCTGTAACAACTACGCCACCTGCTGCCAAACTGGTTAGATGGTTTTGGTGTTTGTGCTTCACGTAGCTTTGTTCAGGTAGGGGCTGCTGGAAGGTGGGGTTAGGGTTAGGGTTAGGGTGACAGGAATTACTTTTGTTCACCCGACGCCTCGGAAGAAGGGGATTGAAAATTAAAAATAATTCCGTGGTCAAATACATTAATGATACAGCGAAACAGCCGTGTCAGTTTTGCAGTTATGTATTTATGCAGGGGGGGTAAATTCACTGTTTGACTTCAGGGTAAAGTGTTCAGCGGAGCTGCAGTGGGAGCTGAGATTTGACCAGGTCCGTCTGCAGCTCTGTGGGCACCGGGGGGGAACCCAACCACCCCAAAAGAAGAGGGCGCACACTAATTTTACCACGTTCCGCTGGGGGGCAGCCTCCGGTCCGGGCGCAAGATGGAGCGCGGGGAGCTCCGCCGGGGGGCCTGTCGCATCCGTCGGTACCTTTAAGATAAAGAGAAAGTAGCGTCTGAGGTAAACAACGGGAGGGAGGCTGCAAAGTGCAATTTTCAAAAATTGCTGCTGTATTGAATTGCGTCGGCGCCAATAAAGAGAGCAACAATCCTGGGTTTATTACACAGCAGATTGGCTTCCGTGGCTGCAAATTAAAAGGTATCCGCCGAGCCGCGTTCCTGCGCATAAACACGGGCGAGCGGCAGTCAATCATTTTTAACTGCGCATATACAAAAGAGGGGCCATAACGCTCAATCACACTCGGATTAGAGGAGAGAATCGACCGAAACGCTCGGCCCGACTCTTCCCGCCGCTGCCTCACCTGAGCCTTTCCCGCAGTCGCGCGCGTCTGCATCATTTGTTCACTTTCGAACCACCTTTTCCATTCAGGAACTGAAGTGGCCGCGGGGGGGGGTGGCGTGGGTTCGAATCCGGCTCGGTCTGTAAGCAGTTTGCAGGTTTTCCCAGCGTCTGTGTGGGATTCCTCCAGGTGCTACCTGCCACAGTCCAAAGATGTGTTTCAGACGAGCTGGTGATTCTAAATCACCCTTAGTGTGTGTGTGAGTGCCTTGTACTCCAACCCACCACCACCCCGCACAATATAAAAACATCTATCGAGTTACAACAGGGTGATGCAGATCAAATGTGAACTTTTCTAGTGAAAGCAAGTTGGACGTTTGAGTAAAGGGAGCTTCGGGGGGGGCGACGGCAGTGAAACGCTGCAGTGTGTAAACTGTGTCCAGCGCGACTGTAAGATAAAATGCAGACCGATGGCTTTCACCTGACTGTATGTACATCTGTGTCAAGTGTTGGGATTACAGCACTTCTTAAGCACACGGCCCCAAATTCGGGATTTGACAGCAACCAGTCGTGAAAAACCAAATGCGGGCGGAGCTTCGGCAGGAATACGGCGGAGGGAAAGTCCGGGGCGAGCTTTCGTTCTGAAAGGCCGAACGGACGCAGCTCCAGGCATCTCGTGTCGCAGGACAAACACGTCGCCGTTGCTGTTAAAAGGCCGCAGCGACGCCCCGGACACGTCCCACGGAGACGCGGTGGATCTTTCGAATCTTCCGGATACGAGGAGAAGTACAGAAGACGGGGGAAACCGTAAAATTCACAAGCGCTCGTGCAGTTTAAGCTACGCCGATTTACAGACGGGGGCAAGCGGACCGCGGGGGGGATCCCACGTGTCCCGCATCCGCTCAGACCCTTTCCCGAGATGGGAAGGGTGGGGTGGGGTGCATCAAAGCTGCAAAAAGCCACGAAATGTTTACCTCCCTCCTCTCACAGGCCGCTCAGTTACTCGTGCCTCTCGTGTCCGACTGACTTAACAAACCTCCGCAGAGCCGGAGGGACAGCGATGATCCGCATCGCTGTCCTGTGTCCCCAAAACAGGGAGAAGAGCTGGGTGGTGGTGGGGGAGACGGGGGGCACAAAAGGCTTTGTTGGAAGCAATAACATTTAAATGTCAAAAAATAATTCTTGCTTTAATATTTTCTAATATTAGAACATGAAGTTTCCACAGTAGCAAAGGCCAGAAATGCCCACGAGGGGAAAGAAAATGACTTTACCACGTTCTCTGACAGTTCATAATTCCCCTCCTAATATATTTCCTTAAAAAAGTTTAAGGTCACTTTTCATAACTGCACTTCCCCTGTCTAATATATGGCTCTCAGATACATTTTTCACGTGGCAGTCGGGTGCCGGTGAGAGCGAGATCTTCGCCGTTACACTTTCTCATGATTAATCTTGTTATTCGGCGGTGAAGCTTTTTAATTCTGTCCTTCAACCTGAATTAAATGCTGCTGCGGGGTGGGGGGTTCCACCGACATCGCCGGCGCTGCGTCCGGGGACGGCGATGCGGGTCGGAGGCCCGAGGCGCGCCGGTCACTCCGTCTGGAGGCTCGGCTCGGCCGCCCGTCTCGAGATGCGCCCCCGCCCCCCGTCGGCTCGCCTGCCGCTGTTGCATAACGGCGCCTGTTTACGCCCCCCCACCATCCCAACTTTGTTTAAATTGCATGCACTGCAACGGTGATATTTCACTCCATCGCTATGGAAACGAGAGGGTGACGCGAAGGCGGAATGTCAAAGGGACTGGAACTCCAACGGCCGGCTTCGCACTCCAAGCACAGGGGTTGAACCCCATCTCCTGCTGTGGTTCCTTTGGTCAGGGTACTTTCCCCTGAACTGCTGTGGTGAAAATTACCCTGCTGTACAATCAGTGTGAGTATTTTAGTGCACAAACCTCTCCTCCACCCCCGTGGATGCGTTTACACACACACACACACACACACACACACACACACACACCACAGAAATGGGCTCAGAATTCAGGTGAACTGACACTCTTATTTATCTCATGAATATATTACCACACGTTTAAAAGGCAGAACATAAAGAATGATGACAAAAACAAATAATAATAACAGAGCACTGACCACCTGCAGCGCTTCACAAAGAACTAAATGTCCGGAAAGAGAAAAAATGCACAAATTCTCCGTCTTTTTTCTTAAACGAGAAGAAGTCACTTTCAGTTTTCTCGTGCTGAGATTTAACACCTCTGTACGACTTTGAGCCTCGGTTCCCGTCGCACAACAAGGCACCACTGAGCTCCGCCGGCGCTGCGAACATCTTGCTTTAAATAGAATTAGTGCTCTGTGAACCGCAAGCGGAATAATGAAAGGTTAATTTCCGGCATCACCAGATCAATCACACTTTAATGAGATGACAGCCGCACATCAAAGCTGATCAAGGTGATTTACGGAGGGGAAAGGCACGCGGGGAGGCGCCGGGCGAGGCCGGGAAATGCTCGTCACGGTTCCTGCCAAGGACCCTCGAGATCCGAACGGATGGGCAGCGAGCATCACTCGGGTGAGACCGCGCAGCGCCGGGACCGAGCGTCACCTGAGGGAGGAAAACACCCCGCTAAAGATGCACACACTGTTGCGGAAACACACCTTGGAAACACACCTCATGGAGGGAAACACCTTATGGAGGGAAACACACCTCTCTGAGGATACATACTTCATGGAGGGAAACACACCTTGTTGAGGAAACACACCTTGCTGAAGATACACACTTTATGGAGGGAAACACACCTCTCTGAGGATACACACTTCATGGAGGGAAACACACCTTGTTGAGGAAACACACCTCGCTGAAGATCCACACTTTATGGAGGGAAACACACTACACTGAAAATACACACCTCATGGAGGGAAACACACCTTGTTGAGGAAACACACCTCCCTGAAGATATACACCTTGTTGAGGAGACACACCTTGCTGAAGATCCACACTTTATGGAGGGAAACACACTTCACTGAAAATACACACCTCATGGAGGGAAACACACCTCACTGAGGATACACACTTCACGGAGGGAAACACACCTTGCTGAAGATACACACCTTATGGAGGGAAACACACCTCTCTGAGGATACACACTTCATGGAGGGAAACACACCTTGTTGAGGAAACACACCTCTCTGAGGATACACACTTCATGGAGGGAAACACACCTTGTTGAGGAGACACACCTCGCTGAAGATACACACCTTATGGAGGGAAACACACCTTGTTGAGGAAACACACCTTGCTGAAGATCCACACTTTATGGAGGGAAACACACTTCACCGAAAATACACACCTCATGGAGGGAAACACACCTTGCTGAGGAAACACACCTCTCTGAGGATACACACTTGCTCCAGAATACACAGCTCTCAGATGGCTGCTGGCAACAGAAATCCCTGGGAGCGTTAAGACGCTCAGCTCTCTAATTATCTCGTGTCACATTATCGAAGAAATCGCCCTGACAGGGGAGCAAATCACAAGCGGAAAACTTAAAACACACACGCCGTATTTCACGCCATGTCGGATTGGCAGTTTTTTTTTTTGCAGGGTGAAAAATACCACATAAATGAATTTATTCCCACGGCCGTCCCAGACTGACAGTTGGGTGAGAGATTCCCTCGGCACAGATTTTATGTCAAATAATGTCTCCAAAAATCGCCGTTCTGCATCAGGGGATAATTTTACCACAGGGACCGATTCTTTACTCCGGTGCGGCCTTCCTCACGGTAAATGTGGCAAAGGAACAAGGGAAGGTCTCCTGTCAGACCGGAACCCAGGTTCGGTCCTGCGTTCCAGGATCCGCGCTGCCCGGGACGCCAGTCGGAAAGACCCCTCGCGACCTCCTCCTGCTGGGACCTGTCACCTGTCTGCGAGATGCCTACCGGCACGTCGGACACCCCAGAAAGGAAGGGTGATTCCGCTCGCCCCCCATGGGGCTCCGTCCTGTCACGTCACTAGATCGTTCACTAACATATCTTTTCATCCGAGGAAGAAAACTGATACAGCCGGCTGATACACGGTCGGTGTTTTTACTTCCGTGATCAAAAACGGGCCAAATATAGGCAACTAATCCAATTTTAACGGTCCAGTTTTAAACAGGGAGCAGTATGCTGTTTGTTCTTGAAATTCACTTTGCTGTGCCGTCCAGCAAGGCCTCATCCCCACAAAAGTGGGCTAAGAGAGGCTGGATTATACCCGGGGGACCAGCGCGCGCGTGTGTGTGTGTGTGTGTGTGTGTGTGTGTGTAAGCCGCAGCTGAACCCTGGCGGAGGGACCACCGGGCCTCCAGGGCCACCACCAGCTAGACGCCCAGACGTCACGGGGGCCCATCCCACCCAGGAGCTCCTGGCCGGGCTTGACCTGGAACGAGATGCTGTGGGGGTGGGGTGTGGCTGTGTGGTCCCTCCCAAAACCCCGCCCACCCCGACCCCCCCCGCCTGTGTTCCGCTGCCAAACGCTCGAGCTCCACTTAGCCCAGACATACTGGCAATTAGTGGACAAAACGAGGCCCATTTGTTAACCGCTCGACCCTCCGGGATTCGTCTGGCCTGGTTTCTCGCCGGGCTCCGGCCACCGGGACACTTGAAGGCAGAATTTAAGGCGAAGAAAGTTGGCACCGACGACTCGAGGCCACACATCTGCGGTGGGATCACTGCCTGCGCAGCAGAGGCTCCACCACGGACCCAGTTCTGTCCATCACTGCCCCGTTTCTCCACCGTATAGAACAGTTCCCTCCGCTCAGGTCAGGTGAAAACACAGCTGATATCATTTCATGAACCTTAAATCTTTTTAACAGCCAGAGACGAGGGAGAAGAAGCTCTCCACGCCGTCCAGGGAACTGGCTCATATTTGTCATGTAAGTACGGTTAAGATGAATCTTGGCGTTTCGCATGTTTATGAGGAACTGATGTGGAATCAATGGACATACACTGTGACCCCGGGGGGTAGGGGGTATTTCGGGATTTATCACAGTGGCTCTTGCTGTGCTCTCAGGGTGATGAGATGTCTGCAGTAAGACAAAAGACTTATCCTTGGGCTCTGCAGGTATTATTATTATTATTATTGTTATTACTACTACTACTAATAATAGTAACAATAATAAGAAGAAGAAGCACATATAAGTTTATATACAGAATCTATACAATCTGCTAACTAAAATGGACCTCCTGACTCTCCACATCAGGTGTCTCATCCCTCCGGAACAACTGTTTGCCCTGCAGTGTGTGTGTGTGTGTGTGTGTGTGTGTGTGTGTGTGTGTTGGTGACGCTCATGGAGACGGGTCAGGTCTCTGGGTGATACGTGTGACGTCAGTGTACTGAATAATCCTCCAGGTCTCCAGGTGACGCGCCGACCCGACAGACGGCAGAGACCCTCCTCACACTGGGCTCCTGCAGGTTCATATCACATCCAGCCCATGAACGCACTCCCCCCCAGCTGCGAAGGGTGCATTGTGGGAACACCGCCTCTCCTTCTGCGCCAGTGTGTTGTTGTGCCGGCAGAGGCCCAGCCTGCTCCACGGGGACCGCTGGTGTGTCCTGAGCGCGACTCTGCCCCCTGGTGCCTCCGGAGGGATGGCTGCAGGTTCCACCCTCTCACTCAAATGTAATCCTCACGGCTGTAGGTTAGCTTACCTATGTGTGTGTGTGTGTGTGTGTGTGTGTGGGTGTGTGCTGAAAACCCCCCCCAAGGCCAAACCTCACCCTTCCAGCACCTGCTGCAGCCAATTGGCACCATGCTGCTCTCACAGTGGTCACCTCAGCGTGTGTGTGTGTGTGTGTGTGTGTGTGTGTGTGGGTGTGTGTGTGTGTGTGTGTGTGTGTGTGTGTGTGTGTGTGTGTGTGTTAGAGCCACAGTGCGGTCGATTAATCAAACACTGGGATAGTGATCAATCTCATTCAGAAACTGGGGAAAGAGCCTTGCTGCCACTATGAATCCAGCGCAGATCTGAAGCGCTCTGGTCCAGCAGCGGCCATCATTCATCCAGGGCCGCAGCCTCCCCAACGTCCACATCATTTGTCATCACAGAATAAGCATAAGTAACAGTAGAATAAAGTCATTTCATAACTGTAAACAAGGTCCATGACAAATAAATGATCATTTTTTGAGCCCATTATTCACTTTATCAGTCCTTTATAATGTCAGAGTTGTGAGCTAGTGGGCAAATATTTCATTTAAACAGCTCTTTAGCATTAAACCTCACAAAAGAGAAACAACGTTCTATGTCTCTCTGTCAACCCGCCCACCCGCCTATCTATCTGTCTGTCTGTCTCTCTGTCTGTTTCCCTCCCTTGATAAACACGGAGGCTGATCTGTGAGCTCAGTTGGCCGCTGAAGAACAGGTGTTACCAGCTCATTCTGAAACTCTTTCATTTACATTTAAATTTTGACAAAACAACAAAAAAAAGACATGAAAAACCTACGATTATTTACTACGATCTTGACCCAGCTGTGTGAAGGCAGCCCGACGGCCGGCTGGCGCGGGTGTGTGTGTACGAGTGTGTGAATGTGTGTGAGAGAGAGAGATGAATGCCGCGTGCTTTGGCCATTTCAGCCAGTCGGTGAGGAGTGTGACCTGCAACCCTGCTCTCCACCCCGCTCGTCCCGCAGGCCCCTCTTTTCACGTCCCTGTCGACCTCGTGCTCTGGCCCATTAACTGGCGGTAAACACCCAAATGGCGGAGCGACGGCAAGACACACACACACACACACACACACACACACACACACACACACACGCGCGCGCGCGCGCGCGCACACACACACACACGCAGGTCAAATGGCAGAGCATCGTTCTGTGAGGGGACTTGAGAATCTGTGTGTGGTGGTGGGGGGGTGTCATAAAAACACAAAACAGGAGGATTGTGGGTGGGGGGGGTCGTCGCTTTGTTTTGTTTCTCGGCTGAGGAGGCCCGGTGTGGCTGCACGGGACCCGCGTTTAATGCCAGAGCGTGAGCTTTGGGCAGCGCCTGTGGGGGGGCGGCATACGGCACCGTGAGCGATGTGAAGGCGCACGGCAGTCGCCACGTGTGCAGTAATCGCTGCTTAATCGTCGGTGAAAATATTCCTCCGGCTGACAAGCGGCGAAAAGACGGCGAGGAAAACAGCTGCGCGTTTGGGGGGGCGGGGGCGGTCCTGGTTTCTTACCGAAACTCTGGGGCTGCATACAAATCTTACTGCCTTATTCCACCCCTTTGTCCAAGGTGACTTACAGGGAAACGCGGATTTACACCTATTTCCCCTTTTACATCAGGGTAATTTTTACCCTGTCGATTCAGAGCGATCTAAGGGGGGCCTTGAACCCTGGACATTCAGTTATAAGATGACACTGAGCTATATATACACCAGAGGCCAGAGGTCACTAATAATAATAATAATAATAATGACGACAACAGCAACACAGCCTTTCTCAGAGCACTAAGTGAGCTGAAAGACGCCCGTGCAGGTGATCTTCTTACACGATTCTCAGGATTCACGTGCAAGACAGCGGCCCTCACTGCTCCTCCACCTGCTGCTCCAGCCATTTACGCTCTTCTCCATCTCCACCATGTTGTGGGCGGAGACGTCGAAGAGCTGAAAGGCGCCCGCTTAGAAGAGACCCGTTGTTTGTTTGCGACGACGTGCGGCGGAGAGGAGCTGACTCACCGGGGCGGGGCGGGGCCCGGACGGACGCGAGTGGAAAGCGTAGGCGCTCCGCCGATCGATAGGAATAAAGATGCCAGACGGAGTCCGGCGCTGACAGCAGAGACGAGGCGGCCGGCGCACATTAGCACATCTGCTGTGGGATCACATGTCCCCCCCCGTGTCAGTCATTACCTCCTCGAGGGCCCGGCCTCCTTCCTTCGTACGCCGCGACGTGGAAACTTAGAGAGATGCGATCAGTCACTCCGGTCCGACCGACGCGCTTTTCCAGGGACGGATCCTTAACAGAATAAACACGGCAGATTAGTTTGCGTGTCAAAAGACAGACGTAGGAACCGTGAGATCGTTCCATCATTGTTTTATGGGAACGCGTTACATTGCCTCTTATGAAATGTTATGGAAAAACAATTATGACAAAAACATCTAAACAAAAAAAGTTGGAGATGAATGGAAGCAAAAATGAAAGGCGGCTAAATATAGACACAGTGGCGCACCGGGGGGGGGGGGGGGG
>UFQX01000527.1:53908-74901 GCA_900497675.1 Arapaima gigas | reverse complement strand
TGGGGGGGGGATGGGGGGGGGGGGGGGGGGGGGGGGGGATTGTGGATTGTGGTATTTTTTAAACACATAAGCAGAACTTTACACGGTCACACACACAGTTACACACAGATTGTACAATTTCCCTCGCAGGTATTTCATTTCCACGGAATTTCACGCAGCGTCTTCTCCCTCCTGAGATGACCGCTCCGGCCCCGGAGCGCCGAGCCGCCACCGTCTCGAACCCTCTGCCAAGCTTCGGACGTCGTGCTCCCCTCCGCCTCTCAGAGCAGCCCCTCCCGCACCGTCAACATGGCCGAGCCCCGTGGGGGTCTCCGATGTAGAAAGCACTTCCTGAAGAATTAATGACTTGTAATGTACCAGTTAATGCAGAGCAAGAGGAACATCCATCATAACCGACGATTTAATGTCCCGTCATAGATGGGCCATTCGCACCCTGGATATTCCTTTTCCGACAATTTTGTGCTTTTCTCATGCTCTACAAAGACGTCCTCGAGCTTCGTCCAACTGCGAGCAAATATTTTTACAAGACTCTGCAGACCTCTTTCGAAATAATACTTGATACATCAAATTGAATTAAAGGGAATTTATTTCTTGGAAAATAAATGGCATCGGGGGTCATAGGACTTTAAGAAAAGTCTGCAGTTTGAATAAGAATGGAGGGAACGTTGAGTAACGTGCTGGTGTTTGAATCATCGAGCAGAAAACGTAGTGAGCGTTTTTGGCCAGTCACAGTGGTGGATCTTAAGGCTGATGTTCCGTGAGGCCTACTGAGACGAGGGCAGACAATGCAAAATGTGAAAACCTCCACCTCATTTTAAGATGTTCCTTGTATAATATTTTCTCCTCAGCAGTGAACCAAGCAGATCTTTTACACCTCAGTAGTTCCGAAGACAAAAAAACCGGTGCGAATGGTCAGTGCAAAGGTGAGCTATCTACAGAACCGTGCTGGTCAGGAGGAGTTGAGCCGTGAGAAAAGGTTGTGGTTGTGGAGTCCTGAGAAACGGGTCTTCAACTGACATCCAGGGTAACGTTTTAGAGAAACTTACTCTCAAGTTTCTTGCTTTCACACAAGGGTCCTGGGGTTTTTTTGCAGCAGATCACCTCCCTTTCAAGGTGCGAAGCATCAGGCCACAGGAGGGGCCACAGTCAGCGTCGTAAACCACTGTCACAATCCCGATGGAGCCCAAAGGTGCCACCTGTACGTCGGCGAAGTCACTGATTCTTGGCCTGTGCCACAACAACGTCCATCACAAGTTATAAAAACAAATACATATTTTCACAGAAAAGTGCCTTTTTTTATATCATTTGATGTCCCGTTTGAAATATGACAATGGAACGTGGACACGAATGTAGAGATCTGCGTGAAGCAGGTGATAGAAGCCACGAGAGGTGATGAGGGACAAGGGACGAAGGTATAGCCAGAACAGCAAGAGGTCCAAGCACTGATCCCTGAGGTACATCTGTGGAGAAGAGAAGATAGCTAGATACTGCAAGAGAGAGGAGGCCGAGCAAAATGAGGAGTAAGAAAGATCGCATACTGAGCAGTATTTTGACATTCTCGGGGTTTTTTTGTGATCTTGACCTCTGAACGCCGCCAGAGAGCTTCACTACTTCCCTCTGCGAAATTCTGCACTCTTATCTCGGCTCAGATTCTCCCCGCACGTGTCTGCATGTGTCTGCAGATAATGCGAAGCGCGTGTTCCCTTCCTGGGCCAAGGAGCTGCCGTAAGAAAAGGCGCAGCGATGCTGGCCCTAAGTGCACGCAAACTGAGTTAGCATCGAGCTGACAGATGGAGAAAGAAGAAAAAAACTTTATCATCATGCGACCAAACAGACCATCTGATATCCAAACAATGTGTGCTGCAAAAATAAATGAATAAAGAGTGGACTGGGCTCGATTCCGTTTGTTTATCGCATGAAGGAAAACACCGCTGGGATAAGTGGATTTACTCCAGTGACTTTCGTTCGAGTCCTGTTTCGAGTTACCACGTTCAATACCCCGGCGTGCGGTGTCAGAGAGGCGGGAGGTAGAGACAAACTCCCCGGCATATGATGTCCAAGGATGGAGATGATCGGTGGGCAACGGGGACCAGTGAGGGAGCAGGGTGGAGATAAGAAGCAGGCTGGGATGATCTGTGATGAAATCTGTGGTCACATCCTTTACTTCACCCTTCCTGCATAGAGGGACCAGCAGACATTTCCGCGACATGCCAAAGTCCCCACACGAGACCTGTGTCCTCCAGTCCTCTTTGGCTGCCCACCAGGCATAAGTAAACAAAGCGGACAGGTTCCAGTCCCAGGCTGCAGTCGCCTCAGGCCCTAGTTTCCTCATCACTCCGAGAAAAAGGAACAAAAAACCTCAGAGTTTCTCGGAAGAACTGCCGGCTGATCTCGTGGCCCACATCTGTAGGCAGCTTCTTGCGAAAGCGGCTGCATTTCCCTGTCGACAAGAACTGCCAGCGTATAATGATGGATCACGGTGCGCATCAAGCGCACTCGCTCAAGGTAGAGGCTCGAGTTTTGTCCTGCGATACGAAAGTGGTGCATATATTCCAGCGATGTCCTCCTGTCACTGTATTTCTCGAGAGCCCTAATTCCGCAGTTTAAAAGAACGAGCCGCCGCGCCGAGGATGGATCGCCGTGTGCCGGTGAGTCTGCTTTCCGCAGGAACGTCTCGGGTCTGGTTGTTGGGCTCTTCTGCTTCAGAATTCACAGGAAATTGACTCCATTATCTGAACTGCTATTTGCTATATCGCACCTGCATAGAAAATGTCCCTCACTTGCCATTTCAACATCGTTACCATTGAAGCGACATTAGTATTTCCATGGCAACTATGTCTGAATGCAAGCAAAGTGTGCAGCGCTGTCTCCGCGGGTCTTTGTTGGGGAGCAGGAAGCACTCGGCACAATTTTGCCTTTAATCATCTTCACAGCAACATTTCTTACAGGAGCTTCGCTAAAGTCCCATTCCAAGCTCACAGCCAATACTTCAGAAACCAGAAGATGGTTGGGTTATTTGAAGGAGTGCATAACAAGGCTCGCCGTGACCAAACACCACGACCCTCCACGAGCAAATACCCTGATTCTTCATGACCAAACGCCATGACCCTCCACGACTAAATCGCTACTCTCCACGACCATAAAACATGACCCTCCATGACCAAATACCGTGACCCTCCATGACCAAACACCATGACCCTCCATGACTAAACACTGTGACCCTCCATGACCAAACACCATGACCCTCCACGACTAAATCGCTACTCTCCACGACCATAAAACATGACCCTCCTTGACCAAATACCGTGACCCTCCATGACCAAACACCACGACCCTCCATGACTAAACACTGTGACCCTCCATGACTAAATCGCTATTCTCCACGACCATAAAACATGACCCTCCTTGACCAAACACCGTGACCCTCCATGACCAAACGCTGCCACTCTCCATGACCGAACACCACGATCCTCAATCACCAAATGCCACTGCTCTCCATGGCCTATGACTGTACAAGTTCTGGAGCCACAGAGGGAGAGGAAGGGACAACCAGAGACCCTCTGATTGTCACACATTAACGGGACAGAAATCTGTTCAGGGTGACAGCAGGACAGACCTTCACGATCTCCGTCGATGTGTCTTAGAGGACTTCACAAAAGCAGTTGCAACATGTAATGTTTCTGCAGGGATAACAGAGGAGAGCAAATCGAGAAGCAGGAACATCTGACCTGATTTCGCTTCAGTCCAGTTTAATTCATTACAATCCTGACATTACAAATGCCGAACCTACAGGACATTCTCTTTGCACACATTTACACTGCGTGATGTCACCCGACTGCAAACGCAGGCAGCACGTTGTTCTTCTGTTTGCGGATTTAAGCAGCAAAACGTACAACAACCTAAACACAATAAGCCCTATTTTGCTGGAGCCACATAAATAAAATCCTCACCCAAGGTCACAGTCGTTACGTCCAAATTTGTGAAATAATGAGTTTCTTTTATTCTGCTCATAAAAGAAACTCTTGTGTCTGAAGGACACAAGAGGCAGCTGGAGAACAGACAGCGAGCGGCGGGTTCTCAGACACAGGGCTCCTCCAGCATGAGAGTCACACACGAGCCGTACCTGTCGGGCACCCGCACTGGTGCTCTGGCGCCCGACACAGAACAGCACCTAATGGCCTCCAGTGGGACGCCAGGAAATTCCTATTTCCCCCGAAACACGGCCAAGGCGGGCGGAAGGCGCTGGGCCGCAGCGCTCGCTCTCCAGCCACGATGCCCACAGGACCCCCCGGGCTTTTTTCAGGTCGTGTCCGTTACGGCACGCGAACGAGGAGCCTGATTTCAGCTGTTCAAACAATTACATTCTTCTTGGTATCTTACCCAATGAAAAACCGCATTTATTCGTTTGTCCGGCCGCCTTTTATCCGGGGCGACTTACGGGGCGAGGTTTGAACAGTAAGGTGCTTTTTTTACTCTGTGAGTTCGGGGTAAGGACCTCGATCAAGGGCACCGCAGCAGGAGGTGAGGAACCACGGTGCTTCTCCTGCAAGGCGTCAGCGCCGCTCACCGAAGGTGATGGCGGCGGCACTCCGCCTCGCCGGATGCGCCAAACGCGTCGTCTTCTCCCAGCCTCCCGTCCTCCATCCAGCACGCACCAGGACCTCGAAGGGCCCCCTGGAGACGACGCTCACTGTTGATTAAGATCATTTATATTTGAAGACTCCACCAACTCATTAAATTAAGAATTAATCTGCCAGTGACTAAAATCTTTACCTGGAGGAATTTGCTATTCAGCAGAGAATTTTGTCAGGCTGCGCTTTAAATGAGAAAAGCCTCCGTGTTCAAGGACACCGGCACTGTACCACCTCGCTCAATCTCATTTCCAAAGTGTGAAATTTCCTCATTCTCCCTTTGATAACTTCACTTCGCTGTGAGCTAATTATACGCAACGTAATTCCTTTCCTGATGACATGTCATTACCGAGTGGCGGGCAGAGCAATATGAAAACAATATCTAATAATGTTCTCTGAGAGAAAGGCTTCCTTGCGCCCGTCTCGCTGCACGTCACTCTCGGCTGTAGTGTGTTAAACTGCGGGCCGGGCTGCTGTCGTGCGACTTCTGTTTTGGTGCATCGGTGTCTGCATCACAGCTTTGGTCTTTAGCTCATCCCTGCAAAGGATGACAGGAGATGAAGGGAAATCACCGCAGCCGCTTCTGAGGAGTCAAGGACGGCTCTGGCGAAGCATCCTGCGCCAGAACCGAGCGTGATCCTGGCCTGCTTCGGAGATGTTGTGAGGCTGGAAGTGACACTGTGGCTCAGTCTGTCTCCTAGAATTCCCAGTAAAACAAACGATCCTGCAACCTTTTCATTCGCAGCGGCAGACATTCTGGTTTCTTCCTCTAAATATCTGCAGTCTCATGCAAACCAGTGAAACATCAGACATGACATCTGAGACGTGCAGAAACTGACTTCCAGTCTTATGGACCTGTGAGTCAACAGTTAGGTCCATCCGGTGAGTATTTCGGTCAGATGGTGAGTGAGCTGTGGCTCTTCGATCCCCAGCGCACAGCATGGCGGTGGTGGCAGCGTCACGTTCCGGGGCTGGTTGGATGATAGTAGTATTAACGTTCACAAAACCCGTGGCAGAGAAGTGTGGTTCCATCTGACAGCCCATGAGGTCACGAAGGGTCAGACATGACCGAAGGACCAAAAGACAGTGTGCAGCTGGGCCGCAGCTTGTCAGGCCTCCGGTCTTCAGCAAGATATAAAACGCTACGAACGTTACGGAAAAAAGTACTTTCCGGCAAATGTACTCAAACTTTTGACTGGTGTATGTTCAAGTGGCTCTCACTCCATTTCCCCTTTCATAAATCTGTTCATTTTATATTTCTATTCCCAACATTCACCTACCTTAAAGCGGTGCTGCTGTGTATAAGATAGCATCTTATATATGACCCTCGGTTGAAAGGGGTTGTATAACTGACTGACAAAACAAATGGAGGAAAAAAAGCATCTAATGGAACCGCAAACGGCTGCGAGACACAACGAGCCGAGCTTAATGGACCTAAATATAGGAAAATCAATTGCACATTAAAAACAGTGCTGTTCGTAAAATAAAACCTCGACGCGGCGAGACGCGGCGCTTCATCTGAGGGGTTAATGAGAGACGGTCACAAGAGCCAAGGAAGCCCCGATAAACGGGGTGGGGGGTGGTCAAAGGGCCGCTTCCCGAAACGGCCCCGCCGTTCTTGCTTTGATAAACAGTCCTGAGTCAAAACACTCGATCACGATCCATCTCCAGAATCCTGAAATCCCACTTACGGAGTCGCCCTCCCTGGAAGGACTTGGCGGCGAAAGGGGGGGAGGGGGGGGGTGCAAAAAAAGCAGAATTAAATTTTCATAAGTTAAGCAGCAGAGCAAACAGTAGCCATCACCTCCCCTGACATTGTCTTTCCAAGGGCCCCGGCACAGATGAAAGATTCGCTCAGCCTGCAATCTGCATCCTGAGCTCCATCAATTTTTCATGGCTCTCCCACTATAAGCTCTCACAGCCAGAAGGAGGTAATGCAAAATTGATTTGTGTGTTAAAACTGCTTAGCCAAGCAGGAGCCATTGGGAAATTTAGTGATTACACCCCCGAGACGCTGCGAGGCCACAGGCTCCCGATATAGCCGATCCGAAATGTCCTTTTTTATCTTTAAAGCAAACAACGGGAATGACGGTAACACTTCAGACAGAGACGTCTCTCACATGAAGCCCAGCTCGCCCCCCCCCGCCCATCCGCTCCGCCCGGGCTGCCGAGGCGAGAAGCTGCCCTCGAGATGCCCGACGCTCCAGACTGTTTGCGGAAAGCACGCGGGGGGCGACTGGCAGAGAACGAGGGGGAAAAACATATTCCAATAAGCAGAATGTCGCTTCACAAATGTTAGCACTGAGCGTCAGAGATAAAAAGGGAAAACAGCCCCTTATTGTCTCCTGCAGGGAATTTTATCGTGTTTTACTGCGTTTACAGCCGGTACGTGTGTATCCGACGACACCGCGTGCGCGTGTTTGCCTACGTGGGTGTGCTGGAGTGTGACGGCGCAGTACATGTCGGTGGTGGGACGCGGCGTCGTCGCGAAACCCCGTCCTCGAATGAGCTCCGACAAGCGGCCCCTCGCCGCCGGAACCCGAGCCGGAGCCCTACAGAGACCCTCCGTAACCCTCCTGTTAATTGAGTGCTTTTTTGCCGTTTTTTTCCCCCGTTTTCCTCCAGCACTTTCGTACCTGGGCTGCACACGAGTCCCGCTTAATGAGAGTCGCATTAATCATCAAGAGCCCGACTCTCACAAAAACTAAATGTTCCACATGCGAGTAAGTGGGCGATAAGGACCACGGCGGAAGAGCCGGCGAAACACAATTTTGGACGGTTGAGAGCGAATGCGAAAATGAACACGAACCGAATGTCTGGTCTTTATTAATGGGAAGTGCGGCGAAACTAATTTGCACCCAGCTGTCGGAGAAACTGCGGGTTGAGGGATCTCGCTTGTTCATGTCTGACCAGAGGCCTCCTGGCCTCACAGTGAACCGTTGGCTATGGACTCAGGTGCAGAAAGGGCTGTTGGTCAGACAGGTCAACTTGGCCGCGGAATGAAAAGTAGGATTCGGATCAGAAAGGTCGGTCGGTGGTCGCAGGAGGAGTTTGTTGCTTCCCTCGCCCCAAAATAAACACATGCATTGGTGTCCAGGCCTTAGCTCAGGTGTCATCATTACTTCCCTGATGTTCATGATGGTGTGATGTGTGACTGTGGGAGTGGCTGCGGGTGTGGTTTGTGACTATCGAATAATGTTGGCGTGGCTATGGTTTGTGACTGCTGAGCAATGTGGGCGTGGTTTGGGACTGCTGAGCAATGTGGGTGTGGTTTGTGACTGCTGAGCAATGTGGGCGTGGTTTGGGACTGCTGAGCAATGTGGGTGTGGTTTGTGACTGCTGAGCAATGTGGGTGTGGTTTGGGATTGTTGAGTAATGTGGGTGTGGTTTGTGACTGCTGAGCAATGTGGGTGTGGTTTAGGATTGTTGAGTAATGTGGGTGTGGTTTGCGACTATCAAATATTGTGGGCGTGGCTATGGTTTGTGACTGCTGAGCAATGTGGGTGTGGTTTGGGATTGTTGAGTAATGTGGGTGTGGTTTGTGACTATCAAATAATGTGGGCGTGGCTATGGTTTGTGACTGTTGAGCAATGTGGGTGTGGAACGCATGGTGTATAGTTTATGTATATAGTTTATGACTACACTGCTATTTGTGTGCAATGTAGGGTCTGATTCTGAACGAGATGCTCTCTGCCACTGACCTTCCTCCGGTATTTCCAGTTGACCCTGTTTGGCTCCAGTAAGTTCTGACTTCACAGGTTCATTAATAAGGCCAGCGAGCTGTAAAATATCATAAACCATAATATCCTCCAGTTATGACACCAGTGAAGTTCTCCCTTAATGGACATTTTCATTTAACTGGTCCTTTTTTTCATGCTGTGACCTTTTACTTAACAGGCTGCTCGACATCAGCGAGAAGTCAAATCTTGACTCTTTCATAACACACCATTCATTTTAATAACCAGTATGTGTGTGAATAGTCACGCCAGAATTAGCCATTTAAAATTCATAAGTTCAGTGGTATCATAAACATTACTCTTTTACTGCAGAGGAGTGATGAATGGAGCGGCGGCGGGACGGGTTTCACCCAGAGCAAAGAACGATATTAAAACACACACTTTTCAATTAGTCAGGACAAGTCAATTGGATTTCGACTTCTTGACACATTGGCTCATTACCTGTGTGAAGGGAGTGATCGAGTTTATGATTTTTATACTATTAATCTTATTAAGGTGCGGTGTAAATAAAGCCGGGGTTATAAGAACTAATTCTGAGGCGTCTGGTGCTGATAACCCACCAACCCCGGCGATGGAACATCCTGGATCACCACCCTCACCTGCACACGGAGCTTCTCCTCGCCTCTCATAAGCCCAGATGTTCTACTTAGTGCTCACGAGGGGGTAGCGGCATTTAAAGTACATTTAATCTGCCTGCGTTTGTATAAGAAGTCAAGAATTTTCCACAACAGTCCGGCTGCATCTTCCACCCGAGCACCAGTGAACGCGTTGGTGCCGCGTCTGCAGTCTGCTCTCCCGTAGAGGAAGACGAGCGACGACAGAAGACGTTTAAAGTTAAGTAAGAGCCATGTTTGTACAGTTCCACCCTGAGGGCAGACGCACATCTGAGGGATGAGGTTCTCACGGAACCTGCAGCGCACCGCGTAAGCCGGGAGAGAGACTCCAGCACGGAAACAAAAATAAGAGAAGCAGAAGAGAACATATGAATGTGATGTAAATGAAGAAGGACAAGCAGCAGCTATAAGCAGGAAGGAAGTGTAGGACCGCCACCTGTCCTCATTACCGTGCCGCTGTACGGATCCCGCTGTCGGCGAGGGGGGCCGAATCATCACGCCGGAGGCCTGTCCTGCCCGTCGCGGCAGCCGTCAAGACGGGACGACGGAGAACGGAGGGGGGGGGGGGCTCCACTCTATTCACGGCCGGGGCGAGGAGCTGGTCTCCAAACCTCCCCTTCCACCTATATTTGCCAAAACGATTAAAGCACCTCGCTCACGAGTTCAACGGTATAACCCCCTCAGCCGGCAGCCGTGTGATGATGAAATATAACATTTGGGATGTGTCACAACACGGGCGCCTTTAGTCAGGGATTAAAGGGAAAATGGCAGGGGGATTACGGCGCCACCCGGCACCGCGCTCCCTGACCTTTACTGCTCAGATCTCAAACGTTTGGCCTGTGATATCCGGGCGGTGCTGCGGTCGCCATAACATTTGGGAGGCTTTCGCGCAAAGGCGTCCTCGGGGGGCGACTGCAGCCCGGCCCCTTTCCCAAAGGGCACTGCGGGTAATTCACCGCCGTTTCCTGCGTGAGTCACCGGGAGCCACCATTAAGCACAAATATCACCGGCCTCCTCGCAGCGGCTGCCTTCCGTTTCCTTTTGTTGTTAAACAAAGCTGTTCAAAACTGCAATTTTAGGGGAAATTATCATTTTGCGCAGACACCGATAACGCTGATGCTACAGATCCCTCCGTCAGTCTCCGGAAAGGTCTGGCTGGAACCAGCCTCGTCGCCCTCGAGCCGTGCCAGCAGAAAATAAATAAGACAACTTATCCATTGTATTTGGCCAGCGATAGCTTTCGTGCTGCACCAAACAAACAGCTATGCAGCTTGTCAGGTGGGAGGTCTCCCGGCAGGGGGTGGGGGTGTTCGGACGGGAAGCGCCCACCCGCCTACGGGGGACGCGGGACGGGCGGCATGCTCCTTGCGTGACTTTGCCAAATGTCACGTGTGGAAAGAAGCAGGGGCCGTTTTTGTTCGTCTACTGGAGGAGATGAGCATCGGTCCCAAATGCCAGCGGGTTCGAACGCGAGCCGGGATTCACTGAACCCTGTCCGGGGCGCAAAAGGGAGCATTATGGGAAAAGGGACATTAAACCAAAGCGGTGCCCTTATGACCTGCCCGGGGGTCTCCTGTGATGGCTGCAGTGACAGGGCACACGCTCCTCTCGTCGCAGGTTCAAGGGAGACCGCAAAATGCCCCCCCACCTTAGTTCTGCTCCACTGTGCCACCCACGGTGCCCGCATGCCGAAAGGGGGCACGATGCTCTCCCATCTCAATGACCTGCCCAGAGCAAGTGACAAAAATGTGGCATCTTCCTTCACGGCAAATAAGGAAAAAATATAAGAAACAAAACGTGCAAAATAATAAGGGAACGGTAGTCGAGAAATAAAAGCGTCTAAAGTTAAAACTGAAATGGTAATGAAGCAGTTGTGCAGATTCACACTTTTGTGAACAGCTGCGTGGGGCCATTTGGTGTATGTATAGAGTGTGGAGATGTTTCTCCTGCGAGAGTCGAGGGAAGAAACATTATGGTTTGCGAAGCCCCGCGCGTAGAGACGAGCGGCGCGTCCTGCACACATCCGAACCGTCACAGCCGCGCATTTCATATCAAGAATGTTGAAAAAATCCATTTAATTGAAAATGTAAGCAAGCCATAGCCTTCATTTAATTTATTGAAATTCAATAATGCTAAATGGTTTCTAAAGATTGCAATTAAAGAAATGAATTAAACATGAAGCTGTGGATTAATTGCCTTGGGCAAACGCACAAAAAAAAATGTTTATGTGTGTCATTTAGTCTGACAGGTGAGGCCGGATTTCCATTTTTAAATTGGCTGCTCCATAAAGTGACGCGCAGATTTCCGAGCGCACGGTCGCCGCCAAAAGCGCCGCAGTTGGAACGCGGTGGAAACCGACCAAACACTCGAGACAAATAAATCAGCGAAGCCGCGTCTTGGAGACCATCTGTTTTATCTGCCTTCGAGCTCAAGAAGAGCCAACAGCTGTTATTGAAATGGAAATCAGTTCAATAACTTTAAACGTGAACTTAGTCTATTAACAAGAAAGAAATATTTTGTGTGGGGCTGTGGCAGCAGGTGCCGCGCTAGTTAGGGCTGTCACCTGCTAATGAAAGTTCCTTTGTTTGAGGGCCACCTCCTGCTGAGGGTGCTCCTCGATCGAGGTATTTACCCTGAAGGGCTCTAGTAAAAATTACCCCGCTGTATAAATGGGAAATCAGTAGTTTAGTGTACAAACCTCACGCTGGAAGCCGGTTGGGAGAAAAGTGCACTATAAATAGCAGCAAGAGACTGTTGTCGTACAGGTGAGGCTCTTAAGCAAGAAGTGTGAAGCAGGAATAAAAACAAAGTGTTTTGTTCACACTGACCAAAGAATTATTGGGCCGGGTAACGTGTCCCACGATGCACCGTTGCCGACGACGACGCTGCTGTCATTAGCATTTTGTCCCGGACGCGTCACCTGAGGGTCGAACGGACGCCGCGGGGGCACGGTGGCGCCGTATACCGCAGCGTAACGCGCCGTGTGACTCTGAGGCTCCCGAAGCGCAGCCTGTCAGACACCTATAAAAAGACGCACAAAGGCAGTGAACGGCTTTCTGAATTAAACATTGAATTCCCAGCTGAAATGTCAATATTTGCTGAAATGAAGTTGTGAGACAGCGAAGGAGATGAATTATGTGAGGGAAACGGGAGGACGGCGGCAGTTTACTCAATATCCCGCTATTCATTAAGCGGCGAGCAGCTGATAAAGGTGCGGCGTTATTGGGACTGGGGGTAAATGACCTCCCCATCGGCGCGTAATGAACGCTTCTAAAGGTCAGCACATAGGTGTTGGGCGCCAACTGCAATATCGATGCTCTCTCGTGTCCCTGGTGAAATATGCGCCGTCTTTCCGACAGCCTCTCCCGGGGGGGTCAGTAAGGAAAACAGGCGTCCGAGATTCGACGTGTTTGTGCTCGGAAAGTGTGTGTTTTATTTCTTCTTTACCTGCGTCGATCCAGTTCGCCAGGTGTCTGCTCACGTGAAGGTGTTTGGCCCCTTTCCTCAGCCATCTCCGTCGCTGTTTTCTGGGCCAGGCGAGAAACCGAAACATCTTCTGTTACTATACATATACATACACTTCATTATTAGCCTCTGAAATCACTAAGCATATGTACTTGTAAACGGTAATAGAATTTATGCGGCGCTGTCCTTGAATTATTGGTAGCGTAAAAATAAAATTCCAAAAAAAACCTTTAATGTGGCTGTGAAAAAGGAATGGAAATAATGAAATAAGAAAGGGAGAAAGAAAGAAAACTTGCTCGATACTTCAGTTTTTGTACAGTTTTGCATTGCTGGCTTACAGGACTGAAATAAAACCAGGGCTACGAGTCCTGCCGGGGTTTTTCGTTAAACGGTTTGTGAGGTAGTACACAGTCAGAACTGTGACGTCTATCTGGCCATGTTCTCCACACTGCTTCACAACGTGATGTTTGGGTATTAAGCTCCTTACAGCGGTTTCCGTTATACGGCTGGGAGGTTTTACCGTATCGCTTCAAGTGCAACAAGAGGGGGGGATTCAAACCCTGGACCATCCCACTGCAGGGTGATGCTGGGAATCACTGCACCACCGCAGAGGAAGAAAAAGTGACTACAGAATAAATAAATGCAGAAGACCTGCGTGCTGCCATAAAGAAGGGCCAGTTTTTGTATGCCAGGCAGTTTTGAGGCGCATCAGGACCAAAGTGGCCACCGAGAACCTTTTGAGTTGCATGCTGGACGTTACTGACTGGAGCGACTCTGGAACTTCTTCCCCGACGCCGTTTTGGCGTCGAAGCGCAGCCCTGGTTAAGCGGTCGTCGCCCCATTTAGCGGAAACATGTTCAAAACCCACAGTCCACACTGCCGCAAGACAAAGGCCCGCCGGGACTCGTGCGGGGTCCGCGGTTGACACGGCGGAGCTGGAGCAGCGGCCTGGTCGCCGTAGCGACGCCCGGATAACAAGCCCCCCAATCACATCCCAAACTGTCGCCTCGGTAATGGGAGTAATTGATCTGAGTCTCATTCAGATTCAGAGGATTAAAGCGTGCAAATTGTCCTTGCGAGTTCGTAATAAGGCCCCTTTAATGACACAATCAGAAATTTCACTGCTAATTTCCTCCGCGCAACTTTGGAGGAGGCAGCGGAATTGAGGGGTTCGGGACCGCGTCCTGCTTCGAGGGCGAGGAAATCAGGCCTCTTTGTTTTTGATCTGACTCTAAATGGAAAGGCGTCGCGGAGCGGGAAGCGCGCGCCTTTCACGGAGATGTGTGCCGAGCAAATAGGTCTTTTTGGGGTTTTGAATCGAACCACAAATAATCCATATTTGTCAATCCTGTGACTTAAAATAAAACCCAAATGGTGACTAACATTGATTTATTCCGTCCCCTGCCGTGAGTCATCCTAAAAAAAAAAAAAAAAAACCCACAGCGCTGCAGCCGAACAGTTTGGTCTATTTCAAAGCTGCCTATATCGGAGCAATTTTCTGCGTCCACACATTGACTTCCACAGCCGTGAGTCTTTTTTTTGATCTCACGCGCGGTTTTGAAGGGGAGAAGCCAAGTATCACACTGCTGCCACCACGTTTCAACAGCATTGCAACACTGGCGAGGCTTAGCGGTGAAGCCGCCACGACAAGATCCGTCTTACGAACCTCAGCTCACTGCTTTGAAGCAGCGGTGGCGAATGTACGCGAACACGTATACGGTCCTATTATTTATGCCGGTGCGAACAGGGCAGGAACGTCCTTTACGGACGGACAGGCAGGCGCCCGATCGTGCATTTAAACCGCAAGTCAAACATGAGCAAAGTGTCTGTGTCCGCCACTCGGTCCATCTGTCGACCGCGGCGCCGCGCGAGGACCGCTGATCTTCATTTGAATAATAAGAGGCTAATTTCAAGCAAATCCGGGATGGGGCTGCAGTCACAAAAACACAGAGGGTTCCAGAATGACCGTTTGGCCTTCAAATCCTCACAGATCTCACGGTCAATATCTAGAAATGGATTTATGCCGAGTCAAATAAACAATTAAATCCATTATAATGGGAGCTGAGACTTACTTTGCATTTTGATTGGAATCAATCACAGTCCGTCGCTTGGTTTCGGGTCAAAGGGGCCGGTTCCGACGGGCCGAAGCAGAGGAGCAGCGGCGAGCCCCGGTCATCACGTACAGCTCGGCACGTGACCCCCCGGCCGGCAGTCTCGGTCCGACGGGAAGCTGGAAAAATGAAAACGAATAGCAGCTGGATAATGAGAGGCTGCCGACCCGGGCGCGGCCCGCACACGAGAGCGCACGGAATGGCGAAACCTCGGAACATTTATCAGCGTTATAAGTGCGGTACTTGATCCTGCATTTTTAATATACGCTCATGCTGTCAAACTAAATAAACTGACCGTTTGTGAAAATAACCGGCGCCGGTGAAAAAGGGCCCGGACTTGGTGAATAAGTCCTTGGAAAATAAATGCTGATGCTTATTTTGAAAAGCGGGGTTATGTTAGGTGTTTATTTTACACTTCCCGCATTTGTCTGCGAACAGAGGTAAAAATACCGCGTTTGACTGCTCGAACTGCAGTTTAAACTGTAAATTCCTCCCGAGGACGGAGCCTAATTGCTCGAGTCGGCGGCGTCTTTTTCCCTTTTTCTCAAAGGCGTTTGACAAATTTGCTAAGTAAAGTCTGCGGAGGGTTTCAGATTTGCGTGAGGAACAGTTTTCTGAGGCAGAGCGCAGGTCTTATCTCTGTTCTATTTTTGCAAAGAGGTACAAACAGAGTGAGTCAAGAATGATTATGTCGCCCGTAATGGTCTCTCCGCCGAGCAGCGGCGCGCAGATATCCGTTCGGCAATCTGACATCACACAGTATGACTCACAGAAATTAATATTCGAGGGAGTAAAAAAGCACTTGCTGTATGATATCACCCCGTTTTGACACATACAACAAAAGCACGTGAAAGAGGGTGACGTGTGAGCGGTTTATAAAGGAGAGCAAGAAAATGCCTCTGTCTGACAAAACGTTTAATGCCGCTTGCTTTGTAGGAGGATGAACTTTAATTGGTGGCCCTGAGAACAAGAGAAATATTGATATTAATAAATTTTATCTCATGTTTTTTTCCCCAAGGTGACTTGCAATGTAATGTTTGTACAATAAGCCGCGTACAGTCAGTTATGTATTTATATATCTGTATATATTTATATACTGTAAACCCGCTGCACCAAAGCGGGATTCAAACTTGGGTTCACTGAGCGCAAAGCGGTAGCTCTAACCGTGACGCCCCCTGCTGGCCGCACCGTGAAAGCGGCTCTCGGCGGATCGTGGGTTCACCCCCTGGAGGGAACAAAACGTTACACGGCAATTCAAAAATCCAAATGTAGCTATAAAGTGGAATTAATACACAAATAAAGGAAATCCTCACTAATGAATCATTTTACGCGGCTCTACTTTGATTTTCCAGATAGAATTTTGTTAAAGGACTTTATTTCCATGCTTATATACCCAAACAGTCGCTCCCAGGGCAGAAGGGAAAAGAGGAAAAGAGTGATGGAGGACCATGAAGTGGCCACGGGCGGATTGATGAGATGCAGAAGACGGTCCCCGTGCCTGAGTGCTGCGCGCAAGCGGGGCGATCGATGCTGCCCGCTTCTCGGCCCTCCAGCACCTTGACAGCACACTGCGGCGCGGCGTGAGAAAGTGCGGGACCGAGGCCAGCAGTGAGCCGGAAACAGCAGGGTCTCAAGTTTCTTCCCAACGTTTACTGAAGAGGGGGGGGGACTAGGATGCATTAAACTCTCAAAAATATTATCTACACTTGCAAGCGGACAGGACTGAGCGTCGGGGTGGTCAGGCTCCGATGCTGGAATCACGGGGCGGCGACACACAGAATAACACACGTTCACACGCCGGACCAGTGGAAACGAAGCGCATGGGAGGAAACCTGAGCACCCGGAGGAAACTGAGGCCCACGTGGGCAGAACACGCAAACGCGGATATCCGTGCGCGTATAAAAAGCGAGAGGAGCGTCATTTGTGCGCGGCCGTCACAGGGGTGCGCAGAAATAAGCGGGGTTCCTGTCATTAGGCAAACTTGGCACTTTTCTTGGTGTTTTACCCCCGAGTGGTACGTGCCGTTCAGCGTCACTCCCTGCTGCAGGGGCCGTGTTCGCCGGGCGCTCGGACAAACCGCGTTTGAGTATGTAAACCGCGTCGAGGAGTGCTTTAATGTCGACTCTCTCCTTACACACGCTTTTAATTCTGCTCCAGGAGTATCAGCAATATTAAACCGAAAATGTCACAGAATGTCAAGTCTGAAAATGTCACAGAGGGAAATACGGCGACCCCAAACCTTCCCGAGATGAAATGAATATGCCGTACCGCTGGTCTTCAGACATTTCTTTGTGGGTTTATTTGTAGTCTTTTTACATGCTTACATGTGGTTTTTTTTTTCTTTGCTACGAAGATTAATGTGCCGTTTCGCCAACGAGGAAGAAAGATGAGGGCCTCGCGGGCCCTGGATGCAAACAGTGGCTCCTCGGTTTACAAACAAAACTGGCACTGAAAACCCGCAACTCATTTTTGTTTGTATGTAAAAACCTTGCATGTCGCAGTCACCAAACGCTCGGCAACCCCGACGCCAAAACTGACGCCGAAATGACTGAAAATCAAAATCTGTCATTTCCAGACTCCTGTTCAGCTCTGGTTGCTGACCAATTCGCCCCATAAACGTGCACCGTGTTCTTTACCCTGTCACTGATCCACAACTCTGAGGAACACCAGGCACGGGCCGTAAACACCACGGAGGAGAGTTGAATTAAATCAGTGCCGCTGACCTGTTCTGCCTGGGTGCTCTTCACTGCCATCTGTCAGCACGGAGGCCAAACGCAGGCTGCACTCCTACAGACAAAGAAAATGCAAATAAAACTAAACAAATAAACTGGGAAATGTTTTTGCGTTCGCGGGTTCCCAAGTGGACCATTTGTAATGTGAGAAGGGTGGAGCGGCAAAGCCCCTGCTGGGTGGAGCCCCCACTGGGCTTCACGTGAAGGCAGCAGTCACGCGGAGTAATGAGCGAGCGGCCACGTGCTGGCCGCGTGTGTCGTACCCAGCAGCAGGACGATAAAAGGTACCCCGTCATCACGCGCCCGTATCCGATCACAGTTTAGCTCATTACTGCTGAGCACATCCGGCACCGTCATCAGGTCGCCGCTCGTTCAAAGGCCATCGAGCAATAAAATACAATGACGAGGAGTCACGGCGCAGGTATGAAAGGACAGTCCCCTGCGTGCCGGGGTAACAACTCGGCTGAAAGGGGTTATTATGCAGCTGCTGTAAACACAATGCCCAATCAGCGGAACGGCGAGGGGCTCGGCGGAGGGGCCGTTCGGCACGATGCTGATAAACGGCGCTGCTGATTAGCCAGGAGCGGCTCTGGAACCCGCGGACCCCCGGGGACAGCGGCTGGGGACAGGGGGGAGGAGAGGAGCGAGGAGGACAGGAGAGCGTCGCCACGCCGCGACACGAGGGAAATGGGTCTGCGTTGAACGGGAGGGGCGGAGTCACGTGATTCTGAGTTTGCTTGGACAGAAGATGGAGGAGACCTTTGTCATCACGCGTCATTACAATAGCGATCGATCATCTCGCCTCCTTTACGTTTCCCTTCCTTGTTATTGACTCCCGTCCCAGTACGCCGGATGAGCGTGCCTCGACGCGGGATGCCACCCAAACTGCCTGGCGCTGGGACGGGGGCCTCTGTTTTACCGGGGATAAATGGTTAACGGCAGAAATACGCAGCAGAGCTGTGGGAAAACGCTGGCAGAACAAAAACACAGACGGCGCAGAAACCCTGAAATAAATATAAACATTCACAGGGTTTCCAGCATTCCAGCTGCTGGAGGTCAGGATTCTCTCGATACTGCGGGACCTCAGCAGGACAGTCAACGCAGAGACGTTTTTTGGCACATTTTTACAAACGTGGCATTTCACAAGTAAAGAACACTGCTGGTGACCCTACAAGAGTAATTAAATGGCGTTTTTTAAAGTCTGTTTTCCTGCTGATGTCATAGGAACCGAGCAGCGCGTGTTCGGATAATGAAGCCCTTTCACAGACGGCTCTTTCCGGAACGTCTGGATGTAGGAAGTGCTGCGACACGAACGCGGAGACAGCGCTGCCAAAAGAGCAGTTTGTCTCCGTGTTTTCTCTACGTTTTCTCAGGCAGCTTGTAGCCGGGGAGAATCTACTGATGTTCACACGAAGCTGCTCTAACCTCATTTGCCGCTAAACACAGACTTTTCTGTCACAGACCAAACTTTGTTCCGCCGAGCATTTTCCACAAAACTCCTCCAGTAGGAGGACTAGTAGGAAAATCTGTAAAAGAAGACGGACCTGGTGCTTTTATTCTGAGCGCAGGAGTGAGGTGAAGTAAGCGTTTCTCACCAGAGTTCCACGAGAACCAAGACAAGGCCTCCGTGACCCCCTCTGGCCCCTCCTCCTCAGTCGGCACAGGCCCCGCCCACATCCTTCTCCTCACGCCCCATTTAACTGTTTCACTGCCGGGGCGGAGAGCAGGAAAGCGCGTTAGCGGGGGTCCAGTCCGGTGGGGTTCAGTCTGGCTGAAATCGGGTAAAGAGGACCATTTCTGTGCTCCTCTGCACCCCCAACGCGGTCCGGTCAGAGGCCCGTCCCGCAGCGTTCCGGCGGGGTGGGGGGGTGCTCGGCTCGCCTTCGCTTAGATGTTTTCCCAGTGCTTTTAACATTAAGGAAATCGATATTAACAAAATCGGGTCCATTCGCCGAGGAGCCGTATGGTTTCCAATAATGGACTTAATGCAGATCATTACCGGGCCAATCGCGTTACGCTCCGGCCTCGCACAGACTTGGCCCGAAACATGCAATTTGGGAAAAAAAGATTTTCTAGATATATAAAACTGACCTCAACAAAAATTGAAGAGAAAGGAGCGGGCGGGGGGTGGGGGGGGGGCACAGCGGGGCAGAAGCCAGGGGAGAGAGTGTTTCTTTTGAGTTAAGAGGATTCACAGCGACGCTCTTTGCCCAGTACATCTGTATCACTGACTCCCTCATCCCTGCCGGGGGCAGGTTTTCCTGCAGCACGGCGTCACGCCAAAATCACATGCACACACCCCAAACACGGTCAGTACTCCTCTGACCTCTGGGAATGTCTCCTACACCCCGCCAGAGGTGCCCCCTTTGTTTCTTTATTCCTCCATATTTGCATAATTGAAAATATATATTTATCTGCACTGTAATTCCAGTCTTCCTGCTAGTGTGTGTGTGTGTGTGTGTGTGTGTGTGTGACACTTTCTTGCTCTTAACAGAGGTCTCATCGTATGTGGCTGGGTTTAAACATTCCTGCCGGAAACCAGGACGTTGGACCACGGGGGGCGCCCATGAGTCGTCCAGCTCACAGGCAGACATAAAGAAGGCCTGTCCACTCGGCCACAAAGCCCCCCTTTCAGACCCCCTTCTCAGCCTCATTTTGAACCCTTCCTGCGTTCGCCGGCAGGCCGAGTGTTTGGGCCTTAAAATAAAAATGGTGCGAAAAGCAATTATCATACATGGGTGATTTTTGGGGAGGGTTTGAGACGTGGGGGGGGCACTCGCACAGATTCACACATGTCACTGCACGCAGGCGTGGTGGACACACTCCCGGGGGGTGCTGCGTCGGCCCTGTCTGTCTGTACTGCGTCGTCACAAACATGGCTGGCACAGCCCCCCCGCCGTCACTTTAACACACTGACATAATTCAACTTGTCCCCACAATTCTCAGCGAAGACACAGAATACAGTGTAAAGAAACGAGTGTTTTAAGACGCCCCTCAGATTTTGAGATGAAAAAGTGACAAAACGACAGGAAACGTCCGAAGGAAATTATGACACTTAAATGAGTCGATTAATCGTTTAAGCTTTTTATTACAGCCGTGTTTTCAGGTCATGGCGAAGACTTGTGCGGTGGAGTCGGGGAAACGCGGTGAATTCCGGCGCCGCGTGGGGTCAGTCCGCCCCGGGGTTCGGCCCTCAGCTGCCGCTCCGGACGATGCTGATGATGCTGCTGCTGCTGATGTCGATGTGTCTGTATCGTCTCTTTTAAAAGCCGGCCGAGACGCACAGCTCATCAGCTCCGGTCCCACAAGAAAAACGCCAGTCAGGCCCTTTTATGCTCACGGCTCCGCTTGTGGAAAATTACAACTTAGCGGGGATGCTTTGCCATGAAGATTCTGGAACTTTCTGCAATGTGCAGGGTTGCGGAAATATTCTGGGTCAAATGAAACCAAAGGTATGAAAGGAAAAGAAATGTGTATAATGACAACAGAAAAAAATGCATAATAGAATGAAATTTTAAAAAGTAAATAAATTCCATGCAAACAAATTCCACTGTCAAGATTCAAGCGGGAAATAAGAATAATAACAACAATAAGCTGCTGATATGAAAAGTGTCTAAAGGGTTTAAAAGGGCTGATGTGATTTATTGTTTCTGGGGGGGAAAGAAGCCGCTGCCTTAGGGGCACCTGGTGGGGGGGGGGGGGG
>UFQX01000527.1:33467-53843 GCA_900497675.1 Arapaima gigas | reverse complement strand
GGGGCGCCGGGGGGGGGGGGGGGGGGGTTCTACCCCGGTGGACCTCGACCTGAACGACAAACATTCACCTTTTTCTTTGCGATCATCATTATTTATTCATTTATCCCTCTCCTTTCCACAAGGTCACTCACACTGCCGTGTTTCTTACTCTGATTTACCCGTTTGTACAACATCACAGCTGGAGGTGCGATTCAAACCTGGGGTCTGTGCCGCCAGGTTCACTATAGATTTCAAAATTTAATAAGAGTTAAATGTAATGTTATTCTCATGAGGATGGGGGGGCACAACAAATGTGGTAAATATAGCAAAACTTGCGGCGACCTGGAAAACAGGACTGTTTTTGTCAGTTCCTACTGTATCGATCTGTGCAAATGGTGTCCCGGTTGCTTCTAAGCAGAACGTAGGGGGTGGATTTAAACCCGTTTTCTTTCGGTTGCTCCGGACCACTTGAGCGCCACGCAAACTCGTGCGGTGCAAAGAGCGTGAACCACTGCGCCACCTGCTGGTAGGACCCCTGCTGCTGGATGTCTCGACACACCACGATACCCAGAGAATGAGTCCTGCTGCCTTTCATCGCTCAGAAAACCTTGGTGCTAATTGGCTGCAGAAGCTCATTTGACCCCCTGCGTTCTGAAAGCTCATTGGCTGCTGCCCCTTGTTGCTAAGGGTGAAGTCATTCCCTCAAACAGGCCAACAGGTATCCTTAACCGCAGTGTGGATGATGCAATTTTAGGGCACTTTGCTGGCTGTGGTTCGCTGTGGCGTCTCGGCGTTTGCTGCTATAATTAGAAGCATTTTGTTCTCACGCCGCCTGCCTAGTGACACCGCGACACACCGCCTGCTTCCGCTGGCACCCCCGGCCGGGGGGCGTCCCTCCCCGTGCCAAACCGCCGACTTCCGAACCCGTTTCGGACCACTTGCCCTCAGTTCTGCTGAGATGAACAAACCGACAGAATATTATTTTATTAAATAATGCGAAATATGTTCTCACTACCACTCAGAGGTCATTTTAGTCGGGGATTTCTAATCTGCTGAGTCGCAGGTTAGTCGTGTGACGGAACAAAAACTGTCCAGCGGAGCGAGAGGAGTTCAGCACCACGGCCAGCGCCGCATCGCGGCATCGGACGCCGTCTGGGTCACGACCCCCCGAGGGGACCCTCTTGACACCCCCTGGGCCGAGCGCGTGCCCACCCGGTGATCCTCGACGGAGCCGCACCTCACCACGGCTCGGAACGAAGGTCCGGACCCATCAGCCGGTGCGTCTTCTGTCGCATTTTGTCTCAACCGGCTTTTAGTGGCCCAGAAAAAACAGAGATGTTGTTATTTTTTTGTCTTGATCGCTGACTGTGATCCCTGTCGAACCGGGACCCGGGTGCTGCTGCTCTTCAGTGTCTCCAAACCGCTGCCTCCCCTCACACACCACAGCAGTTGGATAAACCCGTAAACAAACATACAAACCCAGCAGGATCACACACAGCGGGTTGTGTGTTTGAATCCGGCTCAGTGGAGAGATTGAATGTTCCTCCCTGTGTCTGTGCAGAGTTTCAGGTAAACTGGTGATTCTAAAGGCCCTGCAGTGTGTGTGTGTGTGTCAGGCTGTACCCTTCCTCACACCCTGCACCTCCAGGACAGATTCTGGACCATCGCAGCCCTGCACTGGACAGGCAGTTATTGATCCTGACTTGATCTGGTGAATAATAAAAGCCGGCAGCATCAAACGTTATTTCATTTGGTTTTAGTTTTCACTGTTCGAACCGCTGGCTGCGTCACAAAACCTAAAACGCGCGAACCTTCCGGCACGTGCAGGGATTTACCCCCCCGCTAAAGGCCCCCCGCCCGGCGCCTCCGTGACCCTCCTGCGATGAGCGTGGGATTAGAGACACAGTCACCGCCAACAAGTCTCTTCCAAACCCAGTTTTAATTTCAGAGCTGCGGCTCCTTCTTTTCATATTATTCGCGAGATGTTTATCTGAACGTTCACGCAAATCACATTAATCTTAATATTATCATATCAAACACAATGTGGGGGGGGGGGCGTGAGCGGCGGTTCTGTGTAACCTGAACCAAAATCAATTACAGTCCTGAGCTGCCGAGCGAAGAAAAGGGGGACATCAGTCAGCGGAAAAGAGGACTTGGCAGAAAATTTACATTTTGTCTAAGGAACATAAAGACGGCGGTAATTCAGCCGACTGACGGTGGACAGACACACAAAGGTGACGTGATGAAGTGTCGCCCGTGGGAGGTCGCCGCGTCCTGCTGACTCTGCGGGTTTGCGGACCCCCGCCCGGCCGTGCCGGGGGTCCCTCATCTCCCAGCGAGGACACGGATGCGACAATGACACGACTGTCCTCTACGCAGAGCGGGAGGACGACAGCATTTCCTCCGCATGGTCCTCACGCCTTCCTCTCGCTGTAATTTTACACCATTATACACCGCTGTCTCACCGCCGGCACTTTCACGGTTACAGGTTTTATTTGCACGTTTTCTCCCAGCTGTTTTTTTTAGCACAGATTTACTCATTTATACAGCAGGGTAGTTTTTACTCTGTTCAGGGTAAAGGTGCCATCGCAGGGGGTGGGACCTGAACCCGGATCCTTCCGATGCGAGGCCAACGCTCCGGCCGCCGCAGCCCCTGCCGTCCGCGGCGGCCGGCAGCGCGTTGCTGTTAGCGCTCGGACGCGTTTTCGGGGGCGAACTGCAGCTTTTACCGTTTCCCTGCCTGTTTTATGTGAACGCGGCTGTGTGTAAAACGGCCGAATGGCGCAGTTTCACACAGCTTGTCATCTTCACTCCTTTCTTAATCTCTCCTAAAGTAATCAGTATTGATCTCACACGGCACTGGGAAACTGTGTTTTTTTCCCTGTCACCAGTCAATTCAGGGCTCTTTAATGATCATTTTGTCTCCTCAAATTGTCAAGGGCATTAACTTTTATTACATATAAATTCCGGGGCCGGGAAGCTGCGCTAACTTTTAGTTAAGGGCTGTCGGGCGGCGGCTCCTCATCGCAGGAGACGCAAATAAAACCCGGCGAACTAATGTGTCCGGTTTTCTGGACCACTGAGGAACATCGGGCCTCTTCCACGTGTGGTTGCTCACCTTTCCAGGGGACACAGGTCATTTTTCCTTAATAACGCTGCTGTTGTGATTAATTATTCCTATTAAATTAATGACTGGTACTAATTAATTAGGCTCCGAGGTGAAATGAATGTGAGACGGTGAAGCCCTGGCTCTCCAGGAGGCCGTTTCACTGCCCCCCAGCCCACTGTAGGTGTGGTACCATGGTGGGAGGTAACAGGGAGGTACGATACTGTGGTGTGAGGTAACAGGGAGGTACGGTACTATGGTGTGAGGTAACAGGGAGGTACGGTACCGTGGTGTGAGGTAACAGGGAGGTACGGTACTGTGGTGTGAGGTAACAGGGAGGTACGGTACTATGGTGTGAGGTAACAGGGAGGTACGGTACCACGGTGTGAGGTAACAGGGAGGTACGATACTGCGGTGTGAGGTAACAGGGAGGTACGGTACTATGGTGGGAGGTAACAGGGAGGTACAATACTGTGGTGTGAGGTAACAGGGAGGTACGGTACTATGGTGTGAGGTAACAGGGAGGTACGGTACCGTGGTGTGAGGTAACAGGGAGGTACGATACTGTGGTGTGAGGTAACAGGGAGGTACGATACTGCAGTGTGAGGTAACAGGGAGGTACGGTACTATGGTGGGAGGTAACAGGGAGGTACAATACTGTGGTGTGAGGTAACAGGGAGGTACGATACTGCAGTGTGAGGTAACAGGGAGGTACGGTACTGCAGCATGTGAGGTAACAGCTGGATGACTCCTGGTCCAGCTGAGCCGGGTTGGATGGGAGCCCTCAGGTGAGTAACCGCAGGTGTTGACAGGTGAGGACCTGGGTTCAGGGAGTGGGTTCACGGAGGGCATCACAGGGTGGCGGTGAGAGGTTTTGGGGTCGAACGGGAAGGAGGGAAGGCCTCCGGGGACGGCAGCGGCAGAGGACCGTAGGAGGTTTAGCGCCTCACAGAGAACCTGGGTTCGCCAGACGGCTGTGAGGGGGGTCTTGGGGCGACCCCGCGGAAGACCGCGGCCCCCTAGACAGGCCCTTGTTCCCGGCCCGCCGTGCCAGGAAGCCTCTGCCCCCCCCGTCTGATCTGCAATTCAAATGGCGTGAGACGCGGAGTTGCACAGATGGTGCAAGGCTGCAGCCGGTTCCCCGGCGCGGGACGGCCATTCCTCGCCGCTTCCCTCATCGCTCCCTCTTGCTAATAGTTCCCAAATATTTACTAATCGCAAGCTGTCTCACATCCCGGAATTTACACATTTATTACGCTGAAAGCATAATTTGATTACTGAGTCATCAAGGTAATATTTTCATTATATAGAGAACACATAAGTAAAACACCGCATGCTAATAAGGAGCACGCGGGAGCGCGCTAAACATAATGGTAACCATAGCAACGGAAGAAGGGGCATTAAGTTATTAACCTGGCAATTTCCTTCACAGCGGCCGCTGTCGTCCGCGGAGGTACGACGCGTGGGATATTTGCCCACTTTGAAGCGGAATTGGCAACCTTTAACCCGGCGACGGAGCAGGGAGCTGAAACCGGAGGTTCTTACACGGCGGCCGCTTCCGTTCACCGCCATGCCGTCCAGGTCGCAGTATCCCGACCGTGTCGATCCGGTACAGGGTCAGCAGCGTTTTCACTTCCACTTGTCTGACCCTCTTCTCCAAGTCTGTGTTGTTTGCTCAGTTGTTTACAGTGATTTACAGTGTGAGCTCAGGGCTCCGGTCAGGTATTAGAACCCAGTGGGAGCAGGGTTCAAATCCCGGTTTTTCTGTTGCTACGTCATTTAAGGCAACTTCTGCCCAGCCCTGGCAACCAAAATCTGTCAACCAGTCCTCCTCTTATCCAGCCCAAAGTCCCGGCACTTACCGAGCCGCTTCCTAACGCCCCACCGCAGAACCGCCGAAAGAGACAAACCAAACGTCTCAGCGACTCAGCCACACGACGCCTCAGAGGCGCCGAGGTGGGAACCGCCGTGTCGAATCTGCCATGTCGAAGGGGGTGGAGATCATCTGCGTCCACCCCGACGTGCCGTTCGGCTCTTCGCAGCCCCTCAGAGTCCGTTCGTGACCCCGGATGGAGGGTCAACGCGTCCTCCTCTCCCGCCCTAAATCGGAACCCGCGTCCGCGCTGCCAGGTACCGGCCCGTCGTCAGGAGGTGAAGCGCAGCAGCCATTTGCCCAGGTAGTTTCATTTCAGCTTTAAATACCCTGTTCCATAACGGTGGCACGATCCTCCCTAAATATAGATCAAATCCTGTTAAGCTCAAGAACATCGGCGGAGCCGCAGACCCGCCTGCCACGGGCGCCTCATTTGCACGGAGACGCGCGGGTTGCCGGGGCGTCGGCCGCGGGGGGGCCGGGGCCGAGCGGCGGCGGGTTCGCGCGGCTGCCCTCGCACCGTGGCAAACGGTCACGGCTACGCCGCCGCAAATGGGGACACACACGCCGACACGCGCCGACGCGCTCGTGATCTCCGCGCTCATTTGCATACGGTGACACCCTGAGCCAATTACGCGAAGCTGGGGAAAATTTTATGGCCTAATCGCTTAAGAACTTATCAAAGCGACAGGAGCGGCGTTGCAATCCGACACGCGCTGGGCGGATCCGGTCGATCGCAGCTACACCGCCGCTGATTTTTGTGCCGTATTTGGAGGCACTTAAAAAAAACCCCCATTCTGAAAGTCACGTTGAGCCTTGAGGTGGACAGCAGGTGGCGCAGCGGTTAGAGTCTCTGCTCCGGCTTTCATCCCACCTCCTGCCGCAGTCCAAGGTGCAGACAGAGTAAAAATGACCCTGCTGCACAAGCGGGCACCTCAGCACACAAACCCACCGTGCCGTGGGGAAGGACCGTCAACAGGGAGCGAAGGTCCCCTGTGGGTCACGCGAGGCCATCAGGGACGTCAGGCGGCGGCGGGTTCGAAGAGCTCAGAGCTGGACATTCGAACACGTGAAGTGCAGCTAAACTGGATTTCACGGCGGCTGCGAGGCAGCGCGTTGCGGAGGCGGTTGAGACGCCGTCCCGCTTTCCAGTGCTGCGGGTTTCACTTGAACTCTCGGGGCCCCCGGTTTTATCCTTTATGTTTCTCCACTCATTGTTTCTTTACCCGGCTGTTTGCCTCCCGCCGTTACTCGCCGGCGCGTCTGTTCCGGCGGCGTCGAGTGGCCCTTCACACGATGGCTTTCGCTTCAGACTCGGCCGCGTTTAAAGCATAATGGCTCCAAATTGTGTTCAGACAAACTTTCCATTCCGGCCTCGTGTCACTTATCGAGACGCCTGATCTCACGGTGACGATGATGTCATCAGCGGCTGCCTGAGTCTGCAGGTGTGTCTGTCTGTTGTAACAGATCTCAGTCTCGCAGGAGGGATAAATGACAGTCAGTCACAGCTGTACGTGAACCGATAAAGACTCGATCGCAGGCTGGTCTGCGTACCGGTTTATAGGACAGAGATATTATCACCTTTTCCTTTCCCTGGACCAGCGACACACAGCGTCACACAGCGTCACACAGCGACACACGGTGACACACAGCGTCACACAGCGTCACACAGCATCATACAGCGTCACACGGTGACACACAGCGACACACGGCCACAAACAGCAACATACAGCGTCACACAGCAACACACGGTGACACACAGCGACACACAGCGTCACACAGCATCACACAGCGTCACACAATGTCACACGGCGACACACGGTGACACACGGTGACACACAGCATCCCACAGCATCATACAGCGACACACGGTGACACACAGCGACACACAGCGTCACACAGCGTCACACAGCGTCACATGGCCACAAACAGTGTCACACAGCGTCACACAATGTCACACAGCGACACACGGTGACACACGGTGACACACGGTGACACACAGCAACACACGGCCACAAACAGCGTCACACAGCGTCACACAGCATCACACAGTGTCACACAGCGACACACGGCGACACACAGCGTCACACAGCGTCACACAGCATCACACAGCAACACACAGCAACACACAGCATCACACAGTGTCACACAGCATCACACAGCGACACATGGCCACAAACAGCGTCACACAGCGTCACACAATGTCACACAGCGTCACACAGCGACACGCAGCATCACGCAGCATCACACAGCGACACGGAGCTGATGACACACAGCTCAGGACACAGTTGCAGGAGAAAAGACAAACAATTGTTTATTGACGACGACAACAGCGAATAACGAAGCGCGGGAGGAGAAGCGGCCGGTGCGTGCGGGGCCCGGGAGTTGGGTACGGTCGATCTGTCGAGCGACGTGTGGGGACAGGCCACCGCTCTGGCCGAACCTTCCACACGCCATCGCTGCCCTCTGCGGTCCTCCAGAGAGCTCCGTGTGACGACCGTCACGTCAGGGGGGCGTGAGACACGTGAGGGAAAAGGAGCCCATTGATTACTCTGTCAGAAACCCCCTCGTGTTCAACCATGAGGTTATACAGTGTAAACTGTTAACATGCCTGAAAGCTGCGTTTTGTAGCAGAGCTTTATCCCACCTTTCTGCTTTTCACACGTTATTCACACTAATACAGCAGTAAAACAGAGTAACAATGACGCGAATACAGCAGTGGTGCAATTACACAGGAGCGAGTGCCGCTGTGGACGGGCTGCACCAAGGATCCGGGACGGTCACCAACCGACAGTCACCACCGAGTCCGAACCGAGATGCTGCCCTTTCAGCCCAGAGAACCGCAATCCTCCGATAATCCCGGAACCCCCACGGAGGGATGCGGACGGGAACGAGGACAGGGACGGGGCCCGGAGACAGGGGATGGGGATGGGTAAAGGGACGAGGGCGGGCACAGGGACAGAGACAGGACTGAGGTCAGGGATGAGGATGGGGGAATGAGGACAGGGACAGGTACTCAACCCTTATATGCAAATGAACACGCTGCGCACTCGGGGCTTGAGGCGCGACCGTATTTTCTCTGATCTCTGATTATTTTCCACTCGCCGTTCCGGTTCTGCACCACCACACTTGTCCCGCCTGCCCGCCGTCTGCTTCAGATAAAAAGGAACCCGGCTGCGGACGCCCAAACGCCGTCCGAGAGCCAAACAACGGAAACACGGCCGCCGCTGTCGCCGGGACTCTGAAATGACGCGATAAGGTCGACGGGACGAGCGGCGTAAGTCCGGGTGGTTCGAAGTGGCGTGGGAGGCACCTGGAGGAGCTCCTGTACGGTGATCTCTGTCACATCAGCACGTGACCCACCTCCCGGCGAGCGGGGAGGACGGAGCCGCTGATAACAGATGGCGCGAGGCGACCGCGTCCTTGAGAGTTCGCCTTATTGGCACCTCCCGCTAATTGTATCACATATAACACAGCTAAAAGCATAATAAATCTGAGCGGGCGGACGTTTGGAGCCGGGGTCCTCCTCCTCTCCTCGACGCTAAATTGCTCAGCTCTTGAAATATCTACAACCTCGTGACTCTCGTCCTGCATTAGTGTAATTGGCTTTTTTCCTCCGCTGCCTTGTAGAAAGGGGAGTATGAAAGGAACGGGGCCCCCCGCCTAAGCCGAGCCCGTTTCGCTGCGGTTACGTTTTAGCCGAACCCACGTTTGTTATAAACGTCTCCGGAGCTGCTTTGGACGGATACGAGTTGGGAGAAGCTCTGCAGAAGCATTCGGCTCCACTTCCGAGTTCGCTTTTTAAAAAATTTGCTCTAGCAATTATTTGGCGCAGAATCAGTCAAACCGAAGGGGAGGTTTTCATACCGATTTCTGAAGGGACAGACATCTTTGGGTGTATCGGTAACTGTGGTTTCTGCAGTCGAGCGCAACCCGAGTTTAACCTGCAAGTCGACTGAAGGAGAAGAGGAGCATCCGGGGAGGAATGAGGCACCACAGTGGTTACAGGTCAGGTGACAAACGTCACTTGTGTTTGTGGGATCAAGCGGTCAACAGTTAGCTCCGAATAGGAGTTCGAGTGCAAGATTTTAGCGTACCTGCGTTTCCCCGACTCACCCAGTAGCTTAAGTGACACGTCTGTGTTCCTGGTATTTTATTTATCGTGATTTAGCAGGAAAAGTGAGTTTGGAGTAAAACTCCTGGGTCAGTGTTGATCACCTGGGCAAATATTTACACTTTTTCAGTCGCTGTAGTTTTTTTACCCAGGACTGTGTGTCAAGTGAGGGTCTGCGGGCCCTCAGTTCTGCAGCGCCAGGCTCACTGCAGCTGTAGGGTAACTCCTGTGCTTTAGCGCGGTGACATTTTGAGGGGGGGGGGGTTCTGACAGCGTTCAGGAATGAGAATTATATAACTGGGGAGCAGCCGGGCCGGGTGACGGGCCGGGACTTTCGGACGATTGATGAATTTCTTCCTCCGCCTGTTTAAAAAGTGAGGCTAAATAAATGGCTCCTTTTGGCGGCTCGGTGTCCTCAACGTCACGGTCGTCACCGTCTGTCGCAAGTCCGTCTTCCGGGAAAACCAATCCGGCTGGCTGTCTGAGCGTCCTCCGGGAAACAAAGCGAAGGGCACGCGGAGGAGTGTGAGAAGCGCTGGAGCCGCCGCTCTCGGCTCGCACCCCTGCAGCTTAAAGCTTAAACCGAAGAGCAACGCGCCAAAGTTCATTTTCTGAGAGGTACGAACGGAAATAAAAGCGGCTTTTCTGCACACGGGTCAGGTGATGCAGCAGCTGCGGCCTTTACCTTAGTCCCAGAGGACTCGGGTTCAAGTTCCCCCTTCCTCTTGTCCCCCTTAAACCTGATGACCCGGCTGTATAGATCAGTAAATCGGTGTCACGGGGGGTCACAACAGCAACAATAACAACAATAATAACGGCAGTCAGCTGGTCTCTGGTGGAATCCAACTTATTATCTGCTCCTATTGTGCTCCTTACATGGGACCGAATAGCAAAAAAGGTTTTTTTCCACTATTTCTTCCAGTGTTGATGATGATGTTATAAATGATTTTGTATAATGATTTTATAAAATAGCTGCATTGAGGAAGACCAAGGCTGCACGTCTCACGCAGATAGACGAATAAGTCAAAGCGCAACAGCGGGGATGCGAACACACACAGGCGGGACAGTAGGGTGCGGTGGCCTAACCGCGCAGTTCCCACAATGCACTGCGTCTCACAGGCGCGGCAGACTAGATGAGAGGGAATCTGGACTGAAAACGTAGTAATAGTGGAAGAGAGAAAAAGTGAAAAAGCGGGCACCGGGGGACAGCGTAACGGGGGGCTCATCAATACCGCGGTGTTCAGCCTACGGTGCGCAAGGAGGCGCTGGTCCGCGTCACAGTCCGACCCCCGGGTCAGAGGTCACGTTTGAGCTGTGCAACACGTCTCTGTGAAGTTATATCCGGTGCGCAGCACCTCTGCGGCCCCCCGTAGTCCCCGTCATTAATAATCAATAAGTTCAAAACAATAACGTGAGTCAGGGGACCTGGACGGTGGACGTGATTCAGACACGCGGGTCACTCCTGCTGACATCAGGGCCGGGAAGAGGAACATGTTTAAAATTTCCTCCCGCTGCTGTGACTTCCAAGGTTAACAAAAAAAGACCTGCTGCGTCCTCTCGTCCAAAGCGGCCCGAAATATGCGGCGCTTTGAGAAACACCACCTTCATGTTTACTTAGACAAATTGAAACGTAGGACGCTTTTTTAAAAGTGTCTCGGCGGCTCATCGGCCGCATCTCCTCGTCCCTCGGTGCCTTTATCCTCGACTGAAGAGCAGAACAAATTAGTCATATTTCCGATTTCATTGTCCATTATGCCAGGACACGACTGCGGTAATAGGCGTTCCCGCCAAAGTAAATGCTTCCTGCGTCAGAACACAAATCTTGTTTGGTCCCCGCCGGACTCCGCTGGGACCGCTGAGTTGGCAGCAAGACTGCTTACGCCGGAAGAATCCAGGATTTATTAGCATATTTCATTAAATATATTGAGCACCGAGGGACGCGGGTTATAAAATTTGGATGCCGGTGCTAAGCGGGAAGTTCAAGGACGACCTGACGGAGGGACAGGAGCCCGCGCTGGTCCCGCAGGTGACCTCGGCGACGTCTTGACGCCGAGGAGCCGGGTTTGAATCCCGCCTCCTGCCGCTGAGCCCTTGATCGAAGCGCCTCGATACAGTAAAAATTACCCCGTTGTATACACCGGTAAATATCTGACCGCCTCTCGTTCCTCCATCTTTTCCCATCATCCCTGCCTTTGGAGAAGATCCGACCTCCTCGTCGCACGTCCAGGGTTTGCAACCTCAGTCCCATCATTTGTGCTTCTACTGACAGTTCCGCTTTGATCCAAAGATCATCTCGTGCTTATAATATAATCTAATGCTGTAAAATCTTCTGGACTGAGACGGTGGGGGACCCGGGGGGAGGGGGGGGGCACAGCCGCTTTCTCGGTGTCCTGCTGGTTCTGCTCCAGGCCAGACTTTGAACACCGACAAAGTTTTGCTAAAAGTTGCGCTCCCACCGGAGGAGAGTCTCCGTTTGGCTGTTTGTTCCTGCCGCCCGGCTGCCGTGTTTTCTCCGCGACCCCTTTTCCAAGACAGCTCACCACCGCTGGACGTGCGGAAAAGCCCGGAACGTGCACTCCTCCTCGCGCGGAGGGGACGACGCGGCGGCAGATTCGCGGCACGAATACATATTTTAATCTGCTTAACCTGCAGTCCGGAGCCACGAGCATTAAGGACGGTTGGTGAGATGCAGACGAGGCCCAGTAATGGAAAAGGGGAGCGAGGGAGGAGGCCGGATCGATAATGGCGTGAGAAATGGCCGCAGCCGCCTGCATTTTCACGCTGGTCATCAAAAGGTTATTTTATATCCAGTGGTGGGAATCGATTGTTTGCGAAGCGGCGCCCGCGGAAGGGTCGGCTCCTCCGGAGGTGAATTTATTCTGTATTCATTTTATGTTTTTTTTTTTTTTGCATTAGGATTTGGGCCCGCGTTTGCGAGATCAATAGATGCTTAATGTGGCTGCAAGGGTCGGGGAAAAAAAGCGGAATCATAAGCATATTCTTCAATTGATCAGAGGGGAAACGCGGCCGGGTCTCAGAAGCGGAAACTCCGGCGAGCCGCCCGGTGGGGAAGGCTGTGAGAAAACGTCCAACCTGCAGGCCGCATCGACCGTTTTCCCATTTAAGCGCAGGATCGTGTTCTGCAGAGGAAAATCTTTAAACTGACGGCTCCAAAGACGCAGGGAGAACGCGGCGGATCCGCACGGCGTCCTTGGCTGAGAGACGCGCGTTATGCCGAAACCCACCGCAGGGTCACGCGGCAAACACGCTGACTTGTGAACCTTTCCAGGAGGCACGTCCGCATCGATCCCGGTTAGGGATCATCGAGCCGGTCGGTGGAATTTTCGGACGGGTGAGAAACGCCACGCGATTCGAATAACCGGAGGGATGTAAAACGAAACGGACGAGCGCGGCTTCCCACGTCGCCCGCTTGCCACGTTCGCGTTTCCCCGCTAAGCGCCGGCGGTTCGCGCTTTTCGCCAGCGTCACCCTAATCGATGTGACGGAGGGAGGACCGACACGCGCCGTGCGCTTCGCAAGCTCCTCCGGTCGCTGTCGCCCGACCCCCGGGGGGCCGAGCGCCGGAGCGTGAACGGGCGTCGCGCGCTATCTCAGCTCACACACGCGTGCGCACGGCTCCCGCTCCCTCGGGCCAATAAACTCTTTTTAACGCTCAAATTATTTATTTAAAACATGCGATTGAACGGAGCTCCGGCTGAGTTCGATGCTGCGAGACGTGCAGATTTACGGAAGGCCTTTGGAACGGAACCGAACACGTCTCCGGTTGACCTGCGGGGCCCGACGGAGAGGCTGGATCAGAGGACGGGATCCGACTGAAAGCAGCTGTTAGAGCTGCGGGGGGGGGGTCGGCAACATGTGGGCTTTTACCTGTCAGGTTTTACACTGAGCTACTTACACCGATTCATACAACAGGGTCACTTTTACTCTTGAGGGTAATACTCTGGTCAAGGGGGGGCAGGGGCTCAAACTGTAACCACTGCGCCACCTGCTGCCTGGAACACCACATTACATCAAAAGGAGCTTTTGTAAATTTACACAAGGGGACGTGTGTGTGTGTGTGTGTGTGTGTGTGTGGAGAAGGTGAACATTCTACACACAGCCTCTCCCACACAAACCCATCAAAGTGGCGGAGGTTGTTCACCCTGAGGCAACTGAGCTGCTCTCCTTCGAGGTGTTTCTCACGTCCTGCCAAGTAACCTGGGCGCAGTATTTACCTGAACGCGTGTCGTTCATAAGAGGAGATAACAGTAAAAAGCAGCTCGTCGTCGGCGGGAACTGAACCTAAAGCGTCTGCCTCTGATGTTGTGGCCACTAGCAAAGTGCGACTCAGATGCTAAACAAACGCGCTCATCTGCTCCGTGACGCTAAAGTCTCTTTGGCCACTGCGTCACTCGAGAAAAACTTCAATTACTGGATTATTGGCGACTAATAAATAAAACGTTCGGGATTTTGAACAACATTAAGATATCTAAGTCACGTTCCTGCTCTCCAACACCGACGCTCAGGAGCGCGGTAAACACCGCGGGAGGGAGTTGAATTGTGACCTGGCTGGGTAAATAGACACAGATTGTTTGCTCCTCAACAAAGTTGGAGTGAAGAAAGTGCTGTTAAGAATAAAAAGTGAACGCAGAGTGTTTCTGGTCCTGGGCTGAAACAGCAGCCGGGGAGGCGTGTGAACGCCGGGTGCGAACGGGAGTGACGTGCGGTCGCCGAGGGGCTGAGACAGGTTGTGGGGGGTGGGGGGGTGGTCTGGGTCACCATGGCGACTGTATCAATGATGGTTTAAGGAGAAAGAGAGAGTTCATCTGAGTAATGGAGCACGTGGCAGGGATCCAAACCCAGCAGGGCGATGGGTTCAAAGGAGGAGTGTGAGAATGTGTCTGACTCCGCCCACCAGCTGCGTGCACCAATAAGAGCCGGGCGTGTCGAAAAACGCTGTTGTTGACTGGTTAGCAGTGCCCCCGTCGGCCCGTGTTTTCCCCCAGTTACTCCGCGCAGCCCGACGGAGACCAGAAAATATTTCTGATCAGTGTAGAAGTACTGACTGCCGGTGACCGTGGACGGCGCCCCCTGCTGTACTGACCGCCGCAGCCGTGGCTTTCAGAGCCCGAGCAGCCGTCCATCACCTTCGGGCAACAAGGGGGTCGAGAGGACACAACCCACCGCAACAAATGCGCAAAAACACCCTTTGTGTCCAAATCCACGTCTCCAAACCTAAAGTTCCAAAGACAAAACATCTCAGACTTTGCAGGTATTTCTCACCCATGATTTTCTCCTCAGGTTTCAAAAATGCGACAAAAAGACAAATTTCAAGTGCAAATCCTCCAGATTTATGTCTAACTGCATTTCAGTTTCTTCCTTAATGACCGGTGTATTACATCCTTGACCTTTGACCCCTGGGCAAAATTACCATAACAAGTAGATCTGTCACAGAAAAGGACCAGACCCACTTCTCAGTGTGTGTGTGTTTTCTGCTTTTCTGACCAGCACCACCTATCAGCAGCGCAGACCCCCCAGCAGTGCCAGGTGTGTTTTGGGTCGTTCTTGGTTGGACACTGCCCCCCCACCCCCCCCGACATGACCATAACTTTATTATTTGTTGGCGGTAAAAACGCGTCCTCAAACCCATCACCACCCGGCTTCCTCCCTCCTTCATGGCATCTCCTCGGTGCTGTTGCTAAGCGGGAGCCACTATGGGGGGGTTGAAGAGATCACGGCGGTCGCGTGTACACACACACACACACACACACACACACACTGTGTACAGGCGTCATTCACAATCCGTTGCAGTACTGAACTGTTCTGCATGTGCTGATCTATTATTAAACATGCAGTGTCATGTGCTGCTGTGGTATTTGGCACATATTACTTGTACCTGCTGTACCGCGGTATTTGGAACACACAGATCTGTACTACTGTGGCATTGGGGGCGTACAGCTTTGCAGTACTGTGACATTCAGGACATACAAGCGTGTTGTACCGCGGTATTCGGGACATACAGGTGTGTTGTACCATGGTTTTCGGGAAGTACAGACGTGTTTTACCATGGTATTCGGGACATACAGGTGTGTTGTACCATGGTTTTCGGGAAGTACAGACGTGTTTTACCATGGTATTCGGGACATACAGGCATGTTGTACCATGGTTTTCGGGACATACAAGCATGTTATACCATGGTTTTCGGGAAGTACAGACGTGTTTTACCATGGTATTCGGGACATACAGGTGTGTTGTACCATAGTTTTCGGGAAGTACAGACGTGTTTTACCATGGTATTCGGGACATACAAGCGTGTTGTACCACAGTATTCGGGACATACAGGCGTGTTGTACACGGTATTCGGGACATACAGGTGTGTTGTACCATGGTTTTCGGGAAGTACAGACGTGTTGTACCATGGTATTCGGGACATACAGGCGTGTTGTACCATGGTTTTCGGGAAGTACAGACATGTTTTACCATGGTATTCGGGACATACAAGCGTGTTGTACCACGGTATTTGGGACATACAGGCGTGTTGTACCATGGTATTCGGGACATACAGGTGTGTTGTACCATGGTATTCGGGACATACAGGTGTGTTGTACCATGGTTTTCGGGAAGTACAGACGTGTTTTTCCATGGTATTCGGGACATACAGATGTGTTTTACCACGGTATTCGGGACATACAGGCGTGTTGTACCACGGTTTTCGGGAAGTACAGACGTGTTTTACCATGGCATTCGGGACATACAAGCGTGTTGTACCACAGTATTCGGGACATACAGGCGTGTTGTACACGGTATTCGGGACATACAGGTGTGTTGTACCATGGTATTCGGGACATACAGGTGTGTTGTACCATGGTATTCGGGACATACAGGCGTGTTGTACCATGGTATTCGGGAAGTACAGACATGTTTTACCATGGTATTCGGGACATACAAGCGTGTTGTACCACGGTATTTGGGACATACAGGCGTGTTGTACCATGGTATTCGGGACATACAGGTGTGTTGTACCATGGTATTCGGGACATACAGGTGTGTTGTACCATGGTTTTCGGGAAGTACAGATGTGTTTTACCATGGTATTCGGGACATACAGATGTGTTTTACCACGGTATTCGGGACATACAGGCGTGTTGTACCACGGTATTTGGGACATACAAGCATGTTGTACCACGGTATTTGGGACATACAAGCATGTTGTACCACGGTATTCGGGACATACCGGCGTGTTGTACCACGGTACTCGGGACATACAGGTCTGCTATTCCACTTTATTTGGGACCCACAGGCCTGTAGTACCGTGGTATTTACCAGACGTGGTGTCCTGCTGAAACACAGCCCTCCCTGTGACACAGACACAAGACGGACAAATGAAGTCTTTAACCTTATTAGAAGTGGCAGCTGGTGGATTCCCGCGGCAGGCAAGCGAGCCGAGCGCCGAGCTGAGCCGAGAGCGGAGAGCGGAGCGCCGAGCAGAGCAGTGGGCGGATGAAAGCGCAGCACATTAATAAAGCGAGAGGGAGCCGCGAGGAGGAGGAGGAGGAGGAAAGCGCTGCGTTCTCTACCACTTGGCAGCAGATGAGACTGTGGCGCGGCGGTCGATACGCAAGACTCGGCTCTGATGCCAATAGGAGATATGACCCCGCAGGGGGTGAGGTGGGGTGACGTGGGGTGGGGGGCAGGAAGGAACTGTCAAGAGATATTATTTCAAATAGAGTCTGTACAGCACTTAGCGGCATATGGCTGTGCAGAGAAAAAGGCACCAAATAAACATGAAAAAAGTGACAGTCCCCGGCAGAACGGATCAGGAAAGTGCAGGAGCGGAGAAAACGGTCAGTCTCACGGCCTCTTCTGCTGTGGAACCCAACAGCGGGAGGATTTTTTGGCGGTTTCAATAATACATAAAACAATAATAATAATCCCAGCAGTCAGACTTTCCGAGGGCCCGGGGTGCCGGCCCACCAGGGAAGGCCAGACTCGTCGCGGGACACTTAGCGCTCTCATTTCCAGCAGTTTCCGCTCGGCTTCTCCACAGCTTCCTCGTGAGGTCCGGTCGAGTGCAGTTATTCCTCCTGTTCCCCCACATCGTTCACCTGGCCGATGCAACGGAAGCAGCTAGAATCAGAAATCGTGACAAAAAATAGGCACAACCATGGCTCAGGTGTGAAGCGGCTACAGTGCAAGTCCTTCTCTTCCTGCTCAACAGATTTATTAGAAATAATTTCAAAATTCCGTTCATCAAGCGTAACTGTGTCGTAGTGCTTTTTCGGTTTACACTATTACTTCTGGAAAACTTTACAGCCCAAACCTCCACACACCGGCTGCTCTTTGTCGCCGCTTCTTTAAAGTCCACTTTTGCGTTTGCGTTGCCGGCGCGAGCCGACACGAGGCGTTCGAACGTCTTACGGCTGCGGTCAGAAAGACGGTTATTTAAATTCCGCGTTCAGCGCTGTGGAGTGGAGACGTGAGCTGCGGAGGGCGGACGTTTGCCCGCTTAGATCACGTTTTTCTTAAATTAGAAAACATGTTAATAGATTATCTCCTTTTGCGTTATTTACTATCTAGTGGGCCTTTTAAAGAGACCCAGAGCTCACAGACCGAGTCGCTTTTTGGCCCCAAATCACTGGAAGGCTCTCCGTCCCCCGGCGATAACTTGGCAGCCGGAGGAGGTTCTGGAGCCCTTGAATCGACGGCCGGGTCCACGGCGCGTGATTTATCCAAACCATTTAGATACCGGCGCCGCCGCCCGAGCTGGGCAGCCGCTCGGAACTGATGTTTCCATTTTACAGCCTCTAACCTGTGTGGGCCAGCAGGTGGCGCAGTGGTGAGAGCGTCTCCTCCTGAACCCAGAGGTAAAAACCGGCCTGCTGTACAAACGGGTAAATAGGTGTAAGAAACCCCAGAAACCCCACACGTACGTCGTCCAAGAGAGCCGATAAGCGTGGGCAAACTATTCCACACGAGAGAACTTTCAGGGAAGTTTCTGCCAGAGGAAAAGACTCGGTACCCAAAAAAGTTGGAAGTGGAGCAGCGGTTTATAAGTAAAAAAAAAAAAAAAAAGAAAATAGAATGAAAGATCTTTGTGCAGACAGCAGGTTGACATTTAACACACTTTGCTGAAACCTGCAGTGTGATACCTGCAAAATGTGCAGTTTGTCTCCGTTTCCCCCGGTGACGACGACTGGAGCGAAACGGTTCCCTCGTCGGTGGAAACAGCCGACAGCAGAAACGTCAGAAAAATTGATGTTTAGCAAAGTCGTTATTTTCTCATTTAACTTAAAAAGGTTAAAATTTGCATCCTCGTAGGTCCGCGGGTCCGTCGCATTAACACGGCGCCGATTTGTCTTTGCCATTTTAATGCCTCCTTTCCTACCGCACTCTATAAATCCCGATTTGCGGAGGAAAAACAAAAACCTTCTTTCTGCTAATATTTGATCTAAATTAATTCGGCTGCCCTTTCTGTTTGATTTGCATTTGCAGGTTGAGTGGTCCTGTGCAAACCGCACACCTCATCGCTAAAGGTCACAGCTCCCGCCGCCTCGCGATCCGCGGCCGCGGTCCGGCAGGTCGGCGCCGCGTGGTCAGCGCTCCGCCGTTAGGGGTCACCGAGGTCAGAGGCCACGGTCACAGAAGATGACCGCGGCCCTACCCGCCAGCTAAGAGCTGCCGGAAAGGGGGTCGGGCGGGTTACACCTGTACTGCGGTACGTGCGTCTTTGCTGTGGTGTCGCGCTACTTACACCTGTGCGCCAGCTTAGTCAGCGGGGTCATTTCAGGATAACTGCCTCAGTCGAGGGCTCTGCGGCAGGAGGTGGGATTAGAACCCGAGGCCTTCAAATGTAAGGCGAGAGGACTAACTGCCCCCCCGTGCACGTGGACTTTGCCATTTGTGGTTGGAATTGCGACGTTGGTCCGATGGTGGGAAAGCTGGACAGTCATCCCCCACCCCCATCATCATCATNGAATTGCGACGTTGGGCCGATGGGGGGAAAGCTGGACAGGCACCCCCCCCCCCCATCATCATCATCATCCCGGGGGGGGGGGGGGGGGCTGGGTTCCGCTCCCATTTCCGCTCTTCTCGGTCGTCCTCCGCGACGCCGCGTCCTTTTCCCTGCGGCGGCGGCGCCTTCATTACGAGGCGCAAACGGACGTGTGCAGCCGAGCGGCAAATAGACATCGGGCAGAAAACACGACGCCCCTAATAGCGGTTTGTGTTTGAATTGTTCCCCCTCGCAGCGCGAATTCGGCCCCTGCCGAACTTCAAGCAGAGGAGAAAACAGGGCGGGAAATTGGACAGAGTCGTACAGACGGTTAATATTCACGCAGCTCCTCGCTTCCGCCACTTGTCGAAGCCGCTGCGCTCGGCCTCGTCCCGATCTCCCCGCCTCTGGAGGAAGTTGGGGCGCCGCCGAGGAACGCCGCTGAGAAATAAGTATGCAGAAGAAAAACCGTGCTCATTTGCACAGAATATTTGAATTTCAAACCACGGTCCTTTCACTGTCACTCTGCCTAAACACTTCTAAAGATCCGACGAACCCAATTATCTGACAAAATCTGAGTATCTGCGTATCGTTTGATGTTCCTCCTCGCGTTCCTTTGAATCTGGCAATCTGATCCTTTAATGTTTTATATCTAATTGCAAGAAGTTGAACAATTCGTTCCATTGTTTACGAAATTATCATTATCATTTCATCTCAAGGTGGGTGGTAGGGAACATTTTGTAACTGATGTGAATATTATATCACAGTTTTACAAACACGAGGCGAGCGATTATGGAGATGAAGACGACGTTCGGAAATGTGGGCGTGTGCGGGGAGCGGGTGATGATGGGAAAAAAGCGGCGCGCTCGTGGATGAAGTAACGTCGAATGTCCAAGACGAGCAAGACAGCCGTCGCCTGAACGCGCGCGCACACGCGCACCAATGGGCAAACACACGCGCGCTTCGCCCCCCCGGGAGGCCGAGGAGAGAAACGCTCTTTATCGGCCGCAGCCGGTGCCCCTCGGTGGGTGTGGCCAGGGCGCAGCTTCATTTTTCGCTCACGTTCTGCAGAAGCCCGATCAGCGGGCTGGGACGGAAACACCCGGAGGGAAAGCAGCTCGGGGAGGTCAGCGGGAAGGACGGCGGGGGACGCAGCGAGGACGCCGCCGACAAAAGGGACGACGGCCGCCCGAGGGACGGTCGTAAGAGTGAGGAGGTGGCGCAGCGTTTTGGCTCGCGAGGTTGCTGGTTTGAGTCCTCGGAGTGACCTTGACTGCGATAGTGACCCCCCCCCCCCCCCCCCCCCCCCCCCC
>UFQX01000527.1:0-33423 GCA_900497675.1 Arapaima gigas | reverse complement strand
CCCCCCCCCCCCCCCCCACCGGCTGCTGTAATCTGGTTTGGATTTGTCCGCTGGGTAGCCGTGATGTAATATAATATGTAACGCTGCCTCTTCGATCTTTCCGACTTGTGCCTTTATTACCCCCTGCTGACATTCCTCATCCTATAAGTAACTTAGGCAGGTTTGGCTAAAAGCCTCACGGTCACATTAAATCAGGCTGTAGCGGCTCATCATACGATACGCGGGTCCTGTTATCGAATCTCGCGGCAAATTCGCTGCTAGAAAGTTAATTTGATATATTTTCAATTATCGAACAACCGCTTTACGATCGACCGGCAGCCGAACCGTCCCGCCGTGTTCCTCGTCGTGCGAGGCGAGCGGAGACGGATCTCCGTATGACCGACAGCCAGCCGCTCGGGGGAAACTGCGTCCGTTTCCCTTCGCCTCGCGATGCGACGGAAGGAACCGCTTAATAACCGTTTAAGTCCTTTACTGTCCAAAGTTCACGCAGAGCTGATGTGACAGTTTGTCTCGAAGGCGGGATGTGCAGGTGTCGCACTTTTCTCCCTAATGAAGGTGGCGGCGTCCGGCCGGGTCGGGCGACGACGCGGTCGATAGGTGACCGACCGCAGATTAATCGTCCCGCAGAAGCTGCATTTCTCAAGACACACGCACTTTTTTTTTGTAAGAAGGGCCGGTAATTGTTTAGTGACTGGGAGAAATTGATTTTTATTACGGACGGGGCGGTGCAGGTGGGGGTCAGGTCAGCGGGGAACGGAGGCCTCTGAGCAGCTAAATGAAACAAATGGGGGAGACATGCAGAAATTTCTAATGCCAAAGTTTGGCCTGGAAACGGCACAAAAAAAGCTAATCGGTTTTCGCCGCCCTTGGTCTCCCTGAATATCTATGAGCGACGCAGCTGAAGCGGCGAGGAACCCGCTTCGCCGTGACCGGGAGCATCCGTGCTAACGCTAACGCTGTCTGCGGCGCCGCGCGGGGTCGACTCCGCAGGTCGACAGGCTGCCTCTCGAGCGCCGAGATGCAGGCGACCAGCATGGTAAAAACCCAGGATTACCCGGCGTTCATTACGCTCCCTTGGCGGAGCGTTAGCGTTAACGTCAGCATCGCCAGGTGGTCTGTAGGTCAGTCCCGCAGCTGCGGCCGACACGGGTCGCGGACCCTCATTACGACCCTCTTTAATGGCACAAAAAGGAGGCAGAAAGCTGTCGATTGTCCTCAGCGGCGAAACCTTTCTGGTTCTCTCCGCGTCGCTACGCGGCAGGTTTGCCCGTAACCCGATCGCTAGGTTCGACGGGTCGGCGGCCCTGAAAATGGCACGTAATGGGAGAAACGAAACGACGGACGGTCCCTAAATAAAAGGAACGAGGTGTGTCATCGGCGAGGAGGGGCGGATCGCGGGGACGACTCGGGGCACGTTCGGACTGGGGCGCCGCGCTGTGGGCTTCTCCCGCTTACCGCCCCCGCCCCGGCCGATATCGATCGCCGTTTAATGAAATCCGTCTTATTGGTTCTGTCCGTTATGAACGTTACACTTCTTGCCCCCCCGACTGCCCCTACGTGAACCCAATATCCCGGCACAGACATTAAACATCTGCTGACAGCGTCCTCGGCGCCCCAGTAAGACCGAGCGGAGGCTCCGCCCACTTGGGTGCAGGTTTCTGACCGCGTCACTTCTGATCTGCACGCCTGCCCACCTGTCTTTATCTTCGGCCGTAACTAAGCGGAAACAGGCGCCACGCTGCCGAGAACCGTCGTCCTTCAGCCTGAAGCTGCTGGGTTTGAATCCCGGCTCCTGCGGCAGCGCCCTTGACCGAGGTGCTTACCCTGAGCCGGCACGGTAAAAGTTACCCTGCTGCATAGCTGGTGAGCAAAGTCACGTTGGAGGAAAGTGTCACAAAGATAATGTTTATTTCACAGAAACAAACAATAATCGTCAGTGTGAGGAGGACTTACCACAGCGCGACGCTTTTATTTACCACCTTCTTTTTTTTAGCCGGAGCTCAGAAAAGAAACCTCCTTTGGAGCGGAACAGTGAACACCTTTTCAGGTGTGTGTCGTGAGACACAAAACGCCCCCTCCCGCACGCACGCACTCACACACACACACACACACACACACACTCGGCTCGCTATTTCGCCACCCACCGCCGATCCCATCTTTGTCTTAATGCTGGCTGGGTTTCACATTTCTGCGTCTTAATAACCTGCATTTTTATGCTTCGACATTGTCTGTGTTGCCTTTTGCGGTAATAAACGGAACACGATGCTGTTCCGTGGCGGTCCGCGTTCGTGACGTATAATTAAATATCCCGATAGCATCTTCCCGCTAATGCCTGGCTGCAGATATTCCAGGGTAATGAATGGTTGTGCCTGGTGTCAATTTGTATTTGTTAGTGCGGAGAAATGCGCTGCACTGCGACCCGGGCGCCGGCTGCCGGCCAGGCCGGGGGGGTGGGGGTGATGACTCACTGCGCTTAGATCATTTTCTCTGGAGGATGATAAAGGCTGGCCGGCCCGATAGAGACGGAGTCGGTGCTGCCCATTACTCTACTGATAGCCGGATAGATTACCCAGCACCACCCTTTCCTCGCCATTATTGAATTTGCTGTGCTGCAGCGCCTGGGCGAGCGCAGCGCCATGTCAGGAGGAGGTTCTTCTCAGCAGACCAGGACTAGTAAACCATTTATTAATCAGTTTATTTTAAAAAAAAAACAAAAAAACAGTCCAGCAACAGCGGCGGGGAGCAGCGAGTAACTGCTGCATGTAGTACCGTAGTACAAACACGGTACGCTGGCTGGTCCTGACCTCACAAACTCTGCTGGACTCGCGTTCATTCCCTCCTCCCTGCGTCTGGGTTTAGGCTCAAGTGAAGTCTTGAATGTAGTTACAAACACACGGTATGATGGTTTGTAGCCGCTTATTTTCGAACCATTGAGCTGCGTGACAGTTGGAGCAACTTTAAAATGCTTTGTGCGAACGACTCCTCGCCGCGTCGCTGGCCTCTGACCCCGCGGGACCCCGGAGACGGGCTGTGGACGCTGCGGAAGTGAGTTGGATCAGGGCGGCCTGGCTTCTCGCGTCCGTCTGGCTTCTAAACGCCCCCCCCCCCTCCCGCACAAGTAGGAATGAAAAAAAAACACAATTAAAAATAAACAGACAAACTGGGAAATGTTTGAAACTATGAAATCCAGCAACTCAACCGTTCATAATGAGCAGCCAGCATATTTAATCGGAACTGCAAGCAAAACTGACTGTTAAAGCGATATGCAAATCAGATCTGTTTTTATGTATTTTGCCCGTTTCGTGAGTATTTATAAACCATTAGCGTCCGCGGCCGTCGCCGTTATTAAATGCGCTTATAATCGTAAGTCGCTTTGCAGAAACTCATCTGCGACACGAGCAGATTTGCTGCGAACGACGCCAACTGTTGTGTAGATGTTAGCTTGGCTGGTGATTTGTTACGGCGCCGTTTTAACAGGCCGCCACACGCGCCCGCAGGGGAGGAGCGGCCCTTCGAGCCCGATACGGATCCGTGTCCGGGAGTGCGTAGGTACGGCGCGTGGCGTCAACCGCGAGTCCACATCGAGGGGAGGACAGGCGACGATCAATCGGCGAGTCGATAGCGGCGTTAATATTAACGGAGGCTCTTTTCGGGGCCTGCTGGGAGACCTCTCCTCCCGCCCTTCCGCGGCGCAGAGGGACACGTGTAACGGCTAATGGTGTTTACCGCGGGGAACCGCGTCCCGGCGATGGCGCGTCGCTCGGCTTTGATGCTTCCCGTGTCCGGGGGGGCTCGGAGGAGGCCTCCTCCTTTGGAGGGAAATGTGCTCCTGTCCCGCTGCTCTCGTCGGGCTCCTGCCCAGCGCCGCTTTCATCGTATCGATCCCCTCCTAGCGGCTGCCGGGGGGCTTCGTGGCCTCCGCCTCGTCGCCTCTGGCCCTTTACGCTCAGCGTGACAAAGCTGCAGCCGAGTGCGACGCAACCCGACGCCCTTCATCCCACCCAGACACGCTGGGAAAAAGGCGCCGCCGAGAGTCTCCCGCTATTCGCAGCTTTTACACATTTAATTGGAATTCGAGCAACAAACTACATCTCAGACCCAAGTGCGACCGTCCTCCTGAACCACATCTTCCGCAGCACGAGCGTTGCAAAAATAACACACGTCGGAGGAGGTCTGCAAGTCATACGGAGCAGCTCTCCAAACTGACGGCCGCCTGCGGCGACACTGGGCAATACAGGGGTCCGGGCCCACCTGCCGACCCACGGGGGCCTGGGGGGCGATCGCAGCCGCCGACGCCCGACGTGGGTCCGGCTGTCATCTTGCAGTCAGAAGGTTCCTGGTTCACATCCCTGTTTCTGCTGCTGTTCCCTGGGTTGAGGTTCTTACCCTGAAGTGAAACAGTAAAAACGACCTTGCTGTATATTTGGCTGAATCACTGTAGTTAGCGTTCGAACCAAATGTTATAAGTCATCCTGTAGAAACAGACAAATAACGGAAAAATGAATAAATAATAATTAATGACTAAATAATAATAAATGTTGTCGCTTGTGTCTTACATGTATTTTATCCCTTTTTTCCCATTTTACACCAGGGGTGTCCGACGTGCTGCTCGCTGTTTCACACGATGTGGTCCACAAGAACACGAGTGGAATGAACACGATAGAAAATTCACACCTGAATACAATCAAATAAATGTTACCTTCCCCATTTAGACATTTAAGGCTCAGTCCGTCACCGTGATGTACCGAGGAGCCCGCGGATCCGTTCGGGATCAGCGCGTCGCTCGGCCAGAGGGGGCCGGACGCGCCTGTTACACGCAGCGCTGTGCTTTCGACACGCGGTGAGATGAGGCTGTTAAAGTCGCTCCTCTGGCGGCCCGACACCCGGCGGCAGAAACGTCCCGTCACAACCCCTTCCGGCGCCGCTCCGGACGTCAAACCCCGCTTTTATTGGGGGATCTCGAACGGTCCGTTCAGACAGCGCGGAAATTCGGACTTGAATTTCCCACGTTTCAGGCGACGCCAGGAACACGCGAATGTGCTGAGCTGCGTTTGCTGCGTCGGTTTCTTTGAGAACGTGACCCCCGAGGAAGTCGTGCGTAACCGCTTCCCTGCGATCTCCTGTCGCCGGGCTGCGTCGGGCTCCTCCGCTGTCTTGTTAAAATGCGGGAAGCGGGGGCCGGGATCCATTAAAGGAGCGAGGCCTCCGTTTCCCCGCACGTTACGCACTCAGCAGCCATTATGCGGGCAGAAGACGGCCGTATCGCGTACCGGCACATGAAAGGAGCCGCTTTTCCGAGGCGACATCCCGAAACAATGCACGCTCCCCAAAACCCCCTTTTCACTCTGCTGACAAGCAGTTATAAGTGACTATCAAACGCAGCCGGAATGTTTTCCCTCTATATAAAAATTCATTAAGCGTAATAACACAGTTAAGGAGGGACGGCTGCTGGAAACAGATCGGCGAGCCCCGGATTCCGCTTTAAACTGTGTTGTGACAAAAGTGCGCGAAAGCTCATTAAGTGAAAACGTCTTGCGGGGGGTAACTGGCAATTAATACGGAGAATGTTAATACGGGGGGGGGGGATGAAAGGAGCTCCCTCAGATAAGGGGGCATTTCGGCCTGTTTCCTGCCGCGACTCACGGCTTTGGAAAGGGGTGGAAAACACAAAAAAGTAAATGTTAAAATTACCATATTGATGGATGTTACAAAGTCCAGGCTTCATCTCTCCATCGGAATTACAAAGACGCGGCGGCGCTCATTTGCATACCGGTCGCTTGTCTTCGGTGGAACCAAAGTTTTCGGCGGTGTCAGCCACGGTCACCGAAGTTGTTGCCCCCGAAGACCGCCGAAGATCTCGGACATCCCCCGCCTTCTTTCCCGCAAAGGGCCCGCGTCGCCGAAGGGCCGCGCGAAGATGGTGGCCGGTTGCCACGGAGATGGGGAGACACGTTGTCTCGCGGTCGGCGTCCGCCGCCTGTTTCCGTGCCGTTGGAGCACCGACTGTCAGCGTCACGCACGGGACACCCGTCCACCATGCACCACCACTCGCAACCACGAGGAGCTATGATCTGAACCCGGGTCTGTGGTCCGCCAACAGTACAGAACTCACACCCTTTAGCGCCTCCGAAATACCTCAATTTACTGCTCTGGCGGCTGTTGCCACTGCGGTCCTCTTTGGTCTTCTCAGGCGGCACGATGACTGAAAAGGGGTCCTGGCTGCTGCAGGAGGGAAGACTCCGCTGCCTGGAAATACACAGGTAAATCGCAGTCTTACGCATCTGTGGACTGTGGTGCCGATCACCACCCACCACGTACACGTCAAGTCGACTCTTTACAGATATAAGATATAATAATAAACAGACATTACGTTTGAGTTTTTGAAGATTTTTTACAGCTGTCAAAGATTCTGAGCAGGTGAGATGTTTGACTTGTGGAGGTTGGGGGGCAGGGGGGGGAGACAGACACAAACGTTTGCATCGGTCATCGGTGTCCCCTCACGTTCGCTCCGTCGCGCTAAACTAAGGGCGATTTCTAGGAACCGCGCGCGCCTTTCGGTATCCATGGTAACACGTTGGCGCCTGCGGCAACAGCGATCCGCACCACAGACATGGAGGGAAAGTGACAGGGTAATTTACCCAGTAACCTGTTTCCCCTTGAGACTCTCCTTCCTCCCCCTCAAACGGTCGGTGCCCACAGCGCTGTGTCTTCACAGGGGGTCTTATTGTTCTTCATAACAACCCGTTCTGCTCCAGCTCCCGGCCCAGATCACCGATAAAGGTGGCAGCTGCTCTTTTTGGGCAGAGGATGCTTTACCTCCAAATTGGCCCCAAGCCGATAAACGTCGTTCGATCCCCGTGTTGGTTTCCGCCGGCGAGGGAGGACCGCGGAGTCGCCGTGACAGGTCACCTCGTGTCTCCGAGAAGCGGCCCGTCTGCGTGACGCGTCACGCGAGGCGACGGGGAACCCGCCCACCTGTAAATAATTCCCAGGTCCGTAACGGCTTCGGCTGAGGAGGGTCGACGTCAAAGCTGTGGCGTCTCGGTATCTCCTGTGCCCTCAAATTCACGCACCTCCGTTCCCCACGCTTCCAGGGAACGGCGGCAACAGGGCCGTCGACCCGTCACCGATCCTCGCAACGATCCTTCTCCCCGTTTCTCTGTTCTTCACCAGAAAGCAAGTAAACGGTTGCCACATTTTTGAAAAACCGTCTTTGCTGTAATTGCGCGTTAAAACTGAGCACGTTCAGCGCCACCCCCCGTCGGGGGTCCCAGAGGAACGGGCTGCATTACACCTCCACGTCCGTCGCCGGGTCTTTTATCCAGAGTCACTGCCAGATATCATTATCCCACACGTTTCTTAAAAATCCTTTTATGCAGCTCCAAGCAATTGCAAGTTAAGCGCCGGGCCCAGCGGAGTAAAATCACGGTAAATCTCTCGGGAGACCCGCGATATTTGGCCCGGCAGCGTCCACGGGGGTGCCGAGGCCGCCCCTTCCGGCCCTGGATCTCAGCCGTTATCGTGTTCGACGCTTCCGATGTTTGGGTTGAGCTTCCCTCCACCTACACCGATTTACCCAGCAGCCCAGCACGCCGGGTCAAGGTGACGGCAAAAGGAGGTGGGATTCAAACCCCGGGCCTGCAACTGCGAGATGACGGCACGGCTCTTCGGAACGGTCGGCGTCGGGGTGTTAAGAGCGGAGATCTGCATTCCGCACGCCAGTCAGCGCCGGGAAAATATCCGTGACAGTGTTTGACCACAGATTTATGACTCTATTTGGAATGCATGGTATACTTTTGGCGTTTTGAAAACTTAATGAGATCCAATTGTGCGGCATTAATATTTCATTTGCGAAACTTAATCCAGGCCTCATATAAATGTAAAGATTAAAAGATGATCCATTTAGCTGGCGAAGTTTGCTTGTGGACCGGTAACCTGGCGGGCAGCCGCTTACGGGCCCCGCCGTCATTTACTCTATTCATTGTGGGAATAATTTGACGGGAGAGGCCACATGAGTTTGGGACACGGCAATAAAACACGCAGCCAGTCATTTTCATAACTAAATAAAGACACGGCGGCTCATCGCTGGTGGGATCCCAGCGCTCTCAATCACTCGCGACTGAAATGGATGAGCACTGTCCCCAACACTCATTTGCATACCGTCCTCGTATAAATCAGCGAAAAGTAAAGCGCAACTGAACCGGAGGGGGAAAAAACAGTCAGGATTCCAGAAGTTGCCGCCCGGCGTACGATTTGCAGCACGGGGGGACAAAGCAGCAGTTGATGGGTCACAGTGATTTTACTACATATTTGCCGCAGGGGGCCGGGATTCTGCGAAAGAGCCGCCGCGGCTTCCCCGACCGCGGCGGCTGCGCCGTTCGCCCCCGGCGCTAATGGGCTTTAAAAGGTGACGGATCTTTCCGGAAAGGTCGCCGTCACGCGAACGTTCCCGATCGAGAGCTTTTAATCATCGTTTACAGGCGGTCGAGTCATGTTCAATTAGCACGGCGGGCCGCGGCGGCAGCGTTTAAAACAAGTTACGGGAAAAATGACCTCCAGGTCGTCTTTGCGGAGTAAAAGTCGCGTCTGGACAGCCTGTTCAATCACAGCAGGGGAGGACAGGGGCCCACGGGGGGATGTAAAGGTGGCCATTGGCGCACGGAGGCAGTTAGCATTTACCGGTTGGCGATGAGTCGCGACCCCCGCCCTCCCTTAGTTAACTCGACAGGTGAACCTGCCAGGTGTCCCGGGTGTCTCACCTGCGCCGAACGAGTGCGAAAAGCAGGTGCGGCGCGTGATGCGCGGATACTATTCACACCTACATGTCTTCTGCCTGTTTATTTCGACCTGAAGTGCAGCCAGGTCCGGCGATACTGCTATTTTTCCATTTTATACAGCTCAACAGCACATGTAACTGCTAATTTCACTGCATATGTTTTATTATAATCAACAAATTGTCTCATAACCGCACTTTAGGGTCCTGTTATCTGTGGGATTAATGAAGCTCTGTGTGTGTGTGTGTGTGTGTGTGTGTGTGTGTGTGTGTGCGCGCGTCGTGCTGCCTGGCTTACATGTGTGAAATGTGACACAAAACATCTGACTTTATGCTGTGAGAATAATAAATACAGACCTGTACATACAAGGGCTGTTCTTGACCTTCTGTTTGACAGCCATTTTAACCTTTCTCAAAGGCGACATTATTTTTATCCCTTGCTTATTAAAAGTATGAAAACATATCAAAGCGGTCTGATATAATGAGGGGGTCCTTACCCGCCATTCGGCCTTGAAAAGACGCGGGCGCGCGAGGCGGACGCCCATCTGCTGCCGGCGCGGCGCGGGCCTTCGTTAGCGGAGCGGTGCGGCGGTGCGGCGCGCCGAGGGGAGGTCGGGGGGCCCTTTGTTACGCGCCGCTCGGCTCGACTCGACTATTATTACAGACGCGGAAGCGCGGCGACGCGGGGGGAGCCGGACCCCTAATTGGGCACCTTAATTAAATTGCACTTAGCCGCCAGTCGATGACACCTATTAGAGGAGATCTCCTCTGCGTCCAGAGAGCCACAGCACAGCACGCTCTCCATTTGCTTGTTTTGCTCATTTTGGTTTATTAACTTGGCTTTTTCCCCGCATTACGATCTGTGGCGGGAGTTCCTCAGCAGGCGCGGGACACGGGTTCGAGGAGCCCTCGGGTTCACGCTCGGCCCTCGCCGCCCCGCCGCTTCGCTGCGATTCCCTCGCAGCGCTTTAATAACGCTCAGAATATCCTGCAGAGGTGATCAGATGAAAATATTATTCATATTAATATTTCTCTGACACCACTGCCTACGGTGACACGGAGGGATAAGCCACTTTGTCCTCGTCCACCTGTTTATACGGCCGGGTAATTTTCACTTGCGGCAATTCAGGGTAAACGTCGAACTGTGGAGGTCCCAGCAGGGGGTGGGGTCTGAACCTGGGCTGTTAAAGGATGTCCAGTGATTTCACAAGCCTGTTTTACTTCTATCATTTTACCCATCCATTCGACACCCTTCACTGCATTGTCCCGCTCAGCATCACAGGACTGTGAAACTACACCCTCGGTGGGCGCGGTATACCGCAGGGTGACCTCACACACACTTTAGAGCGACCGACTAACCTGAAACGCACCTTTGCAGGGTGGGAGGAGACCAGAGCACCCAGAGGAAACCCACCCGGACACGGGGAGAACGCGCAAGCTCTACGCAGAATGAGCTGGATTCGAACCTACAGACCAAACGGCCCGCGTGTAATGGGTTACAGCTTTACTGCCGTCTCCTTTCATCGATATCATCATAACTTCATCCAGCGCTATCAGAGAATCGTGTCGGACAAATTAAAGGGCCTCAAACATTGTGAGCGGGAAAGAGAGCGAATCCCATCAGTCAGGAAACGCAGAAATGCCGATGAATATTTTTAGAAAATGGCTCTAATTTATCTGCTGCGCTTTTTCTTTTTTTGCAAACCTCCTTGACTGCAAATCTATTTACACTGAGTGTTATTGTTTCACTGGGTTTCATATCACCGCGTGACAAAAGGCCATTTTTGTGTTTTGATTCCCCGCCGCAATATTCAAAATAAAGGTATCCGAGCCAAATTGCATTTCGCAAAACACGGCCAACATCAGCTGCGCACGGAAAAACACGGCGGCGCGAGAAAGAGCCGACGCCGAGCTGTCGACACGTCCTGTGCCAGGACAGCAGAGTAAAGCAGGTAAACGTTAAGAAGAACCTCGTCCTCGAGAGCGTTCTGCCGGGTAAAAGCCGACTTTCCCGGCTCGGCTCCGGCCGCTCCCACAAACAGCCCCCCGCGCAGTTATTCACAAGACCCGCGTCTCCAATGTGCCCCAGACCGACGTGTGTTCATTTAATTTTTATACCTTTGTTTTCTAAAAGCCCGAGTGCGGCGACGTCGGCGTTTGTGCCGCTAATCGAATCTGTTTGCTACGCCCAGCCCCGGCTGGGTTCGCGACCCGCGCTCGGAAAACGAGATCAGGACCGTTCCGGGGTCCCTGGAGCCCCCACGGCATCTCTGAGGAAATGGGATGGAAAGTAATAAATAGGTGGGGCTTCGCTGTCAGTGACTGATGTTCTGCCACGAGCTTCTCCACCGAAACGTGACCGCGATGCTGAGCGCGACGCTCAATTGTGAGAGCATGATGGGTAACGGGGATAACCGCCTCCAACACTGAACATCACACGTTCGATATCTCCACCTGCCGAATACGACCCCCGCGCCTGAGCTCCGTTCTGTTGCCACGTTAATATTATACATGTTTGCAGGGGGAGGTCAGTGGAAATGCTGCAGGGGGGGAATATTGTGCAAAGTGTCGCATATTTAATGCTTCAGTCCACATTGTTTGGCCCTTAATTTAGTTTTAACTCAAGTTGCTTTGCTTTCCACAAACTGCAGGGCAGCTGATTCTGAAATGTGAGCAGGTGGACCCTGTGTGTGTGTGTGTGTGTGTGTGTGTGTGTGTGTGTGTGTGTGTGAATCTGCTGTATTCCTGCCCAACTGAAACTCTCCCGTTTGACCTTTGGATGCCAGACGTCCGATGTTGAAAGGAGGCGAAGCTGCGGATCTGGTGTCCCTGTCCAGTTGGACACAGTGACCTCTTTGCCCTCGCAGTCGTGCTGCCGGGTTTGTTTCTTTTTTTTGTTTTGTTTTTGGTTTGTCTGCTGGTTTCTTTCTCCTGCTCGGTTTCAAAAAGCCGTCAGCTTTCAGCTGTGGTCGTGTCACAGCGCGTTTTAAAGTTTGCATTAATCCTGCAAAGCGAAGGCTTAAAGCAGTGCTTCTACAGAATGACCCACTGCCAGCAGCTGTGGACCGTGTCTGTCCTGGGAGTGTCTGGTGTGAGGCAGCACTTCACTCGGAGCCACCAGACCCCCTGAAGCACAGGTCAGTGGACCGCGGGAGGAAACCCTCCGCAGACTCAGCTGCATTTGAACTCATGACCAACCAGTGCAGCCTTGTGAGGCACTAGTGCTACCCGCTGAGCCACCGTGCAGTACTCAGTTGCCGTGTGTGTGTGTGTGTGTGTGTGTGTGTGTGTGTGTGTGTGTGTGTGTGTGTGTGTGTGTGTGTGTGTGTGTGTGTGTGTGTGTGTGTGTGTGTGTGTGTGTTGTGATCACACCTCAGAGGCTCACATGGTGGCACTTCTGTCCCTCAACAGGGCAGAGAAGAGAGGGAAAATCAGCCCCACAGCCAAACGGGGGTGATTATCTTGTTGCCCTCTGACCCCTGTTCCTCAAGGCAGAAACATCGGATGCATCTCCGTGGAGCTCCATTCTCCCCCGCTGCCACACTCTGACACCCCCCTCGGAGGGTTAGAGCTCTTAAGCACCTGTGTCGCCCCTGCTGGGCTGGGCCGCCCTCCTCCCCGTCCCTATTCTGCCATTTCAGTCGCCGAGGAGCTCCTGACTGATGGATGAGGACGTCCCCGTCCCTGATTTTCCCTGAAAAGCATCCGTCAAAAGAGGGCCGCCGCGTTCGGACCCGGGTCGGGGTGCGGAACTGACTGCTGGGCCCCGAAGGGGCCGATGAATGATTAATGTCATTTACAGACGGGACCCCCCCGCAAAGCCAGACCAGGCGCAGATGTAATGAGAAGGGACGGCACGTTTTCCCGCTCCTCCTCTGGGCCTCTGCGGACGGTCTCTCTATTGACAAAATGTGCTAATGAAATGTCACCTTGGACAGCCGGTGCCAAGGATGGATGTGCTGCAAGTTTGGTGCTTTATTTAAGCCCCCCCCAATTTCCTCAGTTTTTCAGCTTGAAATTAAACTCCTCGCCACATGCAGTCTGAAGAAGTGGACCGCTCGGGCGGCGGCTCTGTACCGGATCCCGGCGGCACGCTATCTTTAGCCGAGGTGCCTTCCCCCCCCCCGCTCCAGAACCACGTGCGCGCAAAATCGATGGATGCGGCGTGTGTGGACGCGCGGGAGGCCAGATTATGTTCCTCGCAGCACATTTCCAGCAGGATTCTAAGCTAAAGACCATTTGTCACCGTGTCCCCAGCAGGGAGAGGAAAATTAAAACACGTCTCGGCCATATTGTTCCTTACGCCCCGCGCTCATAACCTCAGTGAGCATCGTGCACCGCAAAGACATGGAAAAAGTGCACAAAACATGATGAAATACGCTACCTTTGCAACATTTGCATATGTGCTGCTTGAGACATGTTGGGTTTGTCGACATGGTATGTTTAACTCAGATCAGTGCTCGTGCCTCTATAATATCCATCTACCTATCAACCCATCTATCTATCTATCTACCCACCTACCCTTTTATCTACCCACCTACCCATCTATCTATCTATCTATCTATCTATCTATCTATCTACCCACCTACCCTTTTATCTACCCACCTACCCATCTATCTATCTATCTATCTATCTATCTATCTATCTATCTATCTATCTATCTATCTACCCACCTACCCTTTTATCTACCCACCTACCATCTATCTATCATCTATCTACCCACCTACCATCTATCATCTATGTACCCACCTACCCTTTTATCTACCCACCTACCATCTATCTATCTATCTATCTATCTACCCACCTACCCTTTTATCTACCCACCTACCATCTATCTATCATTTATCTACCCACCTACCCTTTTATCTACCCACCTACCCTTTTATCTACCCACCTACCATCTATCTATTATCTATCTACCCACCTACCCTTTTATCTACACTTTTATATGCCCACCTACCCTTTTATCTACCCACCTACCCATGTATCTACCCACCTTCCATCTATCTACCATCTATCCACCCAGCTACCCATCTATCCATCTACGATGTGCTTTCATGATTCTTCATTTACCTGTTTATCCATGTTTTGCTGGCACTTCAGAAAGGACAGACTGACTGACCGGTTCCTGAAGGACTGTTTGGCTGTCAGTCTGGCTGTGGTGGTCGGGCACCATCCCGCCATATTTATTTATTTTTTCACATTTCAAACTACATGAGGTGGTTTTTTGAGCGAGAACATCAAGCTGGGAAAGAGCAGAAAGTCTGCGGTCGGCGCCGTGACGGATGTGGAAACGGCACAGAGCACAGCAGTCCCAGGTTCCCAGCGGATAAGTTTCTAATGGGAGAGAAAGGTTTCGATTTGAAAGACATCAGTCGACCTGAACGGTTGTGGCCAAAGGAGCACAAAAATGTGACAAACAACTCTAACTTTCCTCTCAACGATTACAAACCAAGCTTATAAACCAAGTGGTCAATGAGGCGCAAAGGCACAGGCTCCTGTAGGAACGCCAGCACCGGGTGGACACCCTCAACGGCGGCCGTGCATCTCAGTCGGCGTTACCGCGGCAACCACCTCCGCCACCACCTCTTCCACCATGGCCTTTACTTGGAAAAAAGCAGTCTTGTCCGGAGACAGACCCCCCTGAGGCTTCCCTTCTGCGTTTGACCCTTTCGGTCCTCTCACGAGTCCGGGTTCAACCCGCATTGTGTGTGTCTCACGGGTGCAGTCAGCAGCGTTATATTATCTTCATGCTGGCGCCTCAGTGAGGTCCAGGAAAAACGGGACCATCTGCCCCCCTTCTGAGGTTCGAGGGCCTCCGCCGTGACAAAACCGCATCTCTTCAAGGTGAATTCACACGCGGAAATAAAAAAGAAATATGCAAATGAGCTTTGTTTAGCATTCCGGAGATGAACCCAGCAGGGCGAACCGCCGTCGTGAATTTACACCACGCTGTTTTGTTCATTTACGCGCCGCGCCCCGCGTCCCCGTGCCACGTGACTGTCCTCACGCGGGACGCCGTGGGACACCCCGCTGGCCACGTCCACCTCACGAACCGCATTCCATTTTGTTCTGGAAACAATAGTTGAGTTTTGTCTGCTGCAGCCCTGTTTGCGGCTTTTTGGTCAACAGGCACAAATCAAACAGGCCTTCAAGTTCACGTGTTTTTCCCCAGAATTCAAATCCCTGCAGCCGCCTGCTGTCATGTAACAGTAACCCAGCCCCCGTGGCCCACTGCAGAGGACGTGTTTGACCCGGTGCTGTCCCATGTGTTGGACTGTGGCGCCTGTCCCACGTTCTATTAAACCCTAAAAATACGCTCAAGAACCTCCTTCATTTCCCAGGTCTGAGGAGGAGGTCGTCACCGATGTCGTGCGTATTTTATATCCCGTTTGTGTCACAATACGGACCTTGACATTCAGAGTATAAACCAAATCGTTTATTAATCATTAATACATTTAAAGAAAAAAATCCAGACGTCTAACTTCCCGCTTCAGGTTACGTTGTGTGGAGAATTCGCATCGGCCAAAGAAAAGCACCTGAAACGGGGGTCCGACAGCAGGAGAGTTAAAACCTGGGCCCTCAGGCCGGCCCCCTGCTACCCCCTGCGTTGAAACCGAGCTCTTTTCCATCACGGCGAGGTGCTAAATTGTTGTTAGAAAAGAAGCGTGTTGAAAAACATCAACAGACACAGCAAACTGAAAATGCCTCGAACTGCCAAAGTACTTTAAATTGCTTTGATCAGTTAAATAAATTAAATTTTCATAATTTAGAGCGGCGGCGAAAAGAGCCGGATTGTCTCTGCAGCACGGTGACCTTTATTAAATTCCGCACCGAGTTTGCTTGTGTAAACAGTGGTGTTGCTATGGATATTTTTAGTCGTTTATTCATATAACGCGGCTTCTTTGTTTTTCAGGGAAAATGGTTTGCTTTTGTTGCAGCTAAAGCGGTTTGTCGCTACGTCCTGGAGGCACGTCGGAGGGCCAGAGGAAACGCGCAGCGGTCATAAATCTCCCGTTTTCCCGTTATCTCCGGCGCTCCGGCGGCAGAGATGTTCCCGAAGGTCGACGGCGTGCTGAGTTTATGATAATAACCGCAAGACGCCGCGTGCGGAGCCGCAGATAAGAGTCGCCGTCCGCGTGCGTGCGGCACCTTTGGGAGAACCTCCCGCGGAGCCGGGACGTTTCCGAGGCCTTCGGACGCTCGGGCCGCCGGAGCCCCGATCGGCTTTCACGCCGCGACCGAGACGGAGACATCGATACGCAACGGGCCGTTTTAATTATAGCATTTTGTTCCATCAAACCCACAGAGGAGGCTTTTGCTAATGATTATTTTCTTTGGTTTCGCCGAGTTTCGGAATATCCGGGGAAAGATCCGGAACACCTCCGCTCTTGTTCAATCTATATTTTGATGTCATATTGACCTCCGCCTCTTCACTGTGTCCTCTTATCGCATGTTTACTATCGAATTACCTCTCGGTCCTTTATTCCCAGCATATATTCGCCCACAGCGGACCTCCTCCCTTCTTCTTATGGATTATTATTCCTGTTTCATCCTCATCGATCTCCTCCGGGGTGACTTACTTTGTGAGATTTCGACACAGAGCTGATTTACACATTTATACAGCAAGGTCATTTTTACCGGACCGCTTCAGGGACCTGCAGCAGGAGCAGGATTCGAACCCGGGTCCCGAAAGGCGGACCCGCTGCCGATCCACGAACGTTGTTAGCACGGCGACTGCTGTAACGTCGAGCGTCTCGGAGAACCCTGCGGGCGTTAGGGTTGGGTTCCGTCAGGGTTGGAAGCGCTTTATGATCTAACGGGTCCCTCAGTCGTGGACCTGCTTTGCGGGACGAGGCGGGGCTGCGGTCTTGCGTTCGTTCTCACATATTTGTCCAGAAAGTTTAGTCTGTTCGCCTCGTCGGAAAAGAAAAGCACGTCTTTAAAGTGCCCGTAAGGAAATGTTGAGCGTAAGGAGAACCACCGAAGGACACGGATAACTTTCAAAGTATCGACCCGGGAGAACAGGGTATTGACGAAAACAGCACGTGATCTTCGGTAAACATATCAAGTTATAGGCCTGGCGGGTGAGTTAATACATCAATGAGACCCTGGTTATTTTTTTTTTTGGTTAAGGGCTGCTGATCCCCGGCCCGGAGCGCGAATCCTCGGCGGGACCTCGAGCCGAAAACGCCGGCCGCCACCTCGCGGGCCGCGGGCCTCATAAATAATACATAGTTCATTTGTAAATCAATAGCGGGGAGCCGGGGCTGCGAACACGGCACAGGATTTATTCTGATTAAAGAATGGCAATAAAGAGGCCCAAATGGGATTGTGGGTAATTAAGGGCCGGGTAGGAGGGGGGGGGACACGGAAAACTGGGGGAATTTTAATGCCATTTTATTGGGTTCACGCCTCCAAAGACGACGACGGCTATAAAACGAGAGGCGTCGGGATCCGATCCTCGCCGCAGAGGCGGCACGATCGGCCACGGTTAACCAGCGGTTTGCGCCGCGCGTCTTGCTGCTCGTCGCCTGACTGCCGCGGTAAAAAGCGCGGCAACACCGACCACGTGCGTTTTTCTGCCTGACGTGCGACTTAACGGACGCAAACGGGCAAAAAGCGCAGGAAAAGTCCCAGAAAAATGCCTGTTTCCACCTGAAAACAGTGGTAAACAACTGAAGTTATAATTCTTTTATCGCGTGAGCAGAACTAATTGGTTAGTCCTCCTTGAAAATGACTGCGCTGTTCACACGTTCATTGAAAGGGGGGGCCGAGCGGTCCGACAGGTCAGCTTTATTGTAAACAAAGACAGGCACCGACACCGAATGACTTGTTTTCCTGAGCAAATAATTAAAAACGAAAAATCATCGCCGTCAACAAGCAGCGTTCTCTGTTTAACGGAAGCGGTGCGTTAACCGCATTAAAGGGGCGGCGCGCTCGTCCTCCTCGTCGCGCGGCTCCGTCCGCAACGCGTCGACAAACGGACTAAATGAGTGCCGCCCGCGTAAAACGCTCGCGACAATATGATGGATTAAGAGACGGCGGCCTTGGCCCGCGCCTCCATTAATTGGTTTGTCGAAATGTTTTATGAAATCGAGATAAAATTTGATCAGGACGGCGAGCTGCCGAGTCAGGGGAAAACCTGAGCGATGCTTTGATTTATTACGCGGGCTGCCGACTCCGGGCCCGAGATTGCCGCTCAAGGTCAACCCGCCCCGGCTGGAAGAGGGTCTGGGGACACCTGGGAGACGCGGGACCCCCGGTGCGGAGACGCTGTACCACCTTGTCGCCCTCGTGGGGGGGGGGGGGGGCCCTCCCAAGATTGTGCATCTCAATCCCAATNCGCCCTGGGGGGGGGGGGGGGGGGTCCTGCCAAGATTGTGCATCTCAATCGCAATTACTGTCGACTGACCAGCACGTCATCCGTTATTATTATTATTATTGTTATTATTAATAATAATTTAGTCGACACTTTCTCACTCTCCTCTAACAACTGCGCCACCTGCTGTAGATCCTGCAGATCGATTCTAAAGCAAACAGAAGCAAACGTCACCCAGGCAAAGGCCTCAGTTGGTACAAATAAAAATGGATTCTTCGGTAAGAATCCCTCTGATTATATTTTAATAGGCTGTTTAATAGCACATTAATTGCTTGTATTGGATATCCATCGATCTTTTCATCCAGATTAGATTAAAATCCATTTCAGAACTAATTGCTCATAAATCGAGGAGACGCTGATATTGGAAATAAAAACGGCCACGTAATTATTTTTTTACGCAGCCGCCGAGCGGAGGAACCGACCCCCGACTTACCGGCAGAAAACGAACGGCGATGTGTGAGGAACCTTCTGGATTCTGGTTAGTTTATCGCAAAATTTTGCCGTTCACCGTAACCGCTCAGTGACGTTCAACTTATGCGACTTCTAGGACCCGGTTGCTTATTTTGGCGGGTCATAGCGCAGGGGGTGAATACTTATGCCCTCTTTGTCGTTCGTATGCGTAATGTATTGAGGACTCGTGTAGAAACAGCCTTTCGCTTTGGCATCGGAGTGTTTTTCTGCGCCCGTTTAAACCCGCTGTTATCGAGCGACGCGGCACGGGAGAGGCCGAGCGGCCGAACGCCGCGTCGCTGAGCTCTGCCCTCCGTCTGTCCGCCGGTCGCCCTCCAGGACGACAGGGACTGTTCCGCCGGTCGCTCGCGGTTTTGACGCGAAGAGGCCGGGCGTCTGGGAGAAACAATGGCACCCGCCCAACCTTCAAGTTTCCCTGAAAGTCGCCGAGTGCGGACTGTGTTTCGACACGCTCCCTCACGCGTCCGTCACGCACCGCCGGCTCGCCGTGTCAATCTCGCCGAGACAAAGTCGTGCGGCGCCGCTTCTGCGGCATCTGACAGAGCCATTTGTCCCGAAAGGCCTAATGATGCGATCCGCCGAGACACTGCCGGAATCGAGATTGAAACCTTGGGCCTGTAAGCGAAAGGGGATCTGGAGTCCAGCTGAGCTCCGTCCTGCTCAGAACAGCCCCCTCCTGGCGCCGAACCTGACGGCAGTGCACATCTTACGCTGTTTCGCGGCAGATATTACCACTATTAACTCGTGTTAATGGCGACTTAGCAGCAGGACCAACGTGGCCTGTAGGGACCAGGTGACAGTCAGGCCAGGTGACGTCCTCTGTGACACAACTTCGCGGTCTGGGTTCACGAGAGTTAAAGAAAAGGTTAAAGCCGGACTTGACGCGAATGACTCTGACAGACTGCCGTGCCGGAGGGGACTTTTCAGGACAACAAACAGATGGATGTTGGATCTAATCGAGCCGGGACGGCGCCGATTTTGAGTTTGGTCGGCGACGACGGGAGAAGATGGACGCCACAGAAGAGGAGGACGAGCGGCCACCAGGCAGATGGATTGAACCACAGTGACAGTGGCGACAGCCCTTTTAACACCAAGCGCACAGAACCTTCTGGAAGGACTTGAAAACAAGTTGGTCCTCGAACACACGAGTCTTAATAAGTCCCTTATTAACACGTCCCGCCAGCTTCCTTCACCTGCGACTCCCTTCGTAAAGCAGTGCTGAGCATCGATGAGGCCGGAGCGGTTCTAGCGGGAAGCAGCCGAAGACAGATTTGTCACTACTGCTCCGTGGCTGAGGGAATGAAACTCAACCTTAGGAGCCCAAGCCAAGTCCTGGGAGCTGCAGCTCATCTCCCCATCAGATGCGAGTGTGAACATCGCTGACTGTCTGGCGTAGATATGAAGTGGGGGGCGAGGGGGTGTCGGAGGAGCAACTGACCCCCACGCACGCGGGGCCTAAAGGGGCCGCAAACCCCCCGTAATGTATCCCTGGCCACGTCTCGGTGGGATTTCACCGGCTCGAGACGTTAAAACGAAAAGCTGCGCGGCGAAACGGTCCGGAACGTGTGTGGCAACACAGCGGAGACCATAAAAATGATCTCCCAGGAAGGACGGGACGGTGGGCGTCGTGACATTGAAACGTTTGTGCTCGGCGTCGCTGCTCTTTGCTCAGAAAGCCGTTCGGACTGTTTAGAATAGCATACGAATATGCAAATGGGATGCAAAACAGCACACGTTGGTTAGTAGCTGCTTATGTGTCATTATTCACTGGGAGAAAACCAGCGACCCACTATAACAGTAAATTTAACTTCAAACACTGGGTTATATTCCAGTTCAGCTGCTCAGCTAATAAATGGTAATCGCATTTTTTCATTTCGCCGGCACCTCCGTCTAAGGTGAGGGTCTCTGACAGCTGATCCTCCTTACTGCGATTTACTCTTTCATTCAAATGCAGGGAAGCAAGAAATATTTCACAGCCCTTTGTAAGTATTTGCTGGCGGTGTGTGAGGAGCTCCAGGTGCTCAAACGCTTCTCCGCTCCCGGTTCAGAAAGGAAAGAGTGAGAAATAACGAAACGAAAGGTGACGCGGATGCCGGTGCGTCGGGGACGTTGCTCCGGAACGGGGGGGTAAAATGTGGTAAATCGGTGTGAGCAGCGCCGCGGCCGCCGTCCACCCGACCGTCCCGAACGGGGACCCGCTCGTCCCCCTCCTGCTGCGGCAGCGTCTCCTCCAAACACCAATTTAAAAGCCATTAAAGTTGCATGAACTGCGATTAAAAAGCTGATGATGTGCAAACAGGAGCAGCCGGGACACTGGGGGCAAACAGCGCCCCCCTTCCGGTCGACTGTAACCCGGTGAGGAAACAGCATCTTCACCGCCATTATTCACCTGACACGTTTCTCCAAGGTGACTCAGAGCGTGAAGTTGCCTGGCGGTGCGACTCGTGCCCCGTCGCTTCACGGCATCATCGACCCAGGGCACTACGGCGGGAGGTGGGATTCAAACCCGGCTCCTTTGCTAGCGAGGCGCTAACCGCTGCGCCACATGCTGGCCTGTCGCAGAGCGTAGTTATCAGCAGCTGTGTGCGTATCGGCGGCGGGAAGGCGCGACGACAAGCCCCCCGCAGGGAGCCGGGTCACCCCCGGAAAGCGGCTGCCAGATGTTTGCAGAGGCTGAAGGTAGACAGCTGCCGGGAGGGAGCGTTTCCACGTCCAACATTCCCACAGTCCAAACACCTCCGTCACCCAGCATTTAAAGTCACGATTAAGTTAGGATCCGCTCCCCTTCTTGCTGAGGTGCCGATGGTCTCCGTACAGGCGGTTAAAGGGCTGCTGAAACTGCCGCGGGGGTCACGCCCCGCACGCTTAGCCGAGTAATTAAATAAGTTCATATCCCAGCGGCTGGTGAGAACACCGTATAAACACGGTAATAACAAGGTAACACTTCTCTCTTGAAGGTCAGACATCCTCCGCCTCGCTATGGGATCCCTAAATATTTCATAACATCAAAATGAAAAATAATACACCTAATCCACATAAAGCTGTAGGTGGTTTATTTGAGCTGCAAGAAGGTCCAAAATGATGTTTTAATATCACATTTCCCCTCGTGACGGGTCCCCAGGCGGCGCTAATCGTTTTTTTTCCCGCTTTGGAATTCAGCACAGAATAATAAAAGTAATCGCAATTTATTAAAACTTAAAGTATCAGTGGAGCACGAAGCTCCTCAGCCCGGAGGACTTTGCCGCGCGGTGGTACGTCCCGGGTTCGAATCTCTGCTACTGCTGCAACCCCCTCGCGAAGCTACCGACACAGCAAATATTACCTGGCTGCGCAAAACGGTGACTCGGCAGGAGGAGCGTTGAAGGGGAATAACTGAATGTGGAGAAGGCTGGGCGGTTTCAGACAAAATGATATCGGTTAATAACGCAGCCAGTTTTGAGCGAAACTGGTCTCTCCCCGTCTCTGCAACCCTGGGCCGCAGCGAAGCTCTTCCGCAAAAGTCAAACTGAAACCTGAGACCCGCTGATCCTCTTCATGCAGATCAGCTCCTGGGAAATTATTTCCGAGAAGAGAAATTAGACGACGACACCGATTTGCCCTGCGGGGGGGTCAGGGGCTGCTCCGGGGGGCCGATATTTCACTGTTGCGCTGGACAAAAGGCGACAGGCTCGACCGGGTGCGGCGGTTTTGGTTCCTGGTGTCTATACGGAAACATCCAGGACGTACAGCACCGGCCTCTTTCCGGTAATCTCGGCTGGCTGTAAAACCGAGTGCAACACGGATATAATTTGTAGCCGAGACGGAGGAACGATGAGACGTGTGTAACTGCTGCTCGGGGAGAGTTTACACACCCCGGTGGTATGTTAATACCTGCTTATAATTGCAGAACAAACTCGGTGAAACTAAGTGATTTCCTTTTCTTTATTTAAGCCAAAGATTAAATAAGAGATTTAATTTCATCAAGAGACACCCAGAGAAAGATGAATAAACAGAAATAAAAAAGACTGTAGTCTGTGAAACGAACACTTTGGGTGGGAATAATTTTAAGGAGGAGCTTCAAAGTTTGACTCGACAACAACGACAACAGCAATAATAATAATAATAATAATAATAACAATAACAACAGTGATACAGGTATTCTTTCATGTCAAGAACGTATTACTAGACAAAGTTTAATTAGAAAAGCTTCTTATCATTTCCGTGTTTGCTGTAAGCGGAATTCTTTTTAATAATTATTTTGCCGGCAAATCCAGCCGTGGCCGATTAAACACCGTGCTTGAACCGTGCTCTCGGTGCTGAAGGATGGCGGTGCGGACCCCGATCGACCCCCCGCGAACAACTTGGCGACGATTTCCTGGCGGGGTCGCGGTCCCCAGAGGGGGGCGCCGGTGTTAAACATTAATTATTGGGAGGTGAAGAATTTGACTAATCAGCAGGACACGACTTCAGGGCTCCGCTTCTGAATGGCAAATGCCAATATCCACTCGGCCCGGTATGGATCGACAAGCCGATACGGCGAGGGGCCGATCCATCATCTTGTCAGGTCGCACCCCGGCCCCGGCAGGGGAGGGGGAGCCTGTTTACGGGCCCACGGTGGTGACAGCGGGGCCTCGGCGGCCTGAAGCGGCCGAAAGGCCTCGGGTCCGGGGGGCGATCGAGAAGGAGAACCGGCAACCCGCCGACCCCGACCGTGTCGGTCCGTATCCACGGAGACGGGGGATAAACCTGCGAAGCTCACGCGTGGCCGTGAATGCGAAACGCGGAGAACGGCAAAGCTTCGCTTTCTAGCCGTTTCCCACGGCGTACAAAACGGCCGTGGAGCGGCGGGCGTGGGAACGCTCCTCCTCGCGCCGCGCCCTCAGATTCACCGCCTTTCAAAAAGACGAGCAAACGCCGTCACGTCGCCAGGTTTAAAAAGCGGTGACTGTGAAAACATCACGATCATTTAGGAGATGAATTTCTTCACGTGAGAAATGATCGCCGTGTTTTAGAAAACACTTGCATTCGATAGCTGGTGCCGGTTGCCGCGCTGAACCGCGAGGCCTTTAATTCCCGCTGAATTAGTTCATTATTCGCACTCCTGCGCGATGAGCCTGCGTAGCTGCGCTTAACAGTTTATTTGAAGTAAATAATTTCGGCGCAGCAGTTTGAACCGCGAGTTGAGCTTGTTGAACTCGGCGTGTGCGGCATTGGGGGTGTGAGCGGCGTATCGAAAAGGCACGATGGAACACGGTATAATGGACCGTCGGCGGTGACCCTGTCTGCCACGAACGCGCTCCGTCCGCTTCCTGCGCCGCACGCTCTTAATGGACTGCATTATTTAAAAAGCCGCCTGGCTCACAAATGGCGGATCAATTTGCCGCGTCGAAGGAAAGCGCCGGAAAAAAGCGTCTTTGTGCGTCTTGGGGTCGCGAGCTTGATGGTTGCCTGACCTCTGGGCGGTCGGTGCTTCGTCCCCCTGTCCTCTTGTGACAAATCCGGCTTTCACGCCACACGTCACGTGCGTGTCGCTCCCGCCAACAGCAGTTAGGCCCCCAGCGGATACGCGGAGGACCCATTTGTTGCCGTGACTCTGAAGCACTCAGCTTGTGCAGAATTATCCCACTTTACCACCATCTACACTTCTCTCTCACCACTATCCGGGACCCTGCCTCGGCAAGACCTGGACCCCACTCTACTGTCATCCTGCGCCCCACTTTGCCACCTCCCGGGTCCCAACCACACCGCCCCCCACCTGACCACCGCTCCATTCAATGTTAGCGTTGTTGCATGATGAGAAATGCGTTAAATGTGCGTTTATACTGTAGATCCCGAGACCTCCCATCGCGGCGGGGATTTGCGCCCGGGGCCGAGCCGAGGCCTGCCCGAATGCTCTTGCTCCAGCTTTTTGTATAGATAGGAAACAAAAAGGAGCCGTTTATAGATATTTGTGTTTACACACATTGTTTACAAATGACCTCCCAGGCAGAATTAAAGAGACCCTATAAAGTGTGAGCACGAGCAGCTGCTGCAGAAACGACTCCGCCGCCGACCGATTTGCATGCAAACACGGCCGTAATCCCTGCACCCACGGCCTAATCCGCTGGCGCACCGCGATACACCCACCGCCGCGCCGCGGGAGCACCTGCTCCGCTCGGCTTTAGGTGTTCCGGGATTGGAATGATCTCCTTGGATGTAAAAGGGTTATTTTAGCAACAGCAACAACAAAAAGTTTGAGCTGATGTGGGGAGGAGAAAAAAGTGCATCGAGAAAATCGATTAGTCAAGTAAATAAGCTGCTCTTTCCTGAAGCCCCTCGTGAATCTGAGATGATAAACTTCATTTTTAGGCACGGGGGGGTGTTTACGCAGTTCTGCTCCCCACCCACTTTAAATAACGGCAAACAACTGAATCTCAAGCCACTTTTTTTTTGCCCAAAATAAACCATCGTTCCCGAGGAGACGAGGACACGAACACAGTTTTAACATCACAAGTGGAACAAAGAACTTAGATGATCCTGTAGCTGTGGGGAACCCAGAAGGTCGGCCTTCACCCGCAGAGCGGTGCTGTCGAGACCTCTGGAGTCCCTCCCCAAATCCTGAACTGATCCACGATGGCTGCACCCGGTGCCCCCCCAGGTGTAGGCGCGGGCCCAAGTAGAGTGGGCGTGGCCAGGCTGCCGTCTCCCACATCTCCCGACCCGGCGTGGGAGGGAGCAGGAGCCTCGTCGCACCTTTTTCCACTCGGAACCCCCCCCCCCCAAATTAAGCTAAAGCGACGCTCGATAAGTGGTTAGAAACAGACGCCGCTCCGCAGGGGGGGCCTGCGGAAAAGACGCGCCCGTTGTTTGAGTGCCGCGCGCCGACGCTTCCCGACGTGCCTCCGTTTGGTCCGGCGGCGGAGGTGCGGCACGAGGCCGAGCGGAGGAGCTCCGGCCCGACAAACACTCATCACCGTCGCCTTCGAAAACTTTTTCCCCGAGTTAGTTATTGAACGCGCCTTCTGGAATTTGACACGGGGTTCCAGAAAGATCCCCCGGTTAATCATTTAAATGGGGGTGTCCTCCTCTATCAGCTACAAGCTAAAACTATAATTATGACAAATACTCCCAATTATACTCTGTAATCACCCCGTAAATACGCAGTAATTACCTATAAATGGGAGCCGCATTAGCGGAATGTGATTTATGAACTTGTCTTGTCCGAGCGCGAGCAGGACTTAGCGGTGAGGGATGGGAAGGCGGCGGCGGGATTAATACTCGTGTTGCCTGGGATAACTGTGTTAATAACAGAGCTTTATTAGTTGCAGTTGGGTGCAGCGACACGCGTCCCATTAAAGCGTCCGCTGCGAGACAAACAGATCGCCGCGTTTCTGTCTAAACCTCCTGTTGTTCGGGAGCAGGCAGCGAAATCGCAAATATTAACGAGGAACCCAAGAGCGAGAACGACCGCGGGGCGGGTTTTCGGGTGGTTTCGCAGGGGGTCCGAAAGAAGGCGGCGAGGATGGTCCTCTGAAGGCGCGCGCGCGACGTCTGATCCCGATTTTTGCCCCGGAAGGTTTTTGTCGGTAGCCGACGATCGGCCGCCCGTCAAACGCGGCGGCGAACGCGTCAAAGCTCGGCTCAGGAAAGAAGGCGTAAAATAAAAATCGCGGCAGCTCGGACCTCCTCTTCACGGAGCTCAGAGGAAGCCGGTCTTTTCCCAACGACAAATTACCTTTTTCACCAAAGGTTGACTGAATTGGTGCCTTTGTTTTCTACCTAATTCCAGAAACCAGTTTTTACATGAATCAATAAAAGAATGCAGGTGTTTATAGGCATATAGAGTGAGTAAAACACTCTGTTAAACCACCGACACAAGCTGTAAACACTGTGGAAGAGAGTTGAACAAGGTGTTCCAACACTCCTCTTCTTCCTCTGTCTTCGCCTCTCCATGTGTTGGTTTGGCAGCTGAACACAGGTCATGTTTCAGAAAACACAGCTGACGTTAAATAACTGAAGAGGAGGACACGGATCCCCGGAAGAATCTGACAACCCGAATCACAGGGTGTTTGTCATTCCTTCATCGAGGAATCAACGCGGCTCCGGTGAACCGGCAGGAACGGAGACGGGCGAACGGGACGTTGGAAGGATCGCCCGGGAATCGCGGCTCTCCCGCAGTAGAGATGTCGGACGCGATGCTTTCGCTGACCCGTCAGGGGCCAGCAGACGCCACGCCGCGCCGCTCTCATGCGCCGCCTTTCCCCATCAATAATTCCTTCTCTGGAGAAGAGAGCAGCCAGAAGCATCGCTCTGATACCGAGGCTTTCAAATAATCCCGTCTCGCTGTACAAGCAAACACGGCCCTACATCTTGTTCCTCCTTAAAGATTCTCCTAATTCCCTTTGCACATCAATACATTCATAAGGCCGCTTCCCAGAAACAGCACCGCGGCTAATAATATCTACCGAGCAACAAAGATGCCTCCTGGATGGGACTAATCTGCCAGTTTTCCTCTGTCACGGCTCCTCTCTGGCTTCAGAACTCAGCTTCACTCAGCAAAGTCAGGAGATAAATTCTCACAAACCTCACTGGGAAATTCAACATTTCAGATCATACGTGCCGGAATGTATCATCCATCCGCCCGTCCGCCTGCCCATCCCTCCCTCACTCCCCCCCACCCATCCATCCATCCTCCTTCCATCCATCTCTCCATCCATCCATCCATCCATTGTCGTCATTCGGCGCCCATCCCGAGGAGGCGGCGGCAGGGCGGAGCCTGACCTGGGTGTGAGGACACGAAACACCCCCTGGACGGGACTCCTTCGCTGTGGAATCGATTGCTTATTCTGGAAACGTGAGACATTTATTTCTATAATAGAGCAAGCAGAACGACAGTCTAGATGATTCAGAAAAACAGATGCAATAAATTAAGCCTAAAAAATTAATACATTTTATTAATACAACATAAAAATATCTATATAATCTATGAAATAAGAAATGTAAACATATACTTATACTATACTACATATTTGTAGTGTATATGTAGTGTCTCTAGTGTGAATATATATGATATCTATTTATATATTAAGATTTTGTTCGAAGACACTGAATGAATAGAGAAATTCTTATAAATCCAAACAGCTCCTCTGTCTTCTGTGGTGCTGACAAGTCGTTCCTTTATGTCCGTGACTTGTGCTTAACCACAGACATATTATTATTATTATTATTATTATTATTATTATTATTATTATTATTCTCCTTGTTGGTGGTGGTGGTCAGACTGTGGAGACACTACAGGTTCCTTGCAGAGGCCTGGAGGTACAGCTGGGCCACCTTTCCAGGGGACTGTGTTCTGTGGACACGCTGCGCTTGCAGCCGCTCGCTGCAATCGATGGCTCGCTGGCAGGGTGGAAAATTATACCTTGACGTATGGAAAGCTGAGATCCATATTTATTTCCAAGGAGGAGAAACTCTGTGAAGTGCAGCCTTGGTTCTTTACTGCAGCAAACCGCAGTGTGGACGGAGCTCAGGAAGAACACACAGCTTTTCTGACGGAGAACACGGCGGATTCAGGGCGTTGTGCTTCTGAGAATGACACAGTTCAAAATAATCCCACTGGGATATGGCTTTTAATAATTTCACACACACACACACACACACACAAGACCGGAAGTCAGTGTGTATCTTGTAATCTTGTTATGTTGTAAACCGTTTTTAAATCCACTTTATAATCCATAAAATCTATATAATCTTTATAATGCAGCATAATCCCTTTAGCTTTAGGTTCCGGAAATCGACTGACTGCGACTCGCTGGAAGGGTCTCTGTTGCGGAAACAGGCCATTTTCACTCTGCAACATGAACATTCCAGTATGACCGTGATTATTTGTTCATTTTTGTGAGTCGTGTTTTGTACAAATAATGCATTTAATCACACATCAGAGTAGATTTCCAGTATATCTACGTTCCAAGTAGCCTGAAAGAGACGCTGTTTTTCTCCCTCATACATTTTTAAAAACTCCTTGCTTTTATTTTATATTCTTCATTTTTCTCTCTGTCTGCTGTGCCCTGGCCGTCTCTCTGTTTATCTACAGATATCCAAGAGTGAAAAATCCGCCTAAGAAACAATGTTCCCCGTGGATTCGAGTGCCGTAAATTTAGCCCAGCTTTGAATGGGCCACCGCCGAAAACGCCTGTGAATTCTAATCATAGTTCAACAAACAGAGGCGTAAATATTCCCCACCGTCCGTCCCGGGCGCTGTGTAAAAAAAAAAAAAAAAAAAAAAAGCTCACTATATTCAATGCGATGCGAGACCAGGGGACAATAAATTTCAAACAAACCGTTATTTGAAGTAATAATCGGCAGAGGGTGCAGAGAACAGGGTGACATTGACTGCTCGGGCCCGGAGGCCCCGTTCTCCACCGCCCGCCCGTCCGGCGCCGGGATTCTGCCGAGGCCGACGCCGCGCGAATTCACATTTCCTGGGCAAAGTAATTAAGGAAGGGCAGCGAGGACCGCGGGGGTCCGGCGAACGCGAGGCGTCACCGCCGTCCAAGAAAAGGGATTAGCGTGAGCGGCCTGGACCGCGGCGCGGGGAGAAGCGCGGGCGACGCTGTGGCGGATTACGGGGCGGAATTAGGAGGAGAAACTCGGAAATAAAGCGAGGAGGGGCCCAGCCGTTCGGTCGGGCTCCGTGGCGGTTGGAGCCGCGGAGTAAATGGCTAAATTACTGTAAGGAGCTTAAGACTGTCACTTGCTTCTGAGAAAAGTGTGAAATGAACAAATGGACGCAGGTTTTATTCCGTCGTTTTACGTTCCTTTAGCAAAAGCGGATGCTCGCTATGTGGGGAGCTGTGGGAAGAGGAGAGAAATGGGGGCAATAAACAAGATTTATAAGTGTTAATATCCCAGCAGCATCCAGGTGAGCTGCCGTCAGAGTGGGCGTGGCCTCCCGGGGGGGCCTCCACATCCGGCTGCCGGACGGCGACCTTCGCGGTGGCGGGAGACCGGCTTTCGGACGGCAGAGTTCGACGGCGGCGTCGGCGACTCGGGCTGGTCTCGTGTCCACGTTCATAGCTGCAAAGACAATAAGTGAGTGAGAAACAGTGGAGCGGAACAGACGAACGACTCGCCTGCGCACGCGTCGCGAAGGGAACCAGCACGCTTCTCTAAAACAAACGCGTGCTGTGCGAACGTCGAGTGACGTTTTCTTACGGTAAATCGCCACGGTAACTGGCCGGCCCACAAGCCCATCCTTACCACACCCAGACCAGATTATTTTACTAACAATTCCAGCCATCTTCGTAGCCAAACATCTTTTTACACGCAGATGTAGAGCGTTACGCTGACGGCGTCCGTTCATTTGCCGTCGATAGATCATTTAAACAGATTTACTGCTTAGCGATTGAAAGTGATATATTATTTAGATGGATGAGCAAAACGTGCCACAGTCCTCATTATCTTCCTCTCTCTTCACTGCAAAAGGCTCCTTTCGTGTGGTTTTGAGGTGTGGGCAACGCAGGACATTTTGAAGCTCAAATGGGCCTCGGAGATCCGGCCGGATAAGGGAAATGAAAGAGCGGATGTGACACAGGGACGGAATAAAGCGGCGCCCGAGCTCTCGGAGGAGCCGGGACCACGTGGCACCTCGAAGGAGCGCCGGGTGACAGAACAGGCCTAATCTCTCAAACGGAGCTGTGACGCGCCTTCCTCGGGAATAAACCGGAACCGAAGACGAAGAAACCGGAGCGGGAGCCGCCGGAGGAGACGACGCTTCGAAGCCCGGTTCCAAAAGCTCGATCGCCGCTTCTTTCGTCGAGTCACGTGAGGTCAGGGGAGCGGAACGGTTGTCCCGCTATTAGAAACAGGCGCCGAGAAAAGCGCCCTAAATAGTTTTCATTATTTGTTCAGTGCCGTTTCTTTTCCGATAATTAAAATTACTTGACTGTTATTAGACCCTATTAGGCATTTAAGAAGCAGGTAATAGATAATCTGACTGTAATGACACCCCCAAATGCACCATTCAGTGCTCATCCTCTATTAACTGGTATTTACTGGAGATGTATAATTGTAATAATCTCCCTGTGACTGTGAATGGTTGGGGCGCGTTGAGATTCTGAAGGTGCACTTCATTACATTTTCATTAGACCTTGTTTGGAAGCTGAAATTGCCCACAATTTCTCATAATTAGCTCACAATTTTTTTTTTTTTTTTTTGGGACACCGCTGTACGACACAGGTTTCCACCGCGGAACGGAAGGAGGACGCGAAGGCGCCGCTCTGCCGCACGTCCGCCGTCCTCTCTGGACGACCGCATCCGAACGGAGGGAGTAACGCTATCGGGGCTCTGAGGGGGGCGGCCGTCCACACCGCCTTCTCACAAACCTCGACGTTGAGATTCCTTTCAGCCCGGGATCGAAGCTTCTGCACTCAGCTCACCGGCACACTGAGAGATACGGTCACGATGGGGTCCTGAAGCCACGTACACTGCGAGCAACACCGACACGTGAACCCATGGATGATATGATAACTATAGATAAACCTGCTTTCTCTGGGGACCATGAGAAGGTGCGCTGCACAAAACCACAGGGCGCTGGTTTCTGCTCTTCCCCCCCCCCCCCTCTCTCTGCCACTCTGCGACCTGCCAGGTGACGCTGGGCTCCGCCGTCCCCATTCGCGGCCTGACACTGCCCTCTGACGGGAGCCCCCGGCCCTCCGTGTGATCCGGAACCGAGGTTTGAAAACTGTGCAGAAGGTGTTTGTTTATTCATGAAAAATACAATCCAAGCAAGATTTTATTTCGCTTTTATGTAGCTTCAACCCTACTGGGTATTTTGCTGAAATGTGAAAAGAGAATTATCTGTATAAAATGCACCTTTTTCACTAAAACCATCTGTGGCTATAACACCGATTCCCAAATTTACATTTTATCGAGGTGCGCCGAGTGCTGATGAGGCTTCTTTTGTCCCTGTAAACTAAAATGAGTTATGAATAAATGAGACGTTCTAAGGGAGACCTTTGAAACACGCGACTTTCTCGTCTTGTTGCGCCAGCCTCGACGGAGCTGAGGAGACCCGACGATTTTCTCTGCGGAGATTTCCGGTAAAGTGACGCGAGGATTCCGAGCTGCCGATCGGGCGAAAGGGCCACGGAAGGACGTGCCGCTTCGGGGCCTCCTTAACCGTTCTTCTTCTCCATCGCCAAAGTTCAGGGGATCGCGCGAGCGCGTCTGAGGAGAGCAGGAAGCCAAAGTCAACGGAAAAACATGCACGTCAAATAATGATTTATGCCTCGCGAACAAATATTTGCAGCTTGCGCGAGGAGTCGATTAGGTATTAAATTAGGCGGGGGCCGCGCTGGCGGCGGTGCGAGTGATGGATCGCGGTGCGTCTCTCACGCCCAGGCGGGACCGCGGGGAACAGCCCCTATTAAGGCGGGACACGTCCGCCGTGGCCCCTGACCGCCGGGGGTTCGCATTTTCATTCCATAATCGGTTCCCGAAAAGGGAGCTGCGCGAAACGGCAAAGCGGGCCCGTGGGGGCGGCACGCCGTCCGCTTCCCCCGCACGAGCACCTGGCGGCCGTGACGTCTTAATGCGGGCAGCACCTTTTCTTCCGGCGACAGCGCATTAAGAAGGGATTAGTTACGACTTCCACCCCTCGACTCATACAAGCAGTCTGGTAGCACTTAAGCGGCTCCGAGGTGGACAGAACGAGGGGGTTTTTCGCAGAATCTCGGCTTAATGTGATTTCTGGCAATTATACAGCAGGTCCACGAAGTACATTTATACAGTTATGCAACACAGTAGATGTTCTACTGATACCACAGGTGTGCTGCACACCCAGGGTGTTCCGGAAAGAATTGACCGCTTTCATAAATTCACACCACAAATGTGTACTTTTATTTACTATTATTATTATTATTATTATCATCATCATCATCATCATCATCATCATCTTCTCAGTGTGAAGCTGTGCTGCCTGTAAAAAAGCTGGAATGTCAATGAGGGACAACAGAACGGCCACCTAATTTTCAATTTGCCCGGTAATAATTCTGATTCGTCGTCATCGTCACCATCACTGTCATCAGTGTCACCATCACCGCCATCATCATCATCACCATTGTCACTGTCATCATCATCACCATCATCACCATCATCATCATCACCATCATCACCATCGTCACCATCATCACCATCATCATCGTCACCATCATCACCATCACCATCATCACCATCGTCACCATCATCACCGTCACCATCATCACCATCACCATCATCACCATCATCACCATCATCACCATCACCATCATCACCATCGTCACCATCATCACCGTCATCATCATCACCATCACTGTCATCAGTGTCACCATCACCGCCATCATCATCATCACCATTGTCACTGTCACCATCATCATCATCGTCACCATCATCACCATCATCACCATCATCACCATCGTCACCATCATCACCGTCACCATCATCACCATCACCATCATCACCATCATCACCATCATCATCGTCACCATCATCACCATCACCATCATCACCATCGTCACCATCATCACCGTCATCATCATCACCATCACTGTCATCAGTGTCACCATCACCGCCATCATCATCATCACCATTGTCACTGTCATCATCATCACCATCATCACCATCATCACCATCGTCACCATCATCACCATCATCATCGTCACCATCATCACCGTCACCATCATCACCATCGTCACCATCATCACCGTCACCATCATCACCATCATCACCATCATCATCGTCACCATCATCACCATCGTCACCATCATCACCGTCATCATCATCACCATCACTGTCATCAGTG
>UFQX01000526.1:281761-317617 GCA_900497675.1 Arapaima gigas | reverse complement strand
TATTTTTGGAACCATCCTCACTTTATAGCATTTTTCCCACAGGTGCCTAAGACTTCTGCACAGGACTGTACGTGTGCACCATTCATTTAAAGATTACAGTTGTAGTACAGTTGTTCTACAGTTGTACAGTTGAGTTGATGTCAAATCCCGATGACCGTATGTGTCATGTGCGTCATGAAACATTTGTCCTCTACTTAGGTCAAATTCTCTGGTTAATGGTTGCCAGATAAAATAGATGCCTGATTTTGTTCAATATCCATTTGTTTGTTTTCCTAGCACTGGATTAGACAGCAGTGGAGAAAGTTATAAATAATGAAAGCAGAGCTTTAAGGACGGCTAGGGTTTACCGTATACATTGCCATCTCGGGATGTTCCTGCCTTGTATGAACCATATAATGAAGTTACAGAGTCAAATTGGCCACGATCAAGTTCTACACTACGGTGTAAATAGTTTTCATGAGCACCATAAAACCCAGCATATCCAAATTTTTTTCAGCGTAGCATAGACATTCATGGAAGCTTGATCCAGTCTGCCAAGACGTTTTTTTCCAAAAACTGAATGATATACAGTACTATGCAAAAGTCTTAGGCACCCGTGGGAAAAATGTTATAAAGCGAGGATGGTTCCAAAAATAATGCCATGAATACTTGCCATGAATANAAGTCTTAGGCACCCGTGGGAAAAATGTTATAAAGCGAGGATGGTTCCAAAAATAATGCCATGAATACTTGCCATGAATACCAATCAGAAACCTCCCTGATGGTAGATAAGAATCTACCTGTACTTCTCAACAGACATTCAAGTTGCATGCCTAAGACTTTTGTACAGTACCGTAAGTAGTATATCTGGACATTAGTTTATAACTCAATATGATTAAAGGGCTTTGTCTAAGCCAGAGATACCTACAATGAATCATTTTATTGACATTCATCCATTCATTCATTCATTCATTATCAGAGTTTGACTGACTTTGTAACACAGCCTTTATGACAGTCTGTTCCTGCCTGCATTAGGTTCCCCCAGCCACACACCCCATAAAAGCACTAGCAACACATTAGCTTATTGGTTGTTAGCATATGTTTCTTTGAATTGCTGTAGGCAACATAGTGGTTGAACACATGGCCTTGTAACCTGAACGTCGCTCTAATCCCATGTAATCCTTTCTAAAGTGTCATTAAGGAAGACAAAGAAATTATTCCAGGAAACTATTCATCTACATTTAGTCATATGACTAAATGATTGTCTCCAAACTGCCATACAGCTCATATTAAACAAAAGTGTCTTCAGGAGGGGAGTGTCAGATATTAGCATAAGATTGTAAAAAGCACTTGTTTTCCCAGTTGTATAAATGAACTAATTTAAAAAAAAGCATTATCAATAAAATAACAGGCTTTCTCTGTAAAGGAATAGTTTCTAAAACTGCATACCAACGAGATGGAAAGGTTTTTTGCACCGAAGCGCAGTGAAAATTGCAAAGGAAAAATATCATATCATTGAACTAAAGCCTAAGGAAATCTACAGTATGTGAGTCTGAAGATTGTATTTTATGAGCTTATATAACATTCCCTTTGTGAGTGCTGCTTGTTGATATTGATGGAAACTTAAATTGTGTGCCCTTTAAAGTAGGTTTTAACAACTTTACTTATTACAGCAGTAAAATTTGTGTCCTAAGAAAAAAAATGTGTTGAAAGTTCTTCTTTATAGCAGTTTCTTGCTTTAATGTAAATTACAGTATGAGTAGTGTGTCATACAGACTTAGAAAAGAAGAATGTGAGCATTGCACTCTGGAGGTATAAGGTACCTTGAAACATGGTATCCTGTTGAAAAGACATCATTGCAAAACGTGTTCAAAGAACATCAGTTGAAATACATCTCTCGTTTTACAGGCCTGAAGATCCGTGAGGTGATGATCAACGTGTCCCGTCAGCAGGTGGAAGACTTTCATGGCCCAGAGGACTACTGGTGCCTTTGTGTGGCCTGGAGCCATCTCGGCACTTCCAAATCCCGCAAAGCTACCGTTCGAATAGCATGTGAGTGGCATCGCTCCAACCGTTTCATCTTGAAGCAGTCCCGGCCAACTTGAGGATGCTTTGCTTAACTTAGAGCAAGTGCAGGCAATTGAGTAGTCCTGTCTTACAAAGATCGGTCGTTGCGAATCGACAAGTCCTGGTCAATGCCACTGTTTTAAGACTCATTTAAGAGTGCAGAGATGGTATCAATAGCAATTTGGATAGTAGTGGCTAAATCCTTCATAGAAAGTAAAGACCCTTTAGTTATCATAAATGTTATGACTGAAAGTAGCTGCAGGAGTACTAGTAGTAGTGCTGCTGCAAATAGAACAAGGCATAATAAAAATATCAAGAATAGTAAGAAGAAAAATTATAACAACCAAGAATTGCTTACAGATAGCCTGATAAATATAAACCACTATGAATGCAGTTACAACAGGTGGTTCATCCCATGGCACCTTAAGCGTAATTGAAATCAATGTGACCTGTAAAGAATTCAGTGGGGAGTTGATTGCCGAGAACATTAGCAATGCCTCCGAGAAAATTTGCTCAGTGTCCACTGGTGCTCTGAATTTCTCAGCTAAGCATTGCATAGGGGATTTCTTGTTATGTTGCAAGAACTCACACTAAATGGTTTTTGACAGCCGTGTCTTCAAGGGCTACGTGTAAAAATTGAACAAACCGATAAACGGAGCCAACCTAATGCTCTAGGAAGACAGACAGGCAGACTGGACCTGCCTCACAATAGTGGTTTCTTCTTATCTCTGTCCCATGAGCAGACTTGCGGAAGAACTTTGAGCAGGACCCACAGGGGAAGGAGGTGCCAATCAAGGGAATGATTGTTCTGCATTGTCGCCCCCCAGAGGGAGTTCCGGTGGCAGAGGTAAGAAATGCACCTTTTACTCACAAGATGCACAGTTCCAGCCCTTGAGGTGTAAGGTCACGGGACTGTTAAGCGTCACATGTAAATCAAATGCTAATCTATAATGGTGGAATGAATGACCGAACCAAGCTATGCATGCGGTTCTGTTGTAATTATAGCGTCGGTGTTTTAGTATGCTCATCATGTTTACCCTAAGAATATTTACCCTGCTGGCCTTGGTCATCTGAGCACTGAAGTTGATTTGGATAATAATGCCTCCTAAATTAAATAATGTAAACTGTAGAGCATAATAAATTATCCGGTTCAAATGTGCAAGGGTGCAGAGGGTGGAATAAATATCGGGAACATCACACAATTTATGAATATCAAGTGTCCTAATAATGAGTCCCATTAGATCTTTAGAGGTTTCTTGAAGAAGGACAACCACCAGTTATGTGAGGGACAACGGTAAAACGCCTCTATGATTTCTGCCACTGACTTTGGTTTAAAAGGTGTGATGATGTCTATGTATGGTTATTGAGAAGGTCATGGAAGACATTTAAGTTCATCTTTATATTCATAAAACCACTCTCGATTTCACTGAGCAATGTGTGAGGACTTGTCTTGACCTTCTTCACAGATGAACTTGCAGAGGAAAACAATAAAAGATACTTCATCACACCACCGTTATTCAAGTTTTGTGCTCATTGCTCCAATTTAAAGCTTGAATACAAGCGGTTTGCAAATGGCAGGCCTACTATACATGATGCCGTGATGTTCTTTGAGCATTTTTTGCTAATGAATCATGGGCGTAGTTTGACTGGTGGTCATTTTTGAGGCTTTGTGAGCATCAACTTATGACTATGCCTCTTTTCGGTCTAAATATGACCGCTGTTCTGTTTATGACAAACTTACAGCTTTAAGTGCTGCATAAAGTGCTCAGACTTCTTTTATCTTTTATACATATTGTGATTAATATTCAGCATAATATGACTCACCTGTGTAGCTGAGTGTGTAATTCTGACACACTGCATGTCGTATGCTTGCCGTTGGCTATATTTTTAACATAGCCCACCCTCCCATTCTCGCTGTACTTGCTGCATCCTCCTTCTTGCTCACTTGGGTTTTACTCTGCTTTTATAAACATAAGGAATTACATAATGTTAATTAACTCAAATGTCATAGTGAAGCTGCAATTTCATCTAATGTTACAGGTCATTTTTGTCTCAAGACTCCGTAAAATAAGACTGTAAGAAGCCGTCTCGGTTTATTGCAATAAATGCGGTTTAATAAGAATTTTGCCAAGGGTGACCTGTTCTTAATGAATGTTTCAGTATTAAACAGAAAGGTGATGCAGGGACAGTCAACAACTGGCGTTATTTCATAAATTAAAGAATAAACAGAGTCTCAGAAAGGAAAGGATAAATAATGCAGCGGAAGAGGCAGACAGCTGGAGCCATTGTCTGCACACCTCCAGAGCGAAGTTTGGTTCCGGGTTTTTGTGACAGGGTAAACTTTGGGGAAAATGCATACAAGGCTCAGGAACAGAAGCTTACTCTCTGCTATAACAGAACATGATCTAAGAGAGTTTAAGATGGATTTGGAGGATTCTTCCTGGAATCCTGAATACTTCCAACCTTATAAAGTTTTAAGCATTTACTATTTCAGCAAGGATGGAACTTTTCACTGATGTAATTTAGCCGTGGATTTCTTTCTTCCTTTTAAATCCGTGCACGGGTAGCGCTCAACTTATGAAATATGCACCTTATGACAGCTTTAGCCGTATGACAGTTGTCCCATAAATCTCACTTTATTATTAATGACTCCCGATGTTTGTAATGTCTGACAACATCCAGTCTATCTGCTGCAGCTTCGCACCGGCCAGCCGTGCACCTTTTAGCGATTAGCCATCACGGCTGCAATAAGGTCACCACGGTGCCCTCAAGCTCTTCTCAGTGTGTCTTAATAGTTTCCTTAGCGGGAGTACGATACTTTACATCGGTATGTTTTCGATCATTGTTCATTTTAGAGCTTTTAAAAGGCATCTTACTACCTCCACTTTCCTCCCACGTACTCATACACAGGCTAGTGTTATTATAACAGTGATTATTTGAATGTCCTGCTATAAAAAAGAATTACTGAAAATCCAGTCAATTTCGAGTCTCAGATTTCACTGCTTGAACAACGCCAGAGAGACAACAAGGAAGGACAAGGAAAGGTTGTCACTCTACAGATTATCTGGACAGTGCGTTTTATTTTTGGGTGATATTTACATCCACTTTGTTAGCCTGCTGTTCGCTTGTTTTTCCGCAATGCTTTAGGCACCGGCTTGGGTTCCACTAGCGCTATGCCTGAACCAGGACGCCGAAGCACCTTTCCACAATAAAAGCATATATTGCACAACTGGAAGATTTGATGTAATTCCAGACAAAGTGGGGAAAAAAATCATTTAAAGTGTCTGCTGGAGTGAAGGCATTATTGGCATCTTTTTTTCAAACATATAATTTGTAACTTTGTTCTTTTACCTTAGAATTTTGATTAAATTGAATTGCACCTCAGCTGACTGATCATTACTACTGACTACTCCTTACAAGCGATGCTTTTAATTTAGTTTGTAATTTAAAACTTCATGTTGTGAATCACAGTAGATCTCATTTCAACTTATTGCAGTGCTAGAAAGACAGGTTACATCATTTTTACAATATGTGGCTGACAAGCTGTCTAAAAAAATCTGTCTATTTTTGTTCCAATGTTCATTATTAATGGAAAGCTTTCAAATAAATCCATGTCACACCCCAAATGCAACATGCACCAAATTAAAAAAAAAAAAAACTTTGACTTTCATTAGAATTGAGCAATTTTTTCCTGGATTAAATCAAAATATGGTAGTGTATTAATATTAAAGCAATTGTTTAATGTACTATTAAATGAAAAAAGGTATTATTATATTACCTTCAACATTAACAACAACAATAATAATAATAATAATCATATTATTATTCAATAATATTCCTCCTTTCAGAGGAGGTGGCACTGTGAAGTTTAATAAGCTTCACTTTGTCTTTGGTGTTGACACTGGAGATGTTCTATTGCCTCTGGGCTGTTGAACTGGAGGTGAACTGTGCAATGGAATGTTTGTGGTGAGGATCTGCTCCACAGTCTCATTGCTCATCCATGCTGTGGCATGATGGCAGTGTCAATGCTGTAGCCTGGCAGGAGATGATAGTTTGCAGCTGACCTTCCAGAGCCACCCACTGCAGCGCTGACTGGTCAAGTGTGTCTGACATGTTCTCTGCTTTCAGTGTCAGGGTGGAGGCTGTCGAACGGTTCTGGTGACAGCTGGAAAAGTCCTTGAAGACACTGCGGCTCAGATTGCAAGTTGAGAAGCTAGGGCTTTCCTTCTCTTGCATGCTATTTGTCAACACATCAACAGATGGAAGTGTGGATGCACCAATAAGGCAGATCTCTCCCACAGTTGCCCAGCCGAGTGCGAACCTTTGTGCAAAGGGGGGATTTGGAGGCCTGTTGCATTGTTCTAACACTTTGTGATCCTGTACTGCCTCCCTTCCAAGAAGAAGCAGGATCTTGGCACTAGAGTTATGTGGACGAATCTTTGCGGCTAAGGGTTTTAAATGGGAGTGGTACCCCGTGGCACTGGGGGTTGGGATCACTGCCCTATTATCTGACAGTATGTCGCATTTAGTGAGTGTAGGGAGTGTAAGCTTACTCTTTCTCTCAACTGATTTCACAATGAATCATTTTGCTCTCTGTCCAGCAATTTCAGACACACCTGCAATGTGTCAGATGAAGAGCTGGCTAGGATATCAATATCTTTCCTCTACATGTTCCCAAGGCAGACCTTCAAACAGCTCCTTCCTATAAATTCCTCTTTGCAGTCCTCTGTACATGTGGAAGAAGCCACTGAGGAGAGAGAGGTTTCATCTTGCACCCCACCATGCTTTGCAGAGGAGCTGGTGTCCATTTTCAACCGTGATGCTGGCCGAGTATGGAGAGCTGCAATGTGTTTATCACCCTCGAACCCAAAACACTGGATGGCCAACATACAGTTTTTTGTTTGGTGTGTTGCTGAAGAACAGCAGTCAAAGCATATGCCTTGGCATGTTCCTTTAAGAAGGTCCTTCATCCCTTCAAAGTTTTCTCCCCAGAGCTTTTAGAGTGTGGAAGGAGGTGTAGTTTTCTGTGGATAGGACACTGTCGATTGGAATCTTCTGTTTTCCTAAGCTTATCCTTCTGGTTGGTGTCATAGACTTCTGTTTTGTGCACCATAACAGATTCTTGTTGATTCTTGAATGACCTGGACAATCTGTACTTGAGGAGGTTCTATGCTGCGCACTCAGGTTTTGAATCTTAAGTTCTTTCTCGCTTTAGCTTATGCTTCTGTTTTAATCACTCCCTTTCTGCATCAAGTGCTCCTGAAGAGTGAATGGCAGTCTCTCCAGGATGGAACTGATGCTATATAGGTTGTCAAAACAGAACAGACTGGGTAAATATCCTTCTTCTTTGGCAAAACTCCAATTCAAGGAGCAGAACCCCTTGCTCTCAAAGATGTTTTGAGGATTTTAGGGATGCATCTGAGCTTGTCGTGCAGGGCTGTCTCTATGGCTTCTGTAGATCCATAGCACTCTTCTTATATTTTCCATATTCTACAAAGGCCCATGGCAGGGTGATTGATGTGAAGAAACCTTATTTGTCTTGCATACTTAGTTGACTCTGGACCAAGCAATTTGATCAAGAGTCAAATTCCTCACTAAGCTCTTGTCAGTTCCTTCAATGGTGTGGGAGAATGTGGACCTTCAAGCATAACATTTTTCTGGTTTATTGCAAAACCTTGTGAATCCACCCATAGGCAAGTCAGGGGGGAACAGGAATTCCCTACCTCTTGAGCTTGAGCTATCAGCGTGGAAGTTGTGGTGGTCTGCTCTTGCAAACTGAGATTTTTCAACCATGCAATGCTTTAGTGACTTCAACTCTTGGATCTTATTCCATGGATATGGCAAAGTTCCTTCACACTCTCTGAATGATTCTCTGCATTGAAAGGTGCGTGGAGAAAGATACTGACTGCTTTGCAAGCCACGTGTGAGTAGATCATCTACAGTATGTGCAGCTGACTGGTTGACAAGGTGCTTCTAATGGTCTCGGATGTACACCTCTGTGCATTCAGTTGGCTAATAACGTGAGTGAACTCCATTTTATTCTGCCCCAGACAGCAGATCCATCTACTCCTATCTTGTAAACACCGGAGGCTGCCTCTGCCTCCTTGACCTGTTTGAGGGCTTCCAGTGTAGCATCCAAGCATGTCTCTTCAACCTGAAATTGAGCAATCTCATCAATCTCTCTCGTTGTAAATATGATGCTCTGCCACACACAGCTTCACCTATGGTGGGAGCTTCCATCACAGCCATGCAAGCTGCAGATCTACTGCAATATCTTGATGTTTTGAATGTGCGTGAGCCCACTGACCTTGTCTCCAAGCTCTCCTTGTCTTCTGCTCACATGTTCAATTGCAGTATGAGAAGCAGTAGGGCCAACCAATATACTGTCTGCACACCACCGATCCAACATGTAACGCAGTTTTGAACAAGTGAAATTGGAAAAAACAATGATGCATGCACAAGTTTCAATAATACAGCTATGTAAACACAGGCATGCGCATTTATTAACAATTCAACATTTTACTGAAATATGCGCAACTAACAAACAAATGAACCGCAGTCAGATAAATAATTTAGTTAAATCAGGCACCAAACCTAATATCCCTATTTTGTATGCATTAACACCAAAATAAATATAGTAAAGAAAGTACTTACAGACATTGCTTCCTGGAAGTGATCGTGGCACATTTTTTAGCACCACCGCATGGTTATAAACACAAGTGGACACACACAAGATACCTGTCATCAAAGGTCAAAGTGCACCCTTATCATACCCAATTGTAATTCAGATTACATTCAGAACATAGCGCCCCCTAGCGGGTCTCAAAAGTCACCTCTGGGGATAGAAGAAAAATACCTCCAGTCTTTAGGTCTGTCTATTCTTCAGGTCTTCTCTGATTCATTTCAGATGCTCATTTAACATGCAGCATAGTTGTAACAGTAGTGCCAGCGCGTAAGCGGTGTGTAAGTGTAACAACACAGCTGCTGTTTGTGTTGAGAGTGTGAAGGATACTGTATGTGTCTTTGCAAGGAGGCAGCTGCTCCGGCATGGGATGCCCTTGGGTGGATTAGCATCACGCTTGTCGAGAGTTAATGAAAAAAGGAAAAAAGACTGCTTAATTAAACAGAGATTCTAAACCTGGGATCCCCTCATGGGACGAGTGTTGCCTCAATGGAAGTCCATTGTACACAGACCCAAACTTGTACTGAGCATGTGCAGTACATCCCCGTTGCTTAATGCCTCAGTTTGTGTGAATGAATAATGCGACCAGTAAAAACTGCGTCACAGCAAGTGTTTCGTGAAACAGTGCAAATCACAATCGCATGTGAAGCCTCCTGTGCTCCGAGGAGGCTGTTTTCTTGGATCATCCCTGCTACTTTACTCAAAGTGTACTATTACAGTAGCCCACTTCCATCATAGCTTGTCATGGATTCCACCTGGACTGTGTCTTCACCTTCTGCTGTCCAGAAGGAGGCATTCTCCCCATGTGGTGCAATTCCTCAAGCGTACTCAGGGCAAAAATTAAATGTACAGTTTTTGTGACGTTCCTGTTTTGCTGTCATTTTAACAGTTAATCGTCCTCAATATTTGTCTATCTTTATTTCCTTCATATGGAGCTGTGTCTCTGGCAATGGTATGTTTTTGCACAGTAAATATATTAAATGTGCCCTTGTTTTTGTTTTTTGTCTTTTTTCTGAAGCGGTGATAGTCTAACACTATCACTGGGATTGCTGGGTCTCCTCTTTTTCAGTCGTCCTCACGCCTAAAGCCAAAGAAATTTAAGTATAAAATAGTTGCATTCCAGGCTCATTTAGGTTTAAATCTGTCGCTAATTGAAAAGAAACACTGAAATACAAGACCAACAGTCCTTTACGATTAATATTGTCCATCTTTTCAATAGAAGGATTAAGCTGTACAGAGGTTACTGGAATAAACTGTAAAGTCTTTTCAAACTCACAGCTACAACGGAGTTTAATAACTGCATAATTGGAACATTGTGCCCTGTATTTCTTTGCTTTTAATTATTGTTCTTATGGTTATAATTTTCCTCAAACATGACTTTCATTCAGTGCAACTTATTCGGTGCAACCAGGAATTGTACAGTTTTACTGAGGCAATTCAGGGAAAGGTACAGTGCTCAAGGGCAAGATATCAACAGTGTCTCTCCAGGGATTTGACCTGGCAACCACTACACTGGTAAACTCATTAACACAAGGTTCTTTCACTGCAGTCAAGTGTGTATTGACTGCACTCGGCATTCAGGCCTTTTCAGTGATTATACACCCTGCATATCCTCCAGAAAACTGAAACAAGGGCTTGAGTGGCAGCTTTTGAAAAACCCAATCAGGACACGGACTCAAAGCTAATGACCAGAAGAAACTGAGATAAAGGACTTTCAAAAGTCCTTTAAAAAACAAAAACAACAACCTACCGTCTTTTTTTTCTGCCGCGATTCAATTTTAAAATGTACCAGTTTGGCGCTGTAATTTCTTGCATCCTTCTGCATAAGCTTGCTAGCCTAATTTTGCCCGTCCCTGAAATTATACACTTTGTGGATCCGTTTTCTTTTGCATGGCAACGGCAGAATACACAGAGAGACTGGACAACGCATGGGTCTGCTCTCTCATTGCCCGACTCTGTCCTAGTTTAACAGAATAAAATTTAAAAAATATGCTTCACCACCATCTCTCGCTTACCGGTTGCTCGGTCTCTACCGTGAAATACTGTGCCGACCTGCGTCGGCGGGGATACTGACACAGGGCTCCGAAGACTGAGCTGTGGGAACACGAACTTGATTCTTGCGTGGCACGATTGCCAGCAGCACCAAACAAGCACCACGACACACCCGCCCACAGATGTATTTTCCGACAACTCATCCTCAGGGTCACTGCCAGCCCCAGACTTCCCACCACGGTTGGACACATCAACTATGTACACACAGCAAAGGATGATGGGAGTCACACGTCCACTGGCTGTTACAATAAATTGCACTATAATAAATTTTTGCAGGAAGAATTCAGCCCAAAGGCTTTCATTTTACTCAAATGGCAATCAAAATAATAGCACTGTGTGAGCTGTAACACTCGAAAAATAATATTTGATTATATGACGATATACGCAGCAAAGTCAGCGAGACTTTCCGTTGTGTGATATCGTGCCACGGGCGCAGATGGCTCGCTACTACAACAGTGCCGCATGGTGGCCGGTGTTATCGACTGTACCAAATATTCAGTGATAATTGACAAACAGATGGTTTCCAACTCTCCGCATCCGCCATGGCTAGTTTTACAACTGCGGGAGCTGCTGGAACCCGAGGCATGGCCGCACGACAGTTGGTCCGAAACGTTTGGGATGGCGTAGCACACACATGACCAGCAGGCCACCGTGAAATGGCGGCCTTTCCTCTGCAGGGTAACCTGACTGAGGTGGTGAAGCCCTGGTCTAATTATCCAAGGAACAATGGAATCTGACTCTATGTGCTCAAAAGCCAATTATGCACCAGAGAAATTATTCAAGCTGAAACAAACAAATACACACACAAACACCACCACCCAGGTGCACCCCTCAGATTCAGCCACCTGGGTCGGCGTGCGTGTTGGGCAAAGTTCAGCTGGTGGCTGATTTCGGAGCCGCCTGAGTCACGGAGCATTTGGCGTCGATTGTAGCTGGAGCACCAACCGCCCGCAGACTTGCAGAGACCGGTTCGCCCCCCCATCCCCAGCCATGGAGGCGGGTGGGACCTCATGAATGGGAAATGGGGAATGTGTGAAGGAGAAGATCCAGAGCTGGACCGGTGGCACAGACCCCCGCCCTCGCTCCGTCTGCCTCGCTCTATGATCAGGCTAGCTCTCCTGGCACCTCATTAAGGATCTGACTCCTGCGAGGAGGCAAGCAGCCATGCTTCCAGTGTCCCTTTTTGTCTGGAGCCCAGCAGCCAGCCACTGAGGGAAGAGGAGTTAACGGATTGTTCACGCGCTGCTGAGATTACCGAAACCAACCCCTTCCTAAGATGATCACAACATTTTCTCTGGGTGGTCCCATGAGAACAGCCTTTAAAACAGCTAAGAACTCTGGGTGTACACTGAAAAAAATATTTTCTTAGCGTGTTTACGTGTTTTTACATGTAAGTGCATCTGTTGTTATTAAAAATGAGCAAAACATACTCACATTTCCATGTATTTTGACAACTTTTACCATGTGCATCGACTGTGTACAGTATGTCTGCAGTGTTTGTCTGGAGATACTGTGTGTATGTAACATTACTGTGTCAAAACACGATTTACAAAAAAGTCACCAACTTTCGGGTGAACAATTTAAAACGTAAACATGCACATGTTTGGAGGCAGTATATGGGCATAGGCTAGGTACAATATTGCTCTGCTCAAATAAAATAAATAAAACCTTTTAGTTGCCCAGGCGATCATCTCCACCATTCACCCCACTAAGCCATGGAATGTACATAAGCGTCATATATTTCATGCTGCGTATTAGACAACTTTGTACCATTTTGTTAATCTACAAGACATCAAGGAGCTTTTATAAAAGAAAAAAAAACACATAATTCTTACAGAGCACTTTTGACGATTTAAAGTCTCACTTTTTCAGTTTTGACCTGAACTTAAGCTCAGCAGTATCATCCAGCTTGATCTTTACTCACACTGGGTCTCAGTCAGGCCCAGTTTCACACAGTTATTGATGGCACTGGGAAAAGTAAACAGAAAAATAATTAGGACGGAAAAAAATGACACAATTAATTCTGTGGTGAAATGGAGAGGAAAGGAGCGGAGGAACCCGCAGATGCTTTGAAGGCTCTGAAGCAGAACACTGCCGCAAATTAAATTAAAAGCATGTGATGAAAGTCTCCGCCACCATCAGAAATAAACAATAATCTCGCAGTGTCTGGATTTTATTGATTTTACCATGAGACCTGTTTGTTCAGGCCATAAAAATCAGGCCAGAGAAATCTGCAAGGCTTTGAGTTTATATGAGTACAAGGCTCTCAAAGGGGTCAAGAAATAGGCACAGGGACCTCCCAAGTGGGAGAAAGGGTGTTTTTCTGCTTCTTGCCATTATATAAATCATTTATCCCCTTGTGTCTGTGGACTAACTGAAACTGTGACTCGACAGCGGGGAAAATCAGTCTTTGTGTGTAAAATTAAAGCGCTCTGAGTCAGCAGCAGATGGACAGGCCACACACACTTTCGATGCACCTCCAGGAAGCCACTGTGAGAATAGGAGAGAGGAAGAAAGGTCTCAAAAAACCCAAAAGTATCGAAATATGAGCGTATCTTCAAGTTCTCGAGACTGTATAACAGTACCCAAGACTTTTTTTTTTCCTTAAGCAGTATAATACAGCCGTATCGCATTTTGACTTTGTTTTACCACAGAGGTCAGGATGCATTTCAGTCAGCGCCACTTAGATAGCTATTGGCAGCGGTGATAGTGACTGTTTGTTGATTTATGTATTTATTTCATTTATTTCTCACTGGGTAGGTTGAGTGGCTGAAGAACGAGGAGCTCGTGAGTTCCCTCAAGGACGACCACATAGACACACGTTCCGACCACAATCTGATCATCAGCCAAGCGCGGCTGTCAGACTCCGGCAATTACAGCTGTGTGGCCAACAACATCGTGGCCAAGAGGCGCAGCGCCACAGCCGCGGTGGTGGTGTTTGGTAAGATGAGCGGTATATTTGCAATATACACCCATCGCCGGTTATACAGATACTTGCAGGGATGTTTACTTGTCCAGACTTGAACAATGTGTACTCTGCCCTAGCGTAAGTTCCCAGCTATCCTCACTTTTTGAAGCATAATTGCACCAAGTCCCGAATGAAACATCTCTTACCAAACAATCCAGCTGAGCTGTTTCCTCCGACTGGTAACTGGTCCCCGCATTTGAACACGCTGCCTGCCGTGTTTATAGGTTGAGGATGCTGAGAACAGACCGCAAGAATCGTTGCATTGTGCGTTCGTGTGGACATGTCAGTATTTGTCGTGTTCACGTGTTGTGAGAGTGGAATACAGCCATACAGTGATGGTACCTGTAGTTTGTTATATAAAGTGCTATGAAGCCACTGTCCAACTTTGCAATATTACAATGTATTTTGCATTACATTTAAATTACAATATGTCTACTATGAAAAGATATCCTTAAACACGAGAGAGGAAAAAAATGTTGAGCTGTTGTTTCTGTGTAACAGTGAAAATTGTCATGAAACTTGTATTGTGCTGCTGGAATACTGTAACACTTCATACTCGCATAAAACATCTGTATAAACCTTATGAACCTTATGAAACTACATAATAAGAGCAACCTGCTTAATAAGCAGGAAATTTGTTGTAAGGATTAGAATAATGTTATTCAAGTTTGTGATTGCTTTAGGTAGTTTTTGAGTGAGCTGTGCTGATCTAAAAAAGGATTTAAATTTTTCTCATTAAAACATTGGGAATAGTTTTCTTGATATTCAGATTTCCACCTTAATACAGGATTTAGATTAATAACATGAAGAAAAATGTCCTAAACTGTATAGTTTATTAAAAAATAATATTAAACATTTTTGTAATATAAAATATAAAAATTATTATACAGCAATTCCTTGGTATGTGAACTTTCTATATTCAAATTTTCATTTTTAATGGCTTTTGAAAATTCATACCCAAATATTTGTACACGAACAGAAACTTTTGCTATAAGGAATTTTTGTCCAACGTTTATCCATTATAGAAAAAAGTAATGTGAATAAAAATTTACATAAATATTGAAAATCAACAAATAAATAATGTACAGCACCATACAGTGCATTGCAATAAAAATACTGTATGTATTATAAACTGGAAAAACACTGGTGTCTTATCATCTGTTTCTTCTAATTTTGCTTTATGGGAATGCATTTGCACCACGTGGCATTTTTTTTAAACAAACCTATTTATTTAGATGCTGATTGTTGTTAAAAACAATGGTTAATAAGCACTCAGTATCCAAAATTTAAGTATCTGACACTTTTTCCGGTACAAGTTATATTCGGATACTGAAGGAATACTGTCTTCCAAAAGTCTTTCGATTCGAGACAAACTAGGATTTGTGTACATGTGACTATGTATCGTGTACAATTCGCTTACCATCATCATCACAGATTAAGGAGTCAAATTGTATTTTTTTTGTTTATTAAAATCTGTTCAATTGGTGATAGTTGGCTAGGCTAGATGTCAGTGGTCTTCAGTGTATATACAAACTTTTAATGTGCAGTATGTGACACACACTGACCAGTTTTCGGTGGTAGTTATCATTGCTTTTTCCAAGTAATGTAGCACTCAATTGCCAGCAGCAACTTTGAAACAGAGTTGACCTATGCTTAAAATTAACAAAACAAAGTTGTTTAACATGAACAACGACAATTGTGCCATTTGTCTGTTACACAAATCAGAAGTTCAAACGCTACAACTCTACAGTTCCTTAAGAAAATGTACTACGTAAAAGTATGACAGCAAATTTCAAATCCTTTCAATTTCTCACAATTGAAACAAGCTGAATACTTGCATTATGCTGATGCATTTATGCATATATGAAATGTATGTATATGTATTACGTATATTTACATTTATATATAATACATGCCAGATGCTCTATGTTTTATTATTCCTGTTGCTGTGTTCAGTTAATGGCGGCTGGTCATTATGGACAGACTGGTCCTCCTGTAACGTGCACTGTGGTCAAGGCGTCAAGAAGCGGTCACGCACCTGCACCAATCCTGCGCCGCTCAATGGGGGGACCTTCTGTGAAGGCATGTCGGTGCAGAAGAGCACCTGCAGCATCCCATGTCCCGGTGAGCAGTGCTTTCACACTAGGATGTCCAGCCTGTGTACCCCTGTGATTTAAATAACTTGGATTCATCGGTGCCTGATTTTAACAAGAAACTCTGAACCCCGTGAACTACCTCATGTTAGGAATTTTAAATATGAGGCCGTGAAAAAAACTTGCATAACCACCTGGCCTCATGGGCCCGATCTGGGTTGCTCTGGTTTTGATTTCAGAGTGTTCTTCAAGATTCATTCTGCTCTTAGTGTGTATTATCTACCATGCCATTTAGTTATGGGTATACCTACGGGTATAAACAGAAGCCCAGCGGTATTTTAACAATTAGAGATAACAGGGAAGATTGGTAGCTCTGGAGAGTTATCTTAATTTTTAGGCCCACACGGGGCTGAGTGACTGATGCCAAAACATCTGCAAATAAACCACTCAGCCCTGCATATATATTAACAGTCTACAATCATATCGATTCGAGATTCAGCTCTCTTTATTTATATAGCACTATTCTTGGTATGGTAGCCGCAAAGCACTTAGCCTGGATTGCATTAACAGACAGTCATTACATTTAAAAATTAAATAATCACGAATAAATATGTTAACCTTACTGACGGCATTGTAACTTGTGATAAAATAATTACACGTGCACCTAATTGCAGTGAACCTCCTGTGCAAACTGGGAAGCAAATATTTCTGCGCATCTGTGCACAAATTGTCTGTCCATTGAAACTAAGTGACTGACAGCGAGCGGCAAGGGACTCCTAGAGGGACAGTATGATGAATCAGGCCGAACAAGTTAATGCAGTACTATATCCCTGTGCCTGCTGAGCTGCTAATAAGCAAACATACAAAAAACAGGATCAAATGCTTACAAATTGAGTGCAGTATGAACTACTGTGGGTCCTTACAGGATAAGCAATAGACCCAGCAATAGGCAGATTGTCAGCTGTATTGTAGTGCTACTGGTTCTGTGATATTTCTGAATAAAAAGACTATTAAAATATTAATAACGGCTGTTTAAAGCACATCCTGAAGCTGCAATCTGCCTTTTTGAAAACTGAGGCTAACCTTTCGACTTCAAAGTGAAAGCGGTATAAGTTAAATGACGACGACGGAATCGGAGGGAATTTGAAAAATCAACCCGAGAGATTTTGCACGGATTTTGCACTGCGAGATTATTCGCATTTTTTTCGAGTGGAAGTTGGTTAAAATACAGTATCCCCGCAACTTTGATTTACGATTTTGTTGTCATGACTACTCAGAGACAGAATGAAAAAGAACAGGGAAGCATTTTCAGCATAACCAGGCTCACACGCAGCCACACGGCCGTATATCACACGATGCGCGGCGTTCCTATCCAAGAGGGATGGGATCGAAAACACAAGTTTAGGAAGGAACAAACATTTTTCTTTTGAACAACGCAGGGAGACGTTTCAGTGTTTGCCTTCATCGTCGTGCTCTGGATACACCGGGCATGCTGAAATGGCCAAAATTCTGAACTCGTCCGTACGTTTTATAAAACTAAAACCTTCATTCTTTCTTAAGGTTGTGTGTGCGATGCCTTCCCTGTGCATTTTTGGGGATTCCCACACCCAAGCTGTTTGCCATCTTCGACGATTAGTTGAGTGTGTTTCCTAGCTAACAAATAAACAAACAACTTTGGACACACTGCACTCATTCCGGTAACTTCTATCCATCTCTTTTCTTCCCCTGACCACGGTTATCTGAAATCGGACCTACAAGACTTGCAGTACAAAGAAACTTGAAGAGCTTTTCTCTTTCTTCCACTTCAGTATTTCTGTAGCGTTGAGTACCAAAACTAAAAAAATCTGAGGATTCGGACAATTAGCCTGTTGCTGTTTGTCTAATGGGACTTAAATAATCATAATTACTGCATGTAACTGTTTTTTTCTGAGCTTTGCAAAAACAAATTTGGCCGTTATCACAGTCTTTGTTGCTCAAGACAGACAAAATTCCTGATGTTACCCAGAAAAAGTCAATAACGGGGAAAGCATTTGCCATTTCAGGGGGAAAAAAGGTTATCTTGTGAGAGCAATGCACATTCAGCAACATAATCTACATCCAAGTCACTTTTCAAAGGACTGAATTTGCTGCAATGTGTAAACATGTAATTTGCATTTAGATTAGTAGGAAGGGAACCTTAAAAGGCTTTAGAGTTATTAAGGTGCAGGCCAGATAGAACAAGAGAAAAGTCAAACAGCACCTTTTTTTTCCTCAGTCGTTTGCACTGAAAGGACGTTTCCTTTGTAAACGTCAGAAAGGCGGAAGAAGGTTTAGTGCAGGTCATATGGCCATGTGTGTCTGAACTGGTTCACTATAACAAAACGTGTTTTGTTATAGTGAACCAGAAAATGCGGATGTAAATTAGGAGAGGTAACACCTTTCCAACCATATACACACACGCTGATGATTTTGTAGATAGTTTACACATAAAACGTGTACGTGTTTCTTCAAGCATGGATATGGCTGTGGATGGCTCGCTAAGTCTAGGCAGAAAAATGCACGTACGGTGCAAAAGGATGGCCTCAAATAGAGCGAGCTCATATTCCATGACGTGCTCTATTCCTGGCTAATGGTGAAATCCAACCTTGAATCTGGAAAGCAATCGGCTAACCCTCTGGAGCCTGTTTTCCACAGTGGATGGCGGTTGGGAGACGTGGACGGAGTGGGCCTCCTGCAGCTCGGAGTGTGAGAGGCAGCGAAGTAGGGAGTGCACGGCCCCGACACCCAAGCACGGGGGCAAGATGTGCGACGGGCCCGCCCAGCACACAGAAAACTGCACGGGGGGTCTGTGCACCCAGAGTACGTCACCTTCTGCTTCTACCTTTATCATCATCATCATCTTGATCGATGCCACCACACAGTAAAGGGGAGGGGTACTGTATCATCTAACGGTTAAACAGCTGGCCGCGAGGCGACAGGTCCGCACAAATAGCGCCGAAAGCGATACCACCGAGCATGGTAAAACAGCGACACAAATAGCGCGCCAGTTAAAAAGCACCTGACGCACCTGGACTTCCAAGATGGCGGCACACAGAGGCCTCATCAGGACCTACAGTCACAAAAATATGCATGACCCTGCATCTGAACTAGACATTTACATTTCAGTGACAGTTGCATCATTTACTGTAAATGCCCAATTATGTATATGCTCATTTATCTTTCTATTTATATATTTGTTTACTTACTGACCACTTGCCTGAATTCCTCTGTGTTGTTCTGGTTCATCGTATTATCCGTTTAGTGCATTTTTTCTCTGCTTTACGTCTTTATAAGTGTAGAATGGCTCAAGTGAACCTTGATCTACATAATTAAGCAAAAAAAAAGCAAACAATTTATAAAAATGCACCAAATTAAGAAGCATAGATACGTATGTAATTAAATTTGGTGAAATTTATAGGGGAGGACAAAAAGGTATACTCATGTTGAAAAGGAAAAAAGTACCCAGAAATAAGTGGTGTTCAAATGTTAAAACGGAAGTACTTTGACGGAAAGTTTAGTAATTTACTAAAGTGGGGTTATTTGCTCTGGGTCTTTGCGAAGCGCCATCTCATTGTCAGCCTCTCGCTCTCTGTTTCCCAAAGGAGCGAGCCGACAATACGCAGGTCTTCTGCTAAATGGTAGATAATGGCGGCACAGATTAAATCACTAGCGTATCAGTATCTTTCTCATCCTTTGACATTTTTGCATGCCATTATATATAACTTTCAGGGGCCATTTTAGGGGGCCGCGACGTGTCGGCATAAATTGTAATCTCTTCCTTTGCGACTGTGTTTGCAGATCGAAGGCTGCTTCACGACGTGAAACCCCAAAGTGAGTTCTGTCACATCGTTCGCATTTGCTGCACTCCCAGCCTTCGCTAACAAACACAACCTCCACGCAAACCACGCACTCCGGCTCAACTGTGAGCTCCGATCTACTTCATTTAGGGAGTTTGCATCAGTTCGACAGGGACATTTCCCAGTAGTGTCTTTAGTCTGCTGCTTTGGAGCCGTCACAGTCGTTGTCAGCGTGCCAAACTTAGCAAACACAAATTTGTCAACTTTCTACGTACTAATCGCTTCCTTCGATGGTGGTTCGGAGTTGTAGTTGTACCGCAGCGTGACTGTGTGTTCTTTATATATTTGTAATAAGTGCAGGTTCCGGAAAAACGCTTCCTTTCTCAGGAAATGATTTTTTTTCCAGTCCTTTATTGATTTGAGAATTGTTACATATCAAAATATTATCCAGGGAGAAATTATTTTTAGTCAGTCAAATGAAGGACACTGAAAATCTCCTCGCTGGCAGCACCACAGGGATCTCAGCGCAACATTAAATTGCAGAGAGCAATTCTTTCATTTAATGATGTTCACCGCGTTGTAAGAAAACAATAACAACCAAGATTTAATTTTTATATTTCTTACCTTATAATTAGACCTTTAGAAGGATACTTTAAAATGTTTACACGCACAATTCTCTTTCGGATTTCCTAACAAAATGGAATGATTTCTCCAACATTCAGCCTGCCGGCTGTAACCACACGTACAGTACTGTGCAAAAGTCTTAGGCATGCAGCTTCAACGTCTGTTGAGAAGTACAAGTAGATTCTTATTTACCATCAGGGAGGTTTCTGGTTGGTCCCAAATTCATTCTACAGCCTGAGAATGACCTCAAAACCCCAATCTCAGTCATACACAACTATCTTGAGCAAAAAGAAGGAATCCTGCAACAGATGGTATGGCCCCCACAGAGCCCTGATCTCAGCATGATCGAGTCAGTCTGGGAGGACATGCAGAGACAGTCAAAGTCTGCAGAAGAACTGCGGCCAGTTCCTCAAAATGTTTGGAAGAACCTACCAACCTCTACCTTAAAGTGCATGCAAGTTTGCATAAGAGAATTGATGGTGTTTTAAAGGCAAAGGGTGGTCCCACCAAATATTGATCTGATTGAGGTTTTTTTTGTCTACTGCACTTTTTAGAAGGTTTATTGATTAATAAGTATTCATGGCATTATTTTTGGAACCATCCTCACTTTATAGCATTTTTCCCACAGGTGCCTAAGATTTTTGCACAGTACTGTATGTACAGGTGATCTTGTTGTAATACTACTAAAATGAAGCAAAATAACTGACATTATGGTGCTTTAGTGCATGACAGATAGTTTTCATCACACTAAGATGAATCGATCGCTAAGGGTCCATTTATCTCGTCAGGTTTGACTGGACTGAATATTATCTGTCAATATTATCTGTCTTTATTATCTAATCAAACTGGGGATTTCAGTTCGACTTTCTCATAAGCTCACTTTGGCTTCCACACCAACTGCATCTAAGTTTAAGCCTAAGCCCCTATGGCATTATTGAGTTCTTCTGTGGGAATAACTTTTTCGGAAGTAAATGTGTGCTCTTTTGGAAGGAAATTAATGGAGTGTAATTACTGCAAATGAGCTAATTTAATGAATTTTGTGTTGCCATACTACCCTACTCCCCATGAAATTCAAGTGCCTTTTAATGCCTGGTCTTTACAGCTTACAAATGACTGTCAGGTGCAACATCAATTACAGTCACTTTAATTTGGGCAGAATCCATTATTTTAACGTACTTCTGTAATGAGTGTGAGGCAGCAATCTCAGTTAAATCAGAATTGCAAAGCATTCAAAAACAAAAGCTGCCTCTAAGTGTCCTGGGAGCTGTATTAAGTGAGAAATGGTTATCTCCTATATTTATATACCAAATCTGTGATCATTGTACTATTTTTAGAGCGTTAAACGGTTAGATAATTGGGGCTGGTTACGGACATTGCTTAGTTTACTAATGTGTCAGTCAGCTCACGCTACATCACATGCATCTAGGAATTACATTAATTGCTTAATTACAGATATTTCCACATGAATAAAATTCAGTAATCCCTCTTGCATCCTGTACATGAAGCTCTAGTCATCTGTTATACCTCCTCTACGGTAACCCTCCTGCAAACCTTCTACCGCTTCTCTTTTCTTTCAGATGTTGAAGGCACCAATGACGTGGCCCTCTACTCTGGCCTGGCAGCCGGAGTAATTGCAGTAACAATTCTCGTGATAGCTGTCATGCTCTACAGGAGGAACCACAGTGAGTACGGTGTGGACGTCATTGACTCCTCAGCCCTAACAGGGGGCTTCCAGTCCCTTAACTTCAAGACCACAAGACAAGGTATGTCAAACCAATTTCAAATTGTTTCATTTTATATGTGACGTCTTCCATGTTGTGAATAGACAGGTTATTGGTGCTTGTCTCTTTAGTGGGGTCCTTCACAAGCAGTATTGTTCTTCTTTGGATTAGAAAGTCAGGGTGGGAGCCTGTCGTTCATTGTGGTTCATTTGCAGAGCTGGGCAGGTTTGCAGAGCTCTAGGTTTCTTTAGCCATTAGATATGGATCATGTCAGGCCCTGGTGCTGCACAATTCTGCATGTTCTCAACATGTTCTTAGCATGTCCTGTTACTGGACATCTGCTGCTGTGATGGTGAATGGTTCCTGCTCTGTGAGATTGTGGTACTTTGTTCTGAGGTTTTTGAGCCACTGTGCACTGTGTTGTGTGAGGATTCCTTCTCCCATGTCCTGTTTTCAATTTTAAATCTTGGTGAATCTGTGGCTACACTCCACAGAAGAGTATCCTTTAGATGGTTCTTTGGGGGGAAAAAAAGTGTCTTTTTTTTTTGGTTGGCCTCTGCTTTTTTTGTGCACCTCTATACTCTGGTGGCCAGTGTAGTTAGCTTTTGTTTAGCAATGTCCACGGCCTCAGTTATGAATCTTCCATTGCACTTCTTCAGTAGCTAGGACCTGTCCTGTCCTTAAGCCTTATACCCTTCTTTATCTCAGTCAACTTGCTGGGTTCATTCCAGACTACCTATCTTGAGTACCATTCTTAATTTCCAAGGAGGGTTCCTATGATGGTTCTCATCTTGTGTTTTATAGGGTTTTCTAGCATTACTGCTGCAGCATATGTTACTATGTTAATTTCGGCTATATTGGTGATTGGAACTGTGTCTACGGCTGCATTCATATTTGTTAGCACGCTGTCTAATGGTAGCTTTCTGCCAAGTCAAAGAAGCCTAGGGCATTAGACAGTAGATAGCTCAGTCATGCAAGGTGCTTGATATGTACGTCTGAGGCACATGGCATCTTCTTTGGATTCTTCTTGTATGAGTTCCACGTGTAATTGCATGGGGTTTGAGCCTCAGCAGCTGCTTTGCATTTCATCAATTTCCAGTTTTGGTAGGAGGCTTCTTTTGACAAAATTTGAGTACTGGATGATTGGTTTTTCTCCTGCGTGGATGACAGCCTTTTCTTTCCATAGGTCCTTCAAGCATTTAATGTTTTTGACAAGGTTTCCACTACCGTTCCACATTCAAACCGGACCGAGAACAAACTACTGTTTAAAATGTGACTGTTAAATATACCTGCAAAAAAATTAAAGTAATAACATGTTAGTAGATCCACAATTTAGGATAGACATACTATACAAGGTTCCAAATGATCAGGCAGCACCTGAAGCCCCACAAAATGTTAGAAAATTGACCTTTGTTATAGATTTGTTTAATACAATGTTTTTTTTCCTCAGCACCATTGTTGTTGTACAGAGTTGGAATCTAATTTTCCTGCTAGTGATAATTTTATAGTCACATCAATATTTTCCTTTTTCTGTTTACATGGGACATGTATATTATTTAATCTTTGTTATTAAGGCAACATATTTCAAATATTAGTTTGTTCAAAAAAGGGGGTGGATTTCTTGCCAACTAAGAGCACCTTCCTGACTTAAACTGGTATCATATCTCACACTACACTGTAGGTACTTCTTCTTGGAGAAAAAAAAACAATATGTACACAGCCTGTGGCAAACAATCCCACACACAAACAGGTAGTTTGTATACATCAGGTGCTTAACACCTGTGTGTCTTTTGGAGACTGGGAAAAGCTGAGGGAACGGGCAATGCACAGAGCTTTTTTATAAAGAGAAAAAATGACAACAGTTGAGCGTAATTTGTTTCGGATAACAAAGGAACTGAAATCTCAGCAGAAACTGAATGAGGCAGAAAGCTTGGTGTTTGGCAGGTCCGCAACTATCTCCTTGCTCCCTAGAAGAAGCTGTCAAAGAGACGTTTTTATGGAGATACTCTTGTCAGTCAAAAACACTGTTAAGGAGACAGCAAAGGTTAGGAAGTACCTCAGGAGTCAAAATTGACTCCAGTCTTCAGATCTCCATCTTCTTTTGTAAAATATATTGTTTTTCTTTTTCTTGGTTAACTCTATATATAATATTCTGTTTTATCTTTGTGTTCCATTCCTCCATGACGGACTAGACGTGCACTTTCCCCCATAATAACCTAACCGGCAGCTTCTCTGTATACGTAATTAGTTCTTGTTCCTCTTTTGATATGATATTAATTTTTGAGAAGTTCTGTCCTTTGTGTCTCGTCTTTATTTTGGGGAAAAAAGGAAGTCTGTGAGTCTAGGCTGTCATAAAATACAGTCAGCAGAAAGTAAGGGCTCCTTTGGAAGCTACAGTACACTGTGACAATAGTATCCATCATCCTAGTGCAGATGCAAGTTAATAATAAGGCTACTTCTTATTCAACAACATGAACATAATAAAAGTATTTTTTTTTCCTATCAACATGTTGTGGTAGCTGCTCATGGTTTGCATTTTATTATAATTATGATGCTTATCTAATTTGCCATAACACTTTTCAACTCTATTTTGATGGAGTGCACTCCAGAAACATCTCTTCACCCTCTCAAGATACATGCTTTTGTCTGCACTACCCCTCTATAACCAGAGGAATCACAAGAAGCACTTTGTAAGGAACATTAGGGCATTGTGAAGGAAAGTTACATGGCGCACAGGCCTAAAAATACATCTCTTAGATTTGGCCTCTTATATGACTCCCCACCCCCGTTTGCCAACCTCAGCATTATACCTGCACTTACAGAACCTACCTGTTTGTGTAGAAATAGGGCGATATGGCTAGAATAATTGTGGAGATTTCAGCTGTATCATCTGCCGGCAACTGTGTAAAGAGGGCTAGGAGATCAATACGCACCACTGGTCCACGTTTCACTACAGTACGGATACAAACCAGCGCCTTCCACGAAGCAGCGATGTCAATCTAATTGTTCATTAAAATAAAAAGATACAGATTCATATTATTTTTCTCTTTTTACTAAGCATTTATTAACTTAACTTTTTTGTTTTTTCCCCAATTTACACCATGCCATGTTGAGACTTACCTAGGTGTGAGTGATCACAGATTTCTATATTTAGAAAAGTAATTTTTAAGTGTGTTAAATATTTGTGTTATTCAAGGAGTACCTGTAACAGGTTTAAAAAGAAAAGTCAGAAGATGGTGAGGAAAGAGATTTTTCTCCCTTACAGTTGGTTGTGACTTTTTTTTTTTTTTTTTTTTTTTTTTTNTATCTCAAAATACCTGGGGATCATTCAGGTGGTTTTTTTTTTTTTTTTTTTTTTTTTTTTTTTTTAGCTAAACTGTTAATGCAATCGATACAAACTTAAATGCTCATAGACTTACAAGTAAAGGTCAAAAACACAAAGAGATTGCTTAAAATAAGGTTTTATATTAATGCATTTACCTTTATGTTTGATGTATGTTGAAATGAATACACCTACGATATCACAGACTAACATGGAGGTTTACGTTGTGTAATGAAAGCTCCTTTTATGAGAATGCTGACTGGGTAAGAGTAATTTGTACCGTACAGTTATAATAATGAGCTGTAAACTCCTAATTACACAATACTTCTCATAAGAACATTTCATTTCGGTTTATAGCACCCGTCCTGGAGATGTCGTACCAGTTTCCGGTTGTTATGTTGAGTGTGACCAGGGTCCAGGAGAAACTACATTTTATTCACTCTTGTACATCTGTATAAATCCAGGATGACAATAACTAGAACTTTAAACATTTTAAACCTGCTTTTCACATTTAATCTGCCATAATCGCCATTCTATTTCTATCAACCCTACTCTTGCTTTACGCTCCTGCAAAAACATTGGTATTTGACTGGGATGAGAAACATACATCTGCATCTATGACTTCACCTGTTACGAAATGCACTTTTATTGTTGTACTTATTGTCGGAAACCGGAGGACCTGGAGGAACCCTTACAACCATGAGAGACCATTCAAACCCCCCCACAGGCTGTCATGCAACCTAAGCGAAACTGACTAAATGAGAAAAGAAAAATTTATTCCTTTCCTCCGTTTTCTGCACACGGGAGCCAGAAAGATGTAAACAAGATCGAGACAGAACATGTAGGTTTTATGTCTGGATTTATAGGTGTCCAGACCAATTCTTATATTCTGGACTTGATTGTGAATGACAGTTTTCTCCCTCTTTAAATGAGAAGACCCATGTTTGCTGTGGACCTTTTATTGCTGTCAAAAACTACATGACCCGCTTGCCTCTTCCTTGCATCACATGGTCCTTCTTTGTGTCACACATGAGCAGCTGGATGACAACTTTCACCTAAAGTCAGGTGAATCTTGTGATCTGTGTGATCAAAAAATATAAAGAATTTTTTTCAGTTCTGAGGAAGGAGTAAAATTAGTATTTTTGATCAACCCTCGTGTGCTTTGTTATGTATACTGATGAATATGAAACGTTTGCACACGTTACAAGAATAATTTGTTTGACAAGTGAAGTGATTTTAAGGCCTCCATTTGTGGCAATTTAGTCAGCGACTAAATCATTTGAAATTAAAAATCAGCTCAGCTTCAACAAAAGCCAGCGTTGACATGGGCCTGTCAGATCCAAAATTGAAAACCTCAGATCTACAGGATTAACTGTTTAGTTTAATTATTTAGCTGGATCTTTTCAGTTGATCAAGTTGGTGAAAGATATAGTGCAGTCCACCGCCTATCCTGGATGCAATGGGTGAAAGGCCACAAAATTGTCTCTGGATGGGATGACCACACAATGGGCAGTTTCGAGTGACCAGATACTCTTTGGACTGTGGGGGAAACCAGAACACTCAGAAGATGCCCATGACACATGGAGAACATGCAAACTCCACACAGACTGAGCTGGAGTCAAACTCACACCCGACCAGCCCAGGAGCCGTGAAGCACAAGTGCTACTCATTGAGTCACCGTACTGCCTCATAACATGCCATGCTCAGAAGAAATTTCTGGACGCCAAAAGGTTGCCAAAGTCTACCAGTCTGGACAGGGTTAAACATCAATTTCTAAGGCTCCAAAACACGACTGAACCACAGTCAGATTAGATTTCTCTTTAAAGGAGAACGTTTATAACAGTGGTCAATCTACCGGGAGCACTGGCTGCACTGCCAAAATCTCTCCATAAGGACACAGCAAATAACAAGATACCCTGGAAAGCAGCAAGAACACACCCCTGCTCACTAAAAAGAACATGAAGCCATGTCTACAGTTTGTCAAAAAACACATAGGATGTCTGTCAGTAATTCAGAAAGAATAGTCCTTAGACTAAATAATCAAAATTAGAAACTTTTGGACAATGAATTTTTTCATATTTCTGCCAAAAACCAAATAAAGAGCCGTGTGCCAACAGTCAAACAGGGTGACTGCAGTTTGGTGGTTTAGGAACAGTGTGGTGCCAGAAGACCTGAGTGCATTGCTGTCACTGAAGGAATCATGAATTCCCTTTTGAATCAAACATTTCAGTGTCATAAAATTCCAAGGGAGGACGTTTGGACGCCAGTGTGTGAGTTGAAGTTGAAGCGTAATGGGATTGTGCAGCAAGACAGTGATCCCAGCCATACAAGCAAGTCAACATCTCCATGGGTGAAAAAAAGCAAAATTTGTTAGGGAACGGTCACGTCAAAGCCCTGACCTGAATCCAATTAAGATGTTGAGGCGACACGAGAAAAAAACACGTCATGCTTGAAACGCCTGCAAATGTTGCTGAGCTAAAGCAGTTCTGCATTGAGGAGTGGGCCGAAATTCCACCACAGAGGAGGGAGATCCTGGTCAACAGCTGTAGGAAACATTTATTTGCCGTGTCCAGTTATTGCCTGTGAAGGAGCGGTTACTTTTTTACACTTATGATTGTTCGGTTCATTATCTTCCCCACCAAGGATATTACATGAAAAGCAATACTGGTATCTTTTTTTTTCTGTCTCAGGCTCCATACATTAGTAGAACTGACAAAAAGATCTGAGCAAATTTAATATCAATAAGCTGCTAAGGGATAGAAAATTGAAAAAGGGGAAAAAAACGCTTTTTTTCCACAGCACTTATATAAAAAAAAATGTCCAAGCAGAAAAAACCAAGAGTTTCTGGTAATTAAGCAGTTAATCCTTGGATGGCTTTTGTGTCGGTGACGGTCTTGTCATTAAATAAACCTTTAATTAAGCCGAATGTTAACCAAGTAAACAGGTACATGTGTTTGTATATAGCAGGCACTTGGATTTAAAAACACGTGCGACCCTCACCGGCACCCTTCATCAAGTCATTGAGGGTGAGAACAGCACGTTTAATAGCATGGCGTACAGGTCTGCTTTTCTCTCACCTGCTTTCTGCAATTTGCAGATACCTTCTACCCCTCAGACAGGATTGCCTTCCGTGTCATAGCGACTAACAGTAAGATGTAGGAGGGAAGAAGAGCGAGAGAGAAGCACTGATGTTATTTGTCCACCACAGGGCATAGCTTAAGACTGGATTACTGCTTGGCATTCCTCCAACCACTAGATTAGGTCCAGGTCCTTTTGAATGACGTCCATCAAAGAAACGTGAATAAAACACTTGTAATAGTTAGCTTGGCCCAAGTTAGAGATCATGCAATTCTTGTACGCTGAAGTGGGGCAAGTTGCAATAGTTGCGGGGCACACTTGTCTGCCTCCCTTAAGGAAACAAAAACACAAGATGTCTTCTGTTCGATTTGACCCTTTGACCACCACGGCGGCTTCTGAAGCACGTGGAGATGGTCTGAGTGCTACTGCCAGGCACTGTTGTAAATGCCGACATCGTTTAAGAAGGAATCGACATGGGTAAAGTGGAGCATGAACACGGGGTTTGTCAGTAGCCAGTGATCTGTGAAAAAGTGACAAATGGATTTAATCAGAATGGAGCCGGAAGAAACCTGACTTACTCGGATTGTAGCAAAATGCCTGTTTTTCCATGGTCTTTGGTTAAACTGCTGATGAATAAAATTGAATGGAAATATCATCGTGAAATAAATAGTCACATGAAAGGACTGAAGCTAGCTTTTCAGCACGTTCAAGGTCCACCTCACACTCACGCTTTCCTGGTCCACCGACCGGTTCAAGGGCAAAGCGCATCATTTAAATAGACGTGTTGATAAGGTGAAAAATGTTTAGGTACGTGCCTCCAGCCACCTGGGGTACAGATACAGCGTGCACGTGCCTCTTGCATCTTTACTGACAGAAGCTGTCAACTGTTAGTCCTCCTCGAAGAAATGCGGCATTTCACTGCAGGTCTTCAAAGGAATCCTAGAACGTTGGTTCTTTCAGTTCTTGGATAAATATGTGCTAATAATTAGCCTGAGATAAAAGTGAAGATCTCTGATTTCACAAGGCCACATCTTTAGATAAAACTGACCCCACCTTAATTAAAACACCCTACGTTACGGAGAAGAAATCCTCTCAGATAGATTTTCAGGGGGAAAGCGGTGGTATATCACGCCACACAGTTGCTTTGCTCTGGCTTCCTCTGGGCTGCGTAAGAAGGCGACTGCAGAAAGTCATGTGGTCGCTGCGCCTGAGCGTCGCCAGACCATCCCTCGTGTGCCGGCGCCAGGATTTTACCGGCTTTGCCCGAAATGTTCCTTCGTCGCTTCAGCTTTCTAATTGACATCGAGCGTAACGGCTGCCAACTTATTTCACGGCTGAGCGGCGATCGAGAAGCGTTGGCGTGCACGCGCAGCGCGTCGACTGACCGGTCAGGCAAGGGTTCGATTACCGCCCAGTCTGCGTTGACTTTGCACGATCTCCCCGTGTTTGTTCAAGGTGCGTCTTAAGCAGTGGCAGTTTTTTTTTTTTTATTTTACACTGAAAGTCAATATCATTCATTTAACAATGCATAAAACATGAGGTCAGGGAATTCAAATTAACACCCAACACCTCGCTTGATTTTGTGAATTCGGCTTGGATCGAACCACCCTGCATACGCGGTGAAGTAAGAGAAGGCAAGCAGCCATTTACATTATTACTTCGTCTTAGCATGTCTTACTTACAGCGTGTGAATAAAACGGCGTTTTGGGATTGCAGCTGAAACCCCCCCAACTAATTAACAATTTCCTCGCAGACAAAGCACCGTTAGCCACCCGGCGACGGCGCGTGCCAGGTGACAGTTGCGCAGACGGTGTTTAGCGGCTCCGGCTGTGCCTTGTGAGAGGCGTCCCAGGGTTTGGCTGTTCAATCTCGACCGACAGGCACAGTGTGTGCCTCTGGTACAGGATGTTAGAGCTAGCGCCCAGCTGGGCTGCCCCGGGAAACACGTTCCCAGAGTTCATTGGAGCCCTGGCAAGAGCTGAAGGACCCCGCTCTTTATTTACACGAGCGTTTTTTCATCCCTTCTGCCGCAGCGCTCGCAGAACAGAACGCGCTTGTCTTCGCAGCATCGGACCCTTTTCACGTCTTCCGAGTCAAAGCGACGTCAAGGACACAGAAGTTAATTTTCTCTATTAAAGGCCGTGCAAAATCAAACACGTCTGTCGTCGCACTGGTTCGTTCTTTCGTCCAAGGACGGACGCCGCTTCTGTTTCTCCCTGTTCTTCTTTATTTTTCAATTTTCTTTTTTTTATGAGTCTGCATAATTGGTTTTAATATTTGCTCAATCACAACATTCTGTTCTGTCAAGTTGGTGCGAGATGTTAAAGTCGATGCAAATGCACTCCGCGTCTTTCCGATTTACTGTTGTGAGCGAAGGTGCTAAAATTTATTTCATGTGATCTTTCCGCCAGGGAACCCTCTTCTCATGAATCCCTCCATGCAGCCAGATCTGTCAGTGGGACGAGCCTACAGTAGTCCCATGTGTTTTCAAGACTCCGTGGACAAGGACTCCTCCCTCTTCGACCCCTTGCCAGACATCAAGGTCAAAGTTCCGAGCTCCTTCATGGTGTCGCTGGGAGTGACAGACCGAGCTGAGTACCACGTCAAAGGCTACATGGATACCTTGCCAAGAGGGCTGAACCCAGAATACAGAACAATGGAGAGGTGTGATATGAGTTTGCTTGCCCCCAGCACTTATTCCCAGCTGAAGACTTTGGGCATGTTTGGGCACTTGGGTGGACAGCTGGTGATGCCGAACTCAGGTGAGCTCATACAAAGGTGCTGCGCTCCTGCAGTATTCGTGCATTTTCTCCTTACCTACAGAACGATCCAGTCTTTGGAAGGTGTTTCAATGAACAATTTCCAACTGGCTCAGCCGATGCAGGTGATTTTTTTTTAAAGCCGAAGTATATCCTGCAGGAACATTAATGCCTCTTGTCCAGCTGCTGCATAACCTCTTTCTCCATACCTGTTTGTTTTATTGCATGGCGATGCTCTTTCCCAGCACCAGGTAGCATAGTAGTTAGAGCTGCTGCCTCTGGACTTAAAGAACCACATTTAAATCCCACCTCCCTCCGCAGTACCCTTGTGCAAGGTACTTACCCTGAAGTACAGCAGTAAAACTTACCCATCTGGATAAATGGGTTAATCTTGACTGCAATGAACTGTACTTTGTGAATCACGTGTCTGCATTTGTGTGTCTCCATCTGTTGGCAAAACGTACTTTTGTTTTACTCTCACTTGTATAGTGTTTTGGAGAAAAGTGTCTACTAAATGAATAAAGGTTAAAGCAGCTGTTTGTAAGTAGCTTAACATTTTAATTTGCTTTTTTGCGAAGAGTGTCGGCAAAATGAATAAATGTAACGCACATACATGTCTATATAATATGTTTTCCTTACAATAATAGTGACACTGTAGGCAGAAGCAAAAAAATATACAAGCCCTCCCCTGGTTTTCAAGCTCCCACTTTCCCAATTTTAATATTAATACCTGGACCGGTATCTGATTCGAGACGTCCCGGCATTGCTGTCTGAGCGAAGCCGTAGCACATCAGAGAAATATTCACAATTCTCTTGAGTACAAACATGACGCTGCGTGGCGGCACCGTGCCTGACATGTGCCTTCTCGGACGTTGCCTTTCTGTGCGGCCTTTTTGATTTTGTGATTTTGTTCACGTCTGTTCAGTCAGTGTGTATCTCAATAAGTTTGTTGCAGTAACAGCCCATTAAAGTTTATTGTTTTCTTTCTATTTCATATTGTTTTCATTTCTTTGTTTTTTTTTTTTAACTATTAAATATGCGTTCCTGCTCAGAAAGGAAAAACATAATTTATGCTACTAAATTAAAAAAGTAACTGCACAGAAATACACAAATTCATATTAATTACCTTATTAACTGTTTGGCAGTTAGGTTTATTGGTGTTTAATGTGTTTTCTATCATCCTGAAATGGGTATTTTACAGAGTAGTGGACACTTTGGGGAAACTGGGGTTTTTCCGGTGAACCTGGAACGAGTCGCAGTTTACCTCATAAGAAATAATGAAAACGGCTGCCAAATATTCAGACACCCGAGCCATTTCTAGAAACCAGTCACACTCGGATAGCGGGGTGCGGTATCTTTTGATGTCTACATTTCAGTGTTCACAACCATCAAAAGCAATATTTCTATCTTACACAAGAATGATACGGACTTGGCACCCTCATCCCCTCCTGTTCATTTGGACCTGACACTTTGACATGCTGTCTCTCACTGAGCAGATGTCAATTTAGATATTGCGGAGGTGGTGTTAAAAAGTAAACATCAGATACGCTCATTAAGTGGCTGCCGTAGTGGTTGACATCAGTGTTCAAAAGGAACTTCGGCAGGAGTCACCTTCTGCAGCCTAATAGAAGAATCTAACCTCGCCTTCAAAAAGTTTAGAGAGACAGCCTTTCCCAGGCTGGATGACAGGCAAAATGCCCCAGGCTGCCCCCACACTGCTGTCCGTCCTCCGTTTCCCCCTAAGTAAAGAAATACTAGCCTCACAGCAGCTTTGCTGACCTGCTGATGCGGGCAATTTTCTAGCCAGACTGGAAGACCTGGAATCATCAAGTCAGCCTGTATGTGAGCTCAGCGTGTAAAGCGGGCTGCTGGGCCCCTGGGGTCGAGCCCTGCCCTACCCCACCCTGCCCCAGTGGCTTTGTCCTCGTCACCTTTTCCCAGTGAGCAACTGACAAAGCTGGATCAGAATGGAACCTGAAGCAGCTGTACACAATTAGTTGTGTCCCTCAGGTCCGCAGATAAAACATGCCACACACAGGCACGTTACAAACACACACAAATACACATCCCATGTTACCTTGTGGTGCTTTTATCAGCTGCCAAACTGGAATTATTCATAGGAGTCACACTGCAGGGATTATTTAAGACCTCCTGTGAGCTGATCAGTCCTGTAAAAAAGGCAGAAATGGTAGCAGATGTTTTTTTTTTTTTGAAAATAAAAACAAACTGGTAGACTGACAAGCTGAAAGCTTTAGAACAGGAATAATGCACTCCAGATTTTCTATTTTCTGGAGACGTGACCAGTAGGGAATTCTCTACCGCAGCTGTTACCATTTCTAATCTTCTGCTTTACTCCTTAATTTACCTGCACTTCTACATTTACTGTATTTGACTTTGTTTGAATACTGAAGACAAGTTGAGTTACCTGGTGCTTCCCAGGTCAAAAGGTGTAGTGGTGGAAAGGTAAAAACACACACGTTATATAATCATCAACTGTTTTACCATTAGAATGCTTATATTTAGTACAGTCCTTGTCAAATGGAAAGGGCAAAAACGTGTTTTTTGTGTAGGGGGTGGGGTTGTATATAAATAGGCCTATTTGTCTTCATGTTGACAATTCAGCTGGGAACTGTCTGGAGGCACCCATCACTAATGTTTTTCGCACCATTCATCTGTGTGTGTGTGTGTGTGTGTGTGTGTGTGTGTCTGACTAGGCAAAAACTTATCCTGAAGTACCTGTGTGCCAAATTTCAAGTGTACGGCTAGAAAAACAGAGCCGTGCATTAAGAACAAACAAGCAAACAAACAAGCAAAGATTCGGCTTTATGGATGTAGAAGTAATGCATGAGTGTCAAACGTGTGTGAAAGGGGTGCAATGATAAATATTTTGTACCAAGCCTGGATTCTAAAAATTAACCATTTTCTTGATTCCTTTCCTATCCTTTCTTGATGTATCTATCTGTATGGGAGTTGTTTTTGAAATCCACAGTACATTTTTCTGAGTAAAGTGCTAGAAGCAATATCACTGAACTGGTGCTCTTGTTAAACGGCAGTGCCATGGCAACCCAGCAAGATGTATTCTTACCCTGGATCTCATGTGTGTCTTTCCTCAGGAGTAAGCCTGCTGGTTCCCCATGGGGCGATTGCTGAAGAGACGACGTGGGAGATGTACATTGTCATCAATCAGGAGTCCAGGTGAGGCATACTTCCAGAGGCCCTTTAGAGTTTGCTGAGGGTGTTCAGGGTGAAAGAAGAGGAAATGGAAAAACAAAAGAAAGAAACATAAAGAAACACCTGAGCATTTTCAATGAGGAGCGACTGTCACTCACTGTACTTTAAGCAGAATGAAAAGCCCGAGAAGAAGAACATCTGTTTTGACCAGCACTCTTACATAGTTTATTGTGTCCTGTGACAGGCTGTGTGATGTGTGAACAATAAGATGCTCAAATGTTTATGCACTAGTATAGTGTTTAAGTGGATGTGTCATTTAAAAAGCAATATGTATATCGGCCTGTGCTAAATTTTATAGGTCACATTCATGTAGTTGGTCTGCTTGGGTATCTTTCACGTCACTGTTGTTCAGCGAAAAGTTCTTATATCAGTTCAGCACCTATTATCCATCCATCTAATCAATTCATCCATTTTTCGAATAATAGTAATAATAATAATATCAGTGCACAAGCAGATGCAATTATTTTTCCAAATTAAATACTCTCATTTGAGAACAAGGTACAGTACAAACATCACTTTCAGAATAATGCATGCAAACATAAATTGTAGTGATAATTTAATTTGTTGACGGTTTCTATATTGAAATGACACAGTAGGAAAATGGGGATCACTTGTATTCTGTGAAAAACAATATTTCAGCAGCGAGCTGGAATCTTGCTTGCTTTTTCCTCATAAGCTAAAACCTTATAGCAGAAAGTGAGTCATCTCCAAACCGGTGCCCATTGTTAAATTAAGTCAGTGGAAGTATAACTTCTTGACTGGAAAATACTATCTTTGATGCTTGAAAAACTGGACTAGATTTTGTTTGTATAAGAGAGACTTATAAAACATTTTTACAAAACAATTGATACACACTCACACACACACACACACACACACACACACACACACATATAAACCCAAAGCAGAGCGGATTTATTCTGATTTCTTTATGGAAAGGCTTTGTGTTAATTTCCCATAATGAACAGTAGGATGAAAACGTAATTTGAGAACAAGAGAGACTTCTAATAAATGTGAATTTCAGATTAAATTATACAAAGTGTTTACAAATACATGTAGTCACATTCCAGTGGAAATCGTAATTATGATTTTTCACTTTCAAGCCATTTCATGCCAAGTCAGTCACTGTCAGCCCTTGATAATGGGAACGAGTCTTGCTTACTAACAAACAGCCGTGCCAGAAAAGCACAAACAACTCCAACTCTTCTTGAAGTTCCAAGATGCTGTCGCGGGGCCCGTCACGAGGCTTAACAAATGGAGTGTTCCTGCAAAGGCCCAATCTCATCGAGCCTCTGCGTTCGGCCTGCTGCTTTGCCCCGATAAGCCTAATGCTGTTTACTCCCAAGTTCCTGGCTGAAAAGGGGCTCCCAGAGTCACGGAAACCAGAGGGCTGTCAATCACTATACGCCTTTGACGACTGGTAGGGCCGACGGAAAATCTAAATTCCCCCCCCCCCCCCCCCCCC
>UFQX01000526.1:189999-281715 GCA_900497675.1 Arapaima gigas | reverse complement strand
GAAAAATTAAAAATCCCCCCCCCCCCCCCTTCTTCCAGCCCCCCCAGCGAGACTTCTAAAAGAGACTGGCTTTTCTGCAGCAAAGCAGGAAACAGATCAGGTTGCTGTTCGGCTTCCTCCCCACAAGGTTGGCCACCACACGACCACGACATTGTCCAGCTGGCCTAAGCGAGGCAGCGCCCATTCCAGTTAGTGCTCCTTAGGGTAGACCAGGATCGAGAAGCAGGATGCTGCCGGACTGTCGCTAAGGGGCTTGCTCAACTGTTCCTCCATCTGAACCCAGCTGAAAAGACCGCACGTCTCCTGCTCCTCTAATGGCAGCAAAGAGACAGCTCCTTTTCACAGATAAGGCTTCACAGTATAAAACTGGAAGCGAAGTGGACTCCAGTGAAACACGGAAAGGAGCTGGACATTATACCGTGGACAGTGTTCAAGCCTCCCAATAGCATAACTTGCAAGCAGCTGCTGGGTTACAGAAAGTTCACAGCGTGCCACCGTCTGTGTAGGTGTGCTGTTTCTGAAGCAACTGTGTCACGGAAATTCGACTGAACTTGTGCAAGTTTCATGAGAAACTGTCACAGTTTCCTACAGCCCACAGAACCTGGTCCTAACGGGAAAGGTGTTACAAGAGTGTTTTTTGAATGGCTAGATCAGCGATACACAGAGCACAGATGGTCTGACATCCATGTTCACCATGTGAAATGCAATAAATTAGTCCTCTGTAGTTTTCATGTCCAAGCAAAACAGAAGGGTCTCAGATGCTATTTAAATTATGCCTTTTAACATTTTTACAATGTATATTTTGGTATATATGTGGATGCTCCCTTATATATTCATTAGCTGGCAGTTCTGCTTGCTTAGTTGCCCCAAAAACACCGAAATGGTCAATGTTTAAAGTAAACATATAAAGTGTTGTTTTATTCCTTCCGAAAATATCAGAGTAGTTAGACTTCAAGAAACAAGACCAGTCGTCAATTCGGGAGAAGTGGAAGAGAAAATTACGGACATTCATATTAACCAGGTGTTATATATACCCTTACCATGCAAACCTCCTTCAGACATTTACCCCCAGCATTGCCATGTCCTGAAACTAAACTATTTTACACCTGAAGTGCTTTGTAGTGCAACGAAAAAAAAAAATGATGACAATTTTTTCTTGAAGTGGAACCTTTGGTGTGCTTTGGCAGAAAAGGCTGAGAAGCAGATTTACTTCTGTAGTAGAGGGTGCATTTTTGACAGCTCATTTACCCTTATTATAAAAACTCAGTTTTGCATAAGTTCTAGTAACATAAAAAAGAAAAAGTAAAAGAAAAATCTGATCTAAACAGAAAGCGTCAGCATCAAGCATTAAAAACGGCAGATTTAAAAATTTAAGGAAAAAAACAGATCGGTCAAAACAAGAATTTACAAAAATCTGTGAAAAAAATCACAGAAAATATGTATTGAATATAAAAATCCTGTGAGAACATGGACTGCATTCTGCCAAGTGAAAAAAAACACACTGTGTCATGTTTTTATCAGTCTAGTGCAATTTTGTTCTCTTAGAATATAACATTTGCATTCACCACTTTCCGTGAGGAATACTTAAAAAAATTCATTTCATAGGCACATACTGTATATCTGAGCTATGGGAGGGGATAGTGGTCAAACCAAGTAAGCATGACTTGTTACATATAACGCACATGTGCTATTCAGTATGTGCAGAATATGGTAGTTGTTTCTGTTTTCATTTGTACTGTGTGAAATAAAGTGTTAAATCATTCACTTACCCTGACTGTATCCATTAGTATACATTACAAACATTCTCCTGCCTTGATGGTTATTTTAGCATTTATGGAATATATTTTGCAGCGGTTTGATCAGTATATTAAGGCTGCGGAGATAGAACCCAATTCAGACCACTGGCTTGGTGGCCTAGGGACCAGGAACTCGGTTCTGCTCTGTAGTGCCTTGCTTGATGGTTTGCCCATTGTATAATGCTGTTCTCAACTGGATTCCTCTGTGTGAAATTACATGTTGAAAGCTGCTATGTCACTGTGGCAGGGGTGTCCCTTGAGAGCCCGCTCGTGGCTTTGATGGACGCAACGGTGAAAATCGCCAAGTGCTCCAGCTGCACGACGGCTTGGCAGAAAAATTCACTCAAACAAGGACAGGCTTAGCATAAGGGCAGCGTTGCATCTCCTGAAAGTTTCGCACTGGAAACTGCAGTTTAATGAACCATTTCTCGATTTTATGCAGTGTCTCGTGCTCTCGTGGTTGTTGTTTATTACTAAATACTCTCTGCCCCCTTTATGAGAACAGGTAGCAGTTTTTGCTGTTTACCGTTAAAACAGGAGCTCCACTGAGATGCTTACTGTTTTTTTATGCTCTGTCCAAATGCTGTTGTTTACCACTTTGTGATAGGCGCTTTCTATCTTGCCATGTTAGTCTTATAAGATAATCTGGGTAATAGCCTAGGGCTTTGAAGTAGAGGGTGATTCAGGCCCTAATGGTCAAACCCCAATCTCCAGTTCCTTGGGAAAACTGTTAACCATGCCATCAAAAGGCTTGGGTTTCTCAGCCTTCACAATCATTTTGACCCCCCCTCAGCAGAGAAGCTACAGCTGAACCCCCATGCTACCCTTCAAGGCTTGTCACCAGAAACTGCCCGAGAGATGTGTTTCCACACTCTGGTCTCACTTGGCAGGCATACGACTATCAGTCACACGCTTGATCACACACTCCCTGACACCAGGGTAGCACTGCAGGAGGAGAGGGTGAGGGTAAGATTTAAAAGCCCATCTCCTATTTCCTAGGCAACATAGCTGCATTACTGTGAGGCCTACCTATCCCTTTCAGCATGGTGGAAAAACAATATTTAAGGTAACAAAAGTACTTTTCTGGTCATTACTGTGCATTACGGTTACTTAGTTGACGCTGTTTTCGGATACTATTATCCTAGAGACACAGTTATAGAGGAGGCCAGCTATACTGTGATGTAATGCAGGGTGACTATTATGCTGACTAGAGAATTAGTAGGAAGCTAAACCAGTAAATCATTCATTTCCCTTAACTAGTCAATTCAACACTAACTCAACATCCTTCTAAGGCTTTTCAACCTCAGACAGCACTAAGAATGGACAAATAAGTATGACATAATTCTGGGTGTAAAATGACAAAGGCACCCACTGAAAATGTCAGTTGCAGCTTAAATTTAGATCGAAATAAGCATCCAACCAGTATTGTCATTATATGTATTGAAAATGAGTTACCTGGCACCTTGCCTGGGTCAAAAAGTGAAGAGGTGGAAAAGTATATATTACCAAATTGTGCAGTATTACACTTAAAGTTGTTGTGTTTCTTTCCAAGCACACGCCAGCACCCCTCCCTTGCATGTGTGGGTATGTGTAAGGGAGCCAGAGATAAAGTGTGTGTGAACTGGCCTGTTTGCCCTTATTCTGACAAATTAGCTGGGAACTGCCTGGAAGCACATGTCACTAATATGTGCAGCACTATGCGTGTGTATGTGTGTGTATGAGACTGTGTGTGTGTTTGAGTACGCAAGAACCTCGTTTAGGGTGAGAAGTACCTGTGTGCCAAATTTCAAGTCTGGGGCTTGAAGAACAAGTTGTGCATAAAGAACAAAAAAAAATGGGTGAACAAGCAGATGAATAAACAGATTGGCTTTTTAGTTATGTATTATTTATTTATTCAACCACCCATGACCTATGTTACCTGCTAATAACAGCATTTTACAAGTAACGTGGGTCATAATTTAAGTAACATAGCGTTCCCCAAGGGTAGTTCACCATGGGCCTTCCGAAGGTTCCTACCAGCAATATGCCTATTTCTGTAGCTAATACTAATATGCTAATACCAATAAAGAGGTTATTCTTGGTATATTTTGAAATATTTAATAGGTTAACTTGCCTTGACAGCTACTTCAGTGAAAATAGAAAACACTTTCATCATCACGACCAAAGGTGAAACAGTAATTCTCGAAAGACAATGACCTCACTGAACAGCTGACCCTTTCTAGGTCTTTACTTTTGTTTGTGCTTATTGTTTGTAAGACATCAGTACTTTGCAGCACACAAAGGCAGGATATCCTAGTGACTGGATAACATCCCAGCGAGCAGCTGAATCTGATTCCACTGTCCTTTTCTGAACGTTTTGTTTGGATACACACAGAGGGAAAGGAAAGCACTGTTGCTCCAGAACACTCATCACTGCCAGGAAACACGTCACACATGGCCTTGGTTCAAAACCAACAAGCACCGCACTAGTCAGTGCACAGTCTAAATGTTGCGGTTCCAGTGAGCCTTAGAATAATATCTAAAAATACTTTTGTCTTGTGCATCATACGGTCAGGCCTACTGTTGTAACGTCATGTGTGCTTTTGAAACGAAACCTGAAAGGTCAGTGGTCATGTTACTGGTCTTGACCACAATGACATGTGATGATCTGAAGTGGATCAGCTTTCACTGAGAAAATAGGAAATCAGTTTACTCTCTTCCCCATGGAAAGAGGTTTTATAAAACACTTGTATAAATACCTATGAGTATATTTAGTGTTATCATTTTCAGTGTCTTGAACAGGAGGAAAGTATTTCATTGTCTCTGTAGTACAACCACTGTCTTTCTGCAGGTATATACTAGGTACATTGCTCACATAAAAAATGATTTTTTTTCTGCTTGGTTTTCTGCATTCCCTTATACAACACCTACAATTTATTGTTTTAATAAGTGTGGCAACAAGCTTTCCTGCAGGTAACAGAAAATACACCTGGCCTTTATGAAGTGGTTTTGTTGCTCACATTGTTTTTTCTTTATTGGATCTTCATTACAGAATTCTGCCAATAAATCGTTGCATTTTATTTCTTCTTATTTATTGAACATTAATGAAATGGTTTTTCTGGATGCAGACTGAAAAAAGACTTAATTTTGTCTAGAGTGTTTTTTTTTCCGTTAAAGATGTTTTAAAATAATTTTTCTTCCAATGTCTGTGTTTCAGTGCACAGGTGGATGGAGCTTTTGAAATACTGCTTGGCCCGGAAGTCACTTATGGTCCTCCAGGCCTTGACTTGTGCTATCCTGTAGCTCTGACCATAGCCCACTGCGCCAAGGTCAGTCTGGAAGACTGGAGCATTCGCCTCAAACGAAAAACCCAGGATAACAAGTGGGAGGTAGGAGTTTTGCTCGTGTCAATTCCTGCCAACCAAAATGTCGATATACACTTTCTTGCAGGTGCCCTCTATGTGACCAAACCTGTCAACATGCTGTTGGGGATCCAGTTAGGAACGGGAACGTGTTGCTGCAGATATTCTTGCGGCTGTCAAAATGCATAAGTCTTATTGATCAGTCAGTTCAATAGCTTGTTTGTTTGGTCAGTCCTTTGATCTCTGTGTAGATGTATATGGTAAACAACTGTTATTCACGCCCGCCAACCCTAAACTGCATATCAAAGCTGCATTTAGATGAGGCAAGAATGCTGTACAGTAAAATCGGCAGTGTTAAATTAACTCCAGAACAGTTTATATGGTCTCGGCATGGCCAAAATGAACTCCCTTCAGAGTTGATTTAATAGTGCTGACTCTACTGTGTATATTTAAAGCTGTGCGCAAAACAGCTTCCTGGAGGTACTATAGTGTATCTCTGTGCATACAAAACAGAAATATAAAACTGTAGAAGACAGTTGTTTTTTTTTTTTTTGGATGCTGGGATGGCAGAAATTACAGTGCATGATGACAGTTGAGAGATCCAGCGAGAACAGGGATGAGAGGGTCAAGCACCAACACTGGGAAAATAGCACAGGAGAGAAACAAAGAAACTAACCTGAAAGAAAGCGGGACAGTTATCGAATGACTGTCTATTACAACTTACTGTAAAGGAGATTATAAAGTGCGCCAAAGTGATATTGAACGACACCTCACTTGCTGAGGCTGAGAGACTTTTATTGTGGCGAATTATTATTTTGTTCCTCAGCATTTGCTTATACGGAAAGCTTCTTCTTTCTTCTTCAGGTGTTCATTGATGTGGCTGGATATTTCACAAGAGCAGTTTACTTACCTGTTACATACCTCACCCCAGGGCACTACGACAGAGTACCTCCTGCAGCCTGAGTCAGCACCCTTGAAGTTAGAAGCCTATATCCTCAACTGCTGTGCTATCAGCTTCTCTTACCTCTGAGAATTATGGTTCAGTCTCTGACTTCCCTTAAATGTGAATGAGATTAATTTTGTGCTCATCAGAGAATATTTAATTAAAAAGCAACACTGGAGGCATCTTAAATCATCAAAACACAGACATACAGGTTTGCTGTTTTGGCAGAATTTTAGTTATATCTATAAAACTAAAAAGTATATGTGTGTGTGTGTGTGTGTGTGTGTTGTGTGTATACACACACATACACTGTGTGTATACAGGTATATATATCTAGTTATGTATCGTAACTACTGTATATGTCTTTTTGTTATTTTGTTATATTTGATTCAGTACACACTGTGAGTAATGTTTTTGAAAAGTTTTGACATATACTAAAACACTTGTTAATCTTAAATTCAATTTAATACACAGAACGTTCTCCCAAAAAGTATTTTTAACTGCCAGTTTATTTATAATACAAGCATTTTTTAGTATCCATATACAGTTTTGACGGTGCCTATAAGTGGCACATTTTTTACTTTGTTGCATCATGTGAATTTTACCCCGGGCTCTGTCAAATTTTTGCCTTGTCTTGCTAAACTCATCTTTGCCGGAAATCAAGTCCAATTTCATTTTATTGCTTCTATGCTGTTGTACTCTGTGCTTAATAACACCACCTAAAGGGAGGCTGTTTAAAGAACCCTAAATTACTGAAAACCATTTTTTTCTTCTCTGAATCACAGTATTATGCAACCTATTTTAAGTTTATTTTTAACATATATTACACAGTTTTGTCTTTTATTTATCGTTGCTGTGAAACTTGCATTATAGCATCCATGTTAATTGAACTTTAGATGTTCCTAACTTGTTTTTGTTCAGTTCACAATGCACAGGGCTAAAATAAAGCTCAAGTGAACATTGCTTGAGTATCTCCGCATCCGTGTTCTCATGAAATTAGCTCTATCAATTTGTAGAGGTTGTTGTAAAAGCTTACATTTTCCATGGTTTTTGTTCTTTTTAGCTAGTCCAGATAGATCGAAATGTAAAAAAAGAAAAAAAAAAAAAACAAGGCTGTATTATTTTAAGCAACACAATATGCCCATGTTGTCAAGTAAAAAGCCCCCTTGCGTAAATTAGATTTGCTCTATATATAACTTGTCCCTTGAACTGCGATAGCAAATAGATGTGTGTTCTGTTCTTTGGGCGACCAACTGAGTCAGTAAAGCTGTTACTGGCCTGTAAATGAGCCATCCTGGCTTTGCATCTCATTGGCTTCCAGCATTGAAGCTATCGCCATGCTGGCTGCATCCTTTAAGCCTTCATTTACACCTCAACAATCCATGTCTTCTGTACAAGGTGTGCTGTTATATCCACAGATGCATCACCCAGCAGGATTTCAACTTCCAATTAAAGGAAATAGGCAGTATTAAATTCTCAGCAAAGGAAAAATGAATTTGACCAAATTTTACCATATTTATTTAATTTTCCCCTGATTTGGCAACAATGTGTCCTCGTCCATTTTTTGCATCGAAAATTTCATATTTTGGTATACTGCAGTAACGTTTACCTGTATTTATATTATTTATAATTTATAATTATAATATTTTTACATTTTTCTGCTTTATAATCCGTCATCACGATTTGCAAGATTTTATCATTCTGATGCAGTTATACTGCAGCGTTCGATTTGTAACATTCATATGAAGGACCAGTGCCTCATCCAAAGGTATAGTTTCATTGTCTGACCGTTTTTCTGGGATAGGCTCTGGACCACTACAGCTGGCCTAGGTTAACACAGTTTAGAATAATGCATGGATGGATGGATGGATGGAACATGTACGCACCATTGCAAAGTATAGTGCAAATTTATAGGGAACAAAATCATTTTAGCATCATAGCTTAGAAAGCAAACTTAAAAAAAAAAAAACAAAATCAGACATCTGACTTCAGCATTTGTGCCATGTGTTGCAGGAAGTGATGTCTGTGGAAGACGAGAGCATTTCCTGCTACTGCATGATGGAGTGTCACAGCTGCCACTTGCTGCTGGACCAGCCTGGCTGCTACGCGCTGGTCGGGGAGCCCCTCACCGAGTCAGCTATAAAGAGGTTAAAGCTGGCTGCTTTTGGGAGCATGGACACCAGCTGTCTGGACTACAGCCTGCGGATTTACTGTATGGACGACACCCCGTATGCCTTTCAGGTGCAGGCGGGGGTCGGTGGGAGCTCTTCATACAGTTTATTCAAAGATCGGTCCAATGTTTCCAGCCCCTAATAGAGACTGGAGCAAGATATACAGATTATTTACTGATACCTCTCTGTTAGGGACGAATAAGTCAGATTTACATTAAAATGGGCTAAAGCAGTTTTTCTCGTGTGAAACTTTTCCTGCGGTCAAAAGTTACGCTGTGGCATATTAATGTATGGACTGTATTCAGCCGCCTGTCCGTATTAGTGAGACCTAAAAGAGATGAACCCTAATGAGAGCAGTTTTGCTGGGTGCGCTGCCGTGTTTTCCGTGTATCGAGTCAAAGAAAATGGCAAGCGAACCTCCGTCGTACAAAAAATGCTATTTAAAATGATGCCGACGCAGGCTCAACACTGCATCGCTCAACGCGAGGGCCGTTGAAAAAAACAAACCAATAACGTATCGCGTTTTATGTAAGGTAACACTTCTTATGCAAGCACGTTTTCCCAAAGCGTTACAAATGTTGTTTTCAAGAGGGAATAAAAAATGGAAAACCCAATTTGGCATGCGTGCAACACCAAAGATTGTTCCCTGACCCCTCGTAAGCAGAGGTGAAACAAAATTGCCGGGAAGTCTTACAAGAACCTGAATACAAAAATGTAACACATTTACACAAGTGCAAACAATGTAACAATCGCTGTTTCGGAATACAATTATGGTAATCGCAGTAGCCTGTGGTAATATTAATCTTTTTTCTGTTCTTACAACAAAAAAAAAATGCAGCTGAAAGGCCTCGGCCCTTTATACTCCACTCCCTTCCTCTCATGCCCATTTGTTTTTGTTCATTCACTCCGCACTTGTCTAAGAGTTAAGCACCCAGCTGTCTGAACATAGAATTCAGGGGCATTTGACTCGAGTAGTGTTTTCAATTGCTGCCATTTTTCCCAAAAATCCCAGCTACATCTCCAAAAATCCCCCGTGGCACCCATCCATTTTGAAATTACTTTCCAGATGGTGGGTCTTGGAGATTGTCTAGTCCTCTTTGGCAAATAGCTCCTCGACGCTTTGCTGCACCTCGACGCGAAGATTTTTGATACTCTAATGAATCATAGCAAGTGTAACTTTTTTCTTAGTTTTTAATGATATGCAATTAGACATGGGAAAATCTGAACATGTTCAATGATGAGAAGTATGGTAATATTACATAAATATTTTAACCACATGACTCACTCACTCACTCATTATCCATAGCCACTTCTTCTAAATGCAGAGACATGGCGGTCCACAGCCCATCCCGGAAGCACGGGGGCACGGAGCCCGTGGCTCAAGTTGTTGAGAGTCTGGCCGTAAAATTTCACACAGGGTTCCCCACGGTCAAACAAGTTGACATCAGGCCATTTTCATCAGGCTCCGCTTTACCTCTGCTTTACATCAACTCTGTTCCACGTCATCCTTGCAGGAGGTGTTAGCCACAGAGAAGAGGAGGGGTGGACAGCTCCTTGAGGAGCCAAAAACATTGCTCTTCAAAGCAAACTCCTACAGCCTCCAGGTTTCCATCCAGGACCTCCCTCAGTTTCTGTGGAACATCAAGCCTTTCTCCACTTGTCAGGTACATCAAGGGATTTCAGCTTCAGTAGTTATAAAAAGTACATCTTCTCCTTCTTTTCTCTTCTATGATTTCACCAACGACCACCACAACTGGATATTAAAATGAAGAGATTAAATGGTTTGTAAAAAGGGGCTTTGGCAGCAGTGGAAATGTCTCTTGTATATAATAAGTGAAAAGGCAGGTCTTGTGCACATCTCGCAAAACAGAGGTATATAGGATTTAATGGGCCCCTGTTACGTTCTAAAAGTTGAAAGTGATGTAAATGTGAAGGTGTTTTGAGAAGTATGTCATGTGAGTGCGCTAACTCACAGTTTCTCTGTTGAGCAGATATTCAAAGCCTCCTGTTAAATCTCAAAGTACCTAAGGACAGTACAGAAGAACACAGAGCATGCCGAGAAATAGGCTTTGACCGTCTCCCTTATTAAGTCAACCTTCAGTGTCAGAGAGGTCCTTAATAGCTGAATCCGCGAATTTGCGTTCCGCTCCATTATTTGAATTGTGTGGCCAAAAGGAGGATCAAAGCCAGGTTGGGTGCAGGGGTGGGTTCAAGTCCTCCTCTAAAGATGCCCACGCATGTATTTTCACTCTTTTTTAGTACTCTTCAACTCAAGCGCTTGCCCTTACTGGTCACTTTGTAGTGCAGTGATAGAAGAAAGAGTGGGAGGCAAAGGATATCTCCACCACCTGTGAGTCAGTGGGATGAATAATTCATCCAAGGCATCTTTCCCCATTACCCCGGCTTCTATCAATTGACAGGATGTCATGTTTTGCCATTAAAAAGTTAACCAGCAGTTTAGAATAAAAATGAGGCTCCCCTTACAATGGATAAATTAATGTCAGAAAGGGCTGAATTGCGATCTGTTTTGTTGTGGTCTGTGGAGAGCTCTGATGTGTGACTTTAGGGAACTGACATCATCTTTTGTGTGTTTATTCATGTACAATCTCAGCTGTCGGAGCTCCTATCAGGATAGCAGCCAAATTGCCGTTGCAAAGGAAAACTTGGCAGGCATTACACTTGCTTTTAAAATATAATGTGCATCTTGGTGACAGGTAGTGTAGTGGTTATGGATCTAGGCTTTTGACCAAAAGGGTGTTGGCTGAAGTCCCGAGAGGTGTTGTTTTGTTGGTATTAACAAGCGAGTTGCTTCATTTGTTTAAGACAAAATGTACAGTGATTTAAGGGGGGTAACATCTCGGATTGCGATGTAAAGCGGCACTTGCAGACGCGGACTTGTCACCTGAAAGTGGCCAATTCAAGACCCACAGCACAGACCCGCACCGCCTGTAATACCCTCGAGCAAGGTGTTTACCATAAATCACACTAGTAAAAGTGCCCTGGTGTATAAATGTGCCAAATACCGTAAGTTGTTTCGGATAAAAGTGTCAGCTAAGCAAGTTATACAACTTGCATTGTGCTTTTTTTTCCCCCTCTTCTCTTTTTCCTCCTTACCAACCATAGGAATTCTCCTTCTCCCAAGTGTGGTGCAGCAACCAGCAGCTGCTGCACTGTGCCTTCTCCTTGGAGAGATACAGCCCCGCCACCGTGCACCTCTCCTGCAAAGTCAGCGTGCGGCAGGTTAAGGGGCACGAACAGATCATCCAGGTCTATACGTGTGTGGCAGAGGTGAGTCAGTCATCGCGGGTCCCGCTGATGAGGACCGTCGCGCTCATTTGCATTTTGGCAAACAGCGAAAACTATTTTTAACCTGAAGGCCCCAAATCCCTCAGAGTCCTGAAGGGCCTCAGGGTGTCGTCGTTCCTAGGCTTTGTGCTTCAGGTGTAAGTCATATGCTGATTAATTCAATTCAGTTCATTTCAGTTTAATTTTATATAGTACTCTTCTCTCCAGGGTAACAAAGAGCACCGAAAAAAGTTACAACAGCGAAATGAATCACACAATACATTTCCATTGTGAACACAACAGATACAGTTAGCTGTTTAGATAAGCCAGCTGGCAATTAAAATTCATTCAATTAAAATCTGATTAAAATTCATTCATTGAGAATCTGGTTTTTAAGTTGTCAGCTTCTTGTTTAGACTCTGTAAAGTATGAAGGCAAAGTGTTTTACTGAATATTTTCCTTCTCACTGTGGTCTTAAAGTTACATTTTTTTTTTTACTTACCTGGATTTACTTTTTGCCACTTTGTCCCTCGGCAATAATTTTTAAGTCAGTTTTTTGAAATTCCTCATGTCCAAAAAAGCTTTTTTTTTCAATGTTTATGCATCACTGAAACTTTGAATTGCTTACACATGTAGTAGCAAATAATAACTTATATATTCAAAAACCTCCCTGGTCATTCTTGCTTTCTTTTGAGGTGTACGTTTGGAATAGAGACAATGACAACGAATATATTTTATGCTTCAAGCATATTTATGTATATTTTATGTTTAGCTTCATTTTTTTGTAAATTATAAGTGCAGAAATTAAAGATTTGTTGGCTTACAGTTGCTATTTTTTAAGGTTAACTGGGTTTATTGCAGAAATTTCATTTTCCACACACGGCCCCCCACAAACATAAAGGGTCTGCTTTTTCATTGTTTGTGTCGCATACCTCGCCCCCCTATTAATTCTAACGCCTTCCCAGAGAGAAAAGGACACGGCTCCAGCTTTCCGGCAAGCGGGCTGCGCTATTACTTCACAAATCGGACCCAGGGCATTCAAAATCCCCCCGTCGATCCGCCAGAGGATCTGCACCACCTTTGACACCGCCCACGCCAAGGGCAAAGACTGGAGGCTTCTTGCACAGAAGCTTCATATTGAGAGGTGAGGCCTTGCCACCCCCGCCCCCACGCTTATTTTGGCGGTCAGTTCCCTGGGCAACAAGAGCCTTTCATACCCTGAACAACAAATAGGCTTTAAGGCCAGGGTGACACCCCAGCAGCTGGCAGCCACGGAATCCTCAGATGAGGTGAATTTCACTGACACGACCACAGTTTATGTCCCAAATGACATTATTTTGAAATAGGTGCTGAAGCAGCATTTCCTGGCCTGCGTTCCACATTAGTGACAGAGCGCGAGTTCGGTGTCAGTTTGGCGGTCGACGGGCGACAGCTGGGAGAGGCGCCATCGGAAACTACAGAAGTGGTCATCATGAAGAGAGACTGAAATCAGTGCAAAATGCCATTACATGAGTGACCATTTGACAGCAGTGACCTCTTCTTGGCTCTTGTGCTTTTAAAATGTTTCCAGAAAAATAACTGGTCTACCAACAAGGAAGAGAGTTACCCGTTTTTAGCCCTGTTTCTGACCACTCGGTTAAGGAGTGGACGATTTCTGCATGGTTTTCAGCTTTACAATTTACCGGGAATAGGATACCAGGAATCTATGTAGAATGACAGGTATCTTGATATATATGTACCTTGATATGGCTGCTAATAAACATGAGCAGAAACCCCTACATGAACAGGTCTCCTGGGGTTCAAGTGCACAGGAAGCCATGTTTTTTTCTCTACTAATTCACCATATTTTGGCTTCTTGATTTAGTCCCAGATTGAAGTATTCTGTTCATTTAACAGACACTTTTAAGTGACCTGTGACAGTCTTAAGTCTTGGTCTAAGTCTTAAGCGACAGTCTTAGGTTACATCAATTTCCCCATTTCTGCAGCTGGGTAATTTTTACTGTAGCAGTTCAGTGTAAGTACCTTGCTGAAGGGCACCACAGCATTAAGGGGAGGATTCAGTGTGGGTCCTCTGAATAAAAGACCACACCAACTGTAACTATACTACTTGCTGACTGTTTTGTCCAGTGTTGGTTATTAAGTCGGCAGAAATACAGATAAGCAAGACTGAATTTAATAGCTCATTTATTCATTTAGGTGATGTTCTCATCCAGAGGTGGTATATACAGTACCGTGCAAAAGTCTTAGGCACCTGTGGAAAAAGTGCTAGCAGTGGAAAGGTAAAAAGAAATAACATATTTTATAATCACAAAACTGTTTTACCATTAAAATGCAAAAGTATTGTTTGTGCTGTCAGACAGGCAAACGCCACAGAGAGTGATGCACACACTGGTCAGAGTCAAGTGGAAAGGGAAAAAAACTGAATATGCATCCCCAGACTTACATTGCATTACACTGTTAACGTGTGCAGCATTGTGTATATTTGTCTTGTATAATTTCATATACAGTACTGAGCAAAAGTCTTAGACACCAGTGGGAAAAATGCTATAAAGTGAGGATGGTTCCAGAAATAATGCCATGAATACTTATTAATCAATAAACCTTCTAAAAAGTGCAGTAGACAAAAAAACCTCAATCAAATCAATATGTGGTGGGACCACCCTTTGCCTTTTAAACAGCATCAGTTCTCTTATGCAAACTTGCATGCAGTTTAAGGTAGGGGTTGGTAGGTTCTTCCAAACATTTTGAGGAACTGGCCACAGTTCTTCTGCAGACTTTGACTGTCTCTGCATGTCCTCCCAGACTGACTTGATCATGTTGAGATGAGGGCTCTGTGGGGACCATACCATCTGTTGCAGGATTCCTTCTTCTTGCTGAAGTTAGTTGTGCATGACTGAGATTGGGTGTTTGAGGTCATTCTCAGGCTGCAGAATGAATGTGGGACCAACCAGAAACCTCCCTGATGCTAGATAAGAATCTACCTGTACTTCTCAACAGACATTCAAGTCGCATGCCTAACACTTTTGCACAGTACCGTATGTCAAAAGGTGCCAGGCCATTGTAGGACAATCACACATTTATTCACAGACATGCTGCAGGCATAGTCACCAATTCACACGAAACATGTCTTTGGTCATTCGGACGAAACCCACACAAACATGCAAACTCCATACAGGCCAGGCCACGTTCCAGCCCATGGATCGACACACAGCTCCGAAGCTGCGAGGCACCAGCACTACTTGCTGCCCCAGCATGTCGCCCAAAGAGACTGCAGCCATTTTCTGCACTATTTTCAGGAATTCTGCTGCTATAGCTCCCATTCATAATGTTCCCCTCCCTTCAGTGATACAGTGTTTAACTTTTAAACAATATAATAATATATCTACGAAAACCTGCACTCTGCAGGGCCACGTTGCATGTAAAGTTACTGAGCTATCGCTCCTTTCACTTTCATACATCATGGTGTATGAAGTCATTTGTTTCTCGAGAGATTTCTCTGCCGCCTGTGTAACTGTCCTCTACACCGCAGCTGTGGGAAAAAATGAGTAAGCATGTTCCGAGGATACGTTTCAAGGGATTGTGAATCTGAATGAATAATGCGGTTATGAATAACCTCATTTATTAATGACTTGCAGTTGTTTTAGCGAGTATATTGGGTTGCCGCTGCTAATACTCCCAGATTAGGTCTGGAATGATGAATGTCCTTTGTGATGTGTAATTTCCTGGAAGTGAACGGGGACCTGAACAATTGCTGGGGGGGGTGATCTGAAGGCTCGGATTCCGCTTTGTCATGCTTCAAATTCAAAAAAGGAAAAATAAAACAGTGTACAAGTCTCTCGCTCACACACACACACACACACACACACACACACACACACACACGTATATATATCAATATAGATATAGATATATAATTATTACAATGAAATACTGCCACCTGCTGGTAGAATGTAAACACTGCATCGAGGGCACCGTATATTGACGTGTGTGGTGGTATCTGAGAACAATTAAATCATTTTGCCAACTCTTAAAATAGAAAAAGATACATGATATAGTAAGGACTTTTAAAGTTTTTATTGATTTTTAATAGAAGCGGCAAACTGCGCCATAGCCCTGAGCTCAAACACATTTCACTCTCCAGATACGTGTATGCGCTTGATTATTTGTTGCTACATCGCACACCAAATCGATCAGTCCCACAAAAGAGCCATGAGACAGAGTTTCATCGTTTCTCCCCCTGCAGGAACCTGGTGTATTTTGCCAAGCAACGGAGCCCTTCAGGAGTGATACTGAACCTGTGGGAGGCGATGCACCAAGACAACAGAGACCTGGACTCGCTAGCCAGTGCCCTTGAGGAGATCAGCAAGGTTCACCCGAACATCCCGGTCAACAGCAGCAGGCTGGACGAACCGAACTCGTACCTCACTTAGCATCGGTGCAGCAGAGGTGCTCAGTGAATGAAGCAAGCAAACTGTACGCTTCAGTTGCCTAGGTACACGATCCAGTGGACCACTGCCACTCTGACTTCTTGGGCCGCTGAGCAGTCAAGATCAGGGAAGAGAGGGGTTGCGAGCACACTTCATAAACTGCTGTGTGCCGTCAGGGGGTGGTCACGTGAGCCAAACAGAAAGGACAGAAGTGACTGGCACGCCGAGCCACTTACAAGTAGCCCGTGGGGTATTTTTTATTAACAGCATGAAATGAAAAAAGCCATTAAACACAGGTGAAATGCATCCATATTCACTCCTGAAGACCAGAGGCGGTCTACAGCCCATTAAAAAGGCTCAACAACATCTGACTCCTGTTGACTACAGTTGAAAGAGGAATAAAATGGTCTATGTTGCCAAGCGACCACAGAGATGGGAAACAAATTCTTCTACATCTGGACCAGTTTGGACCAGTTCTCTCTGCTGTTAAGCTACCACATTTATTGGGCTGTAAAGGATGTAGGGATTTTTTTTTTGGTTGTTTGTTTGTTTTTGCCTGTTTTTTTTCTTTTACTTCCATTGCATTTTAATAAGAAAAGTTGATTGTGAATGTATAATTTTGTGGTTCACTTGTTCCTTGGATTCTTGAAACATTAACATACAAATATTTACAATGGCATCGTTGATGGGGAAAGTATGACCCTGCGAATAAATCTTATGGCATATTAAAGAACTGATGTAGGTTTCATATCGCTAAGTTGCCCTCCTGAAGTTCCACGCAACTTACTAACGCCAGAATACTTAACTGATTCCAGTTTAATCCGCCTGCAGTGAGATAACATATAAATGGTCAGACCCGCTTATATCCATATTGCGGTTATTTGTTCCCTAATGTCTTTAATACATTAATATATCATGTACCGAATGGAAGGAGGTGGGTTGACCATTTTGATAGTCCTCCAGAAAGACAAGTTGAGTGACTGTCAAAGGGGAGTATGAACATGTTTTCAGTTTAGTGCTGAGCAGAGCGGACGCCTCCTCTGCGCAAGGCTGCCGTGACAGATTCGGCTGCACGGGCAGCAAAGAAATGCGGAACTGGCAGCGAGGAACAGGCGCCGTTAGACAGCAGACAAAGGGAAGGAGACAGGGCACAAGACTCAGTTCCAGCAGTTTTAAACAAATGATGTGCTTAATTCATTTCAGCCTTCATTGGTCAGTGGCCGTTGGAGAGGCCCATTAAGGCCTATTTAAAGGGTGTCCAGGGAGTGTGCCGAGGACTAGCCAGTGGTTCTATTATGAGTCTTTGATATTAATTTTTCTTCTGGGATTGTCACACTAAAGGGACTTGAAGTAGTACGGCAAAATCAAATAACTCAAAATAACGTGAGTGCGCGAGCCGGCTCAAGGGCGTCTGCCGCAGTCTTTGTTTTTTCTTCCATCTCCTGTTCCTGCAAGACCATTCATTACGACCCTTCCTCACCATAGATAACTAGCGATCTAGCAGTTTCAAAAATGCCAAAAGTGATTTTGAATCAGAACGTGAAATGGAAAATGACATGAATAATCACATTTGCAAGGATCTGCAGCCTCTGCCTCGCATAAATAGTTACGCTGGTGTTGTTATTTATGTTTTTGTGGTTCACAAAAATACACGTTATTTCTTATCTAGACCGCTGAATATAACAGGAATACAAAGTATTGTCCCTCTTGACTAGTTAGTCTTGCTTATTCACCATCATTTTGACGCGCTGTACAGTGCAATGAATGTGTGAACCTGATGAAATGTAAGTTATGACCCCAGTGGTGTGTTGTTCTGCTAGTCAAATTATACCCAGGGCATCTGAAATAAACCAAACAACATAATGTAGGGACTTGGAACTGATATGCATAGTCACAAGCTGGCTAACCGCGCTGCGTTTTTCACAGAAAAACCTGAATTAAGCCCCCCAGGAATTTCATGATCCCTTTACCTGATGTGTTCGCAGCTTTTAAGCAGGGAATCTAAGTATGATTTCTTCATTTTGTGAAAATGCTTGTTTTCAAACACCAACCGTAATGTAGCTGAAAGTACTTTTGCCCTTTCATTTATTGCACTGCGTACCGCGGTTATTCACACGTGGCACCTGAAGTCAGTTTTGGCTGCGTTTGCATGCTAATTGAGAAAATTCCACTGAGGATCCGAAAGCGAATAAATTGGTGTTTCCAGCGTATTTCTTGTTGGAAGAACAAATCACATTTGACCTCAAAGTGTAAAACTGTCATCCTCAACCAGATGCACGCAGCTCCTTGCTTTTGACCAAAAGAGCCAGGGAGGGTGTGGTTACCCCCCGGAAACTAACAGCCACATCCACACACAGGTTCAAAGTCCCTCATTTGCATTATTATAACTAAAACCTCATGCATAAACTCGTGATCCAAAAGTTTAACGTGGTGGCAGGGCGGTGGGGGAGGGTGTGGAACGTGAACCTCTGGAAGAACTTGGAAGCGCTCGACAGATGGTTGTGTGGCACCCGGTTGTCTCTCTCAAATTGGTTAGGAGGCTGACTCCACTCTTCAGCAGCGCTCAGCAGAACCGCTGCCGCTGCACGTTTGTTTGACAGACTCAAAGAAAGATCCAGAAAAAGAAAAAAGTGCAGGCGACGGGGCACTTGTTTTCTCCCCTGACATCCTTTTGTTATGTATATTAGACATGAACTGGTTTTGTGTTTGCTGTCTGATTGTGAGTGCTAAAATCTAGTCACAATGCTCTTGAAGGATCTTCCCTGGGTATTAAAGTTATTCATTGTTGACCCACACGGGGAACCACAGTGTGATCTGCGGCGAATTTGAACTTCATATGCAGGAACTGTCATGGCTCTGATCTGGAGAATATCGATAAATTGTTCCATACTTTGTGGAGCAGTGTACTATAGATCAGTTTAACAATTTCATGCTGTGCATGAAAACATTAAAAGAAATGCAGCGTCGAAATGTGCACAATGATCCGACTTTAGCCCCCGCCCAAAACAATGCGGTTGTGATGTATAGTGTAAAATGTCAATGCGCTAATGCATATTGTTTATGTATTGTTCTGCTGATTTCAGCTTACAGTGGTGCACTTTCTTATGACTTTAAATGAGCTGCTTTTCAAATGGGAGAACCATCTGCTGTGTGTAGTTGTTCAGAGCCGAGGGGCTCTTGAAAGTTTCGCTCTGCAGTGCTACCATGAGGCTACGAACAAACCTTTCTATCGCCTGTACTCTAAAGACCTGGACACCTTTTTTTTCTTTTTTTTTTTTTAAATTAGCTGTGAAATTAAAACAGCTAAAAAAAAGTACCAAATGTGTACTCCTGTATTCAGAATCTACAAAAAATTATCGGTGTGTCCTTTTTCAACTGCCAGCCTAGTAAATAGTACTTGGGAAATAATGTCTATGCCTATGTGTGTATTTATGTTTAGCTATCATCTATAAGTACGTGACGTTTTGCAAAAGAAGAAAGGTACTGATTTGAATAAAATCACCTTGTCAGTAATTTACCGTAGGCCTTTTCTGTGCAACTCCTGCGTTCTTATCTCTTATGCATTAGCTCATTCACTGCTTTCACTTTGGCTGGTATCACACTTCTTTCATGTCTTTCGTTTCTACAAGGTTCTCGAAATTGCTTTCATTTACAGGGCACAGCAGACCGGCAATCACCTGGAAACAAGACACACGGAGCATTTTCGTGATGCTAAAAAGTCGCTGAAACATCAAAATATTATTTAGGCGTTTGGTTAGAACCTATTTCTTAAACCTTGGTCACTGCTCACAGGCTATGTGTCCACGTACAGTCCTGTGCAGAAGTCTTAGGCACCTGTGGGAAAAATGCTATAAAGTGAGGTTGGTCCCAAAAATGATGCCGTGAATACTTATTAATCAATAAACCTTCTAAAAAGTGCAGTAGACAAAAAAACCTCAGTCAGATCAATATTTGGTGGGACCACCCTTTGCCTTTAAAACACCATCAATTCTCTTATGCAAACTTGCATGCAGTTTAAGGTAGAGGTTGGTAGGTTCTTCCAAACATTTTGAGGAACTGGCCACAGTTCTTCTGCACACTTTGACTGTCTCTGCATGTCCTCCCAGACTGACTTGGTCATGTTGAGATCAGGGCTCTGTGGGGACCATACCATCTGTTGCAGGATTCCTTCTTCTTGCTCAAGATAGTTGTGTATGACTGAGATTGGGTGTCTGAGGTCATTCTCAGGCTGCAGAATGAATTTGGGACCAACCAGAAACCTCCCTGATGGTGGATAAGACTCTACCTGTACTTCTCAACAGACATTCAAGTTGCATGCCTAACACTTTTGAACAGTACTGTATGTTCTTTTTGTAGCTTATTATGTCAGTTATGCTTTAACTAAGTTGAATTCATTTGCATTCCTGCATGTCAATACTTACAGTTATACTTAATACTTAAAACTTAAATTACGCACTGATTATAGGGTAAAACCGAACAACGGATGTATTTATTTTGACTAATTGTTGATTGTAGGGAAGTTGAACATTTCATACTATGTGCAGCCAGAAATCTAAATCATACCTAGTAAAGTGCTCAAAATGTTTTTTAAAAAAACTACTGGGTACAAAATAATTGTTTTTAAAAAAAAAAGAGCCATTGTCCCTGGCATTTATCATGCCTGCAACTGAATGCAGGGATGACAGGGCTCCAGTGACTCAGGCGGCAAACAGGCTTTTCCTGAGCACAGCCTGTGGGGTCTATTGTGGACAGGAATTCCGGAGCAGCGGGGGCCCGAGTGGCAGGTGGTCTCGGGGGGCCCAAGAGGGCCACACGACTGCGCAAGTGCATCATGGGTGATTGCTGGCTGCTGGCTCACGGTTGGCAAAGGTGTGCTACTCGTCCAAACCGTGGCAACGCCTTTGCGTTTCCGGTGTTCTGAAACACCACAGTCACATCTGGGTTTCTAAGCAACGTACAGAGAAGAAAAAAAATAAAATAAAGACGAACATCGGCAGTGCTGCTGCTAACCAAAGTATGACTGTGTACGCATGTACATACAAGCATGTTAAAGTAAACGCTTTTTAAAGTGTCGCACAATGATAAAAGTCAAATATTTTTAATTGAATGTTGGAGATGGTTAAGTGGGAGGTCCGTATGGAGCAGAGAAAAGTGCGTTGAGCCGGAGGGGTTTCGAGTGTCTTTTATGTAGTCAGCAGCTAGTGAGAGGGCGGTCAGCGATTTGAAAGCGCTTGAGTGCTGTTTGGTGGAACCGGTTTTTGCTAGATTATTAATAAATGCAGTGATTTTGACAAAGCTGGGAATAACTTTCCAAGGAAAGTGAATAATCTACTGTTTATTGCCTCAGTCGTCCAGTTGACTTAATGCCTAGTCACTTTAAATCTAAGGAAACGGCTCAGTTGATTGTGACCTTTTGTTAAACTCGTAATTTTGCCCCGAACGAAACCAAAGGCCTTTTGACCTCAGCTGAAAAAAACCGATTAAATTCCTGCTTCATCATATTCGCTACACCAATAACAAAGTTTCATGCTGTTAATGACTAACCATCTAACCAGTTTGCATTAAAAATTTTTTCCAGAAAAAATAGTGACTAAAAGTGCCTGGCACAGCAGACTCCCCAAGCCTGATTTCTGAAGCATAGTTTCAAAACTTTGTCATACATTCCACTGGCTTCGTGTGACAAAAGTATGAAAATAGGTAGACAAAAATGATCAGGTGGTGAAGGAATAATGGACCAAAGTGTCAACAACTGGAGAAGGAAGTGTATCCAAGAGAGATGAGTTTTGAGACCCTTCTAGAATGCTGGATTCAGCAGCTCTGAGGAACAGAGGAAGTTTTTTCCCAACACATAGGTGTGGAGACTGGCTTCCTGGCTTTAGGTTTTTGACCCCTTCAGGATGGGCAAGCAAGCAGTTAAACATACAGGAGTTCTTGCTGGGGTCTAGGAATGACACAGATTGTGCAGGTAATAGGGGGGTGGTCTTCTGACTGTCTTGTAGGCCTTAAGCAGATCCTTGAACTTCACGCAAGCAGCTGCAGGAAGCCAGTGGACTCAATCTAGAATATCTCATAATGTAGCAACCCAGAATACCTCAACCCAGTGTACAGAGCTCCAGCGAGGACTCCAGACAGAGACCGTAAGGTAAATATGGTACATTTGGAATCTAATAGTAGTAGCCATGAACTGCAAATCATCTTCCACCACTCATTGCACTGAGCTGTGAAATGGACGTGTAAAATGGTTGTGGACACAATAGTCCATTTTCTCACAGGAAAATAACATTAGGTTGAATAAATGGGCTACATCAAAAAGCTTTGACAGCCAGTAACAGTATTGGTTTTGCCTGGATGTGAATTGTGTGAAACAGCAAGCCAGGCATACCTGCCTATTGTGGCCGCGTTCAGGGAGACATGTCCAGGCATGCGTTTAGATTGAGGAACATTATCTAAATGGGAACTGGAGTAAAACAGGGCCTGCTGTGCATCTCGGTGTCCTTGTGACGCGCTCTGTTTGAGAACTTTTTCTCAGTGGTATGGGCGTGGGCCTTGTCCTGATTTTTTGGGATGTGCTGAGTTTTCGCCGCCGGGACATTGCCTCAGTGCCCCTTGATTTTTGCTTTGCCCCAGACCCCCCCCAATTACATTCCTTTTACACCCCTATGGTGCTCATTTCTTCTCATTTGCATGAAAGCGATTTGTCCTGCTTTGCATAGTTGTATGTAAATACAGTACGGAGGTGACAGTGTGGTCAACCCTCGGGGCTATGACTTCTGGCGTGGTCTGGCTTTGAATCCACCTTGCCTGTGTGGGATTTGCATGTTCTCACTATTGTTTCCATATTCATTTTGCAGACATTCTTTCCCAAAGAAACGTGCAATGTTACGCTTACTGCGTAAATTTGCTTCTTTGCAGAGCCGGATCATTTTTACTGGAGCACGTCAGGGTAAGTATTTTGCTTAAGGGTACGACAGCGGGAGGTGCATTTCAAACCTGGGTCCTTCAAGTTCAAAGGCGTTGGTTCTGACCACCACACCACCTGCCGCTCCTCCGTCGTGTGGATCTTTCCCCCACATCGCCGACACATTTCAAGCGAATCTGTCTGTCTGAGTTAGCACAATGCATTTCCGTTTTACCTTTGTCAATTTAGCTAAATTCAAACACAACATACACCTCAGAGGGTTCCGTGGACTCGGTTCCCATCCATCGTGTAGCCCACCTTACATCCTGGGCATCCCTCGACAGGTTAGACAGGTTTGAACCAGCTTAACCTTAAGGAGACTGATCACAAGTTCCTGCCTCCTGTGTTTCTTGCAAAGGGGGACAAAAGGCTCTTTGTTCCTCACCAGCAGATGGCACCCAAACGTAGTGATACACTCTTTTTACCACGTTCACTTGCTGGGTGCTTGGTGTTCACACGCCTTGTTCCACATTGCTGTGCGCGGCCAACAGCCCACCACATGTTGCCGAAAGGCCATCTTTGACCTGGTTTGATCGTCCCTGTTGGTATCCTATGTAACCCTCTGCACGTGTGTCATCCTCACTGCTCAGCATCTTCCCTCATGTGTAAAAGCTGCGACCCTTGTACGTTTTTCAGGTCCCAGTGAAAATAATAATCTATTTAGAAAGTGATCATCTATTCATCTTTTGACCCTGCCAGCACTATTCAGTCGTGGAAAAATGATCTCAGCTCCCAGTCCAGCCCAAACCGGTCTGCAAAGCTGGGCCCGCCCAAGCGCAGCACAATTTTACTTTTATTGAGGACTCCATTCTTTCATTTGGTCCCACTGTCATGCAGTCGTTCAAATTGTTTTAAGATGTTTAATTTCCAAAGCCGGATGAAAGGCCCTCCCAGCCACCCACTCTCCTTGCATACCATTCGATCCTGAACACACAGAGTGCCTGTGTGCTCCCGCGGGGGGGCAGGGCGGCCAGTCGCCGAGGCAAATAATAAGAGTCATGTGAATGGCATGGGAACAGGGAGGGTCTGCTCTCTGCGCAGCTCCTTCCCCGGCAGCTCTTGCTCAGTCGCTGTACCTGGCAACCCGGATATCGCTTATTTCTTAACGTTTGTACAAATGTAGAAGGAGGGGAAATGAGTACTGTGTATTCAGATTCTGTTTCCGCGCAGCAAAGGCGTGTTTTTATTCCCCCCTCGGGTTTAAAAAAAAATTGTACACTAAGTGTTATTACTGGATTTAGTGAAGAGAAAACAGCCTGACACAGAATAATTAAGAAAGAATAAGAATATTGTTTTCATTTCATTTCTTTATTAAACCCCACCCCTCCCCCCAAAAAAACAATTATTATTCCGTTACTAAGAGAGAGACATTTTTTGTACTATTATCTCTGTTTGCATTGCTTCCTCTCACTCTGTTGGTTTGAGCACAGCCCTTATTAGGGACTATTCTTTTTTACTACTGCTGATTTAGTTCTCACAAAACTTGTCTTTGGGTGTCAGATTCCAGACTTCCAAGGCAATGACTCTTCACTAGAGAGATTCTGCATTTTTCATTTGGTTCCACGCACATATGTTTCATGAAACACTTTCCCCTCTTGTGTCAGTGCCATAAAGCTGTTTTGCAATACTTTTGACTCAGAATTCTGGACCACCCTCTTCTGTTTGTGTTTTGTGAGTGTCTGTGTTTCCCAGGATGTGCGCAGAGAAAGGGAGGTTTACCATGCCCGTCCTACTCCCCGTGCTTCCTGGGCAGACTGCAGATCTCCACGATTGTATGGCGTTCTTTGAGTTGAGAAGATCAACTCGAGGGTGGTCACTGTGGAACAAAATAAATCTTAAATAATCATATTGGTAATAGCTACAGGCAGAAAGCAATAAACCATGGTTTATGTTTCACTCGGCTAAATTTAAACAAGCGTACCCTGGTGTTGCCGTAGTTTTATTGTGTTTCCATTTCTTGTGTAGCCGAAAGCTGTTAACTGTTTTTCTGTGACTGTGTGTCCTTTTACAGTTTTGACTCAACATTCTCCGTGCTTCGGTACAATTCAAGCCAAAGAAAGGTTTTAACAAGGCTTTCATTAACCATTAGAGAATCACTTGAAGCATTCACCGCCGTAAATGTCCTACATAGCAACCACAGATAGGTGAAGGGTGCAGCAATGTCAGGTGACTAATCACAGTACATGACTCATCCTTGTCCCCTCAGTTCAGTTCTTCTGCACAGAAGAAAACAGGAAATGTCTCATTTAATTCTTGAGAATAAACAAGTTGAAGTTTAAGAGGTGCTTTCTCTTTTCTCACATTGCCAAGGCCGTAATTTATCCAGCAGCAGCAAATCTCTGCACTCTGTTACTACAGTATTACAAGGAGCTGCTTATCATAGGAAACAAAGAGTTTGAACAAAAAGTCCATTGTGAATATGACAAATTCAGGACACTGGCAGTGTAAAAAAAAAACGGCACCTAAAATATTTATCTGAATTCTGTCTACAGAATTTGCAGTGCAGAGAGGATGCAATTATTAGTGACTACGAGAAAAAGTCATTTGTCCATAACATGGCCCAATACGTATCCAGGGATTGGGCCTGAGGGATTGTAGAAAAATTTCTTTGCAATGGCAGCAGGGAAATTTGCAGATGTAAGGCTGCATGCAGCCACATGTGTCAGCGCTCCAGATGGCACCGCTGTCTGACACTGTGTGGCATCACTTACAGCACGAAAAAAAACACACACTTTAGGAGGACATAAATAAGAGGAGCCCAGTCCCTGTCCTCAGCTTCTAGTCGTGTCTGGATGCCATGTGTGTGTCTGTAGGGTTTGCAGAAAGACGGAGTAGAGTTCAATTGGTAGATATCAGAAAATTTCCTTAATGTACTTACAAAAAAGTGCAGTGTTTACTGTGAAATTTGGAGTTTACACTAAATTCAGTGAAATTAATCAATCAAGTAACCATTCAGCATTCCTGCTTAGATGTTTGAAAATAATACAATCCACTCTCTCTCTCTCTCTCTCTCTCTCTCTCTATATATATATATATATATACATGCGTGTTTAATCTGGGGGGGGGGGGGGTTACAGCAGAAGTGCAGTCAATTCATTCTCATTTTAATCTCATTAGATTAGGTAAGAATCTGGTTTTGATAGTACTCCAGGGGCACAGGGGATATTGTCAAGTTTTCGTAGAAAAAAATGAGGGTAAATTATCTTATCTACTCATAAACTGCTCATTTCAGAAATGGAAGGAATCTAATTTCTCCTTAAAAACACAGGAGTAAAGAATAACAGCGATAACAAGATATAGTGATCTCTTTAAGTCACTGTTGAGTTGGTCTTTTTTATCTCAGTTTCTAACAGTAGACTGAACAAAACAACACATTTGTAAAGATCTACAAATTATAGTCGTGATATGTCACACCTCACTATGCTCATGTTCAAAAGTCTACTGAATCTAATATAAGTTCAAATTTATCAACTAACTAAAGGTCAATAGGGCATATTTAACAAAAAATTTTTAAACATGAAATTCAGATGTAATAATTATAGATTCCTTGCTGCAAAGTGCTTTAATTCATTTGCAGTCAGGTTCAACCTGTATTTATCACTAGCTAGACCTGGTTGAAGCGAAGCAGTATGCTGTCTTTTTTAGCCTTTAATAAAGAAATTATTGACATGGACATATGCGTCTTTTACCTGGACTCTGGACTCTGGCTTTTCTGTTCTTGTTTTGAATACTTCTTCAAGTATGACCTCATCTACGTTCAAAGGTCACTGTTTTCACCATGTTCACTGTTCCACTGTACAGAATAATACATATGCATTTTGACAAGTAAAAATTTCCTGTGAATTAGCTGGAATTTTTTCCACTTCTCTTTTTTCACTCTGTTTTCACAAACTGTTTCTATATCAATCTCTCTGTCTCTATTCTAATATCTGTTGGTAACCAGTGCGTTGTCCTTATTAAAACTGTATCATATTCACTTTTGGGTGTTATAATTTGATTTTTTTTTTGTCACAAAAACATCAAGAGTAGAAGCAAAGGAGAGACCTTATTAATCGGTTAAGGGAGGGACATGGACAAACCCATCTGCCTTATTCAATTATTCTGTCGCATTGCCTCACAACAGGATTGACATTATTTACTGTATATTACTTTACCCAGGGAAAAAAAATTAAACTTTCATTTGTATTTTTATAAATATTAGGCTTTGTTTTTTTATGCATTTCATTTATTTTAATATACTCTGACACTGAGGGGTGAGGGTGTTCAGGCGACATCACTTAATTTACATTGTACTCCGAGATTTATTAAAAATATAGCCATTCAATGAAGTTAAATCAGCTCTGCATTAAGTCTGCACAAACAGGTATGAAAATGCTCAACTATGTGTTTTCCCACTTCCCTTTGTTTGTGCCTTTGCATGATATGCTAGAAAGTGGGCTCCCACTGTACTTCCTTCTTCTCGGTTCAGCAGCAACCCAACAAATTCCACAGTGTCCTTTAAGATGTAAGAGCAGCTTACGTCAAACAAAGTACCCCCAGTCTGAAGGCTATTCTGTGTAACTGTTGCTAAGTGTGCATCACTGGCAGGTGATCTGAAGATACTAAGCCGAGTAGTGCTGCCCATAGCTCTCTACTGCAACCTAATAAGACCAGACTCCACATTCCTCATTCTGTGCCCTGATTCCAGAGACCATGCATCTGTCTAGCAACCTTATTCGGTACTGTAGCGGAGGAGCTGGAACTCAGTGTTGACAGCATAACTTTCCTGGTAAAGGGCAGGACTCCTATATACTCCTGGGCACCAGCTCAGCTTTCCAAATGTATTGCAAGGTCCAAGATATTGCATATGGAGCACACCATTAGCCATTAAATTGGACCCTAACAACAGACATCCGTGTCAGGAACCCCTGATGCTGTCTGAAGGCAGGTTAACACATACCAACTTGAGCATGCACAGTAGATCAGCTAGGAGCTGTGGCGATGGAAACTTAACTATGCCACAGCATATAAGGCGAGTTCATAGACGTCTCTTTTGCCTTTGCATCACAGAAAAGGGAAGTGGCTGAACAGAAGAACCGCAACATTGCCGCTGCGGGGATCTCTGAGACCTCTGTCGGTCCCGGGGTCTCCCCAGGCATCCTAGGCAAGAACAAAGAACCCTTGTGCTTGTCTGTATGACTATACATTGTACAACTCTGAATGTAGTGATCTATGAAGACTCCTAGCCACTGTTTCCAGAAACCAGGCAAAAGCAGGGACTGTGTCCTTTTACAATGTTGTATTTTGTATTTTGCAACACCAAAATGTACGGTCAGCACAGTAGGGTATGGGTGCTTACTTTGACTTTCACTAGTTAATACAAGAGTTCCTGGGACAGTTTGTTCAAAATCTTGATTTGAATCCAGATAAAGAGCCAAATGAGCAGCACATGATGCTTCTGACGGGTGTTACATTTGAAAAATGAGTCTTCACAATATTCCAAGGTTTGTTGCAACATCATGGACCAATTAACCCAGATGGAAAAACAACAAATAAAAGAAAAAGGACTGTGCTAGTCATGTGCTATTTTTAATATTTATCATATTGGAGTGTATTTATTTGGTCTTCTGGGAAGACTTTGCAGTTTTATATCTTCCAAAGACTGAGCCATTCAGTTTTGTCTGCTGTAGAAAGTTTTTTAAGTGAATCTTCCAAAGTGTTTATGCTACAATACTGAGTGTCAACACACTATATAGAGGACATTCTAGGCTTTTAAATGATATTACATATGTGGACACCTTTTTTTCTAGGTCTAATGCATATATTAAAAAGAAATTATCAATAATATAATAAAGAAAAACAAGCATTTGTAGTAGTAGTGGTACTTTGCATAGGTAAAGCAGTTTATTTAAAGTTGTTGCGTCATAACACTAGAAAAAATACCAAGGCCCTGTCTGCACAGGACAAATGGAATTCCCCCTAAAATCCAAGCATATAAGTGTATTCTAAAGCTTAAACACGCATTAGTGAAAACCACAGGTATAAGGAACAGACTTTTCAAAATGTTTTTTGGAAATATAACGAAAGAGACATAAAAATATACTTTCAGTGAAACGTAAACGTAATGGTGAACAGACATTAAAGAACGTGACAACATTCAGTTTGCTAGCAACGTAAGTCACGCCCTAATTTTATTGACGTTGTTTGTTTTTGACTGAAATGGCACCCACCTTGGCTTCTTATGTCAATTTTGTCACCAAGTGCTCAGCCAACAGCCCTGACACCAGTGCAGCAACATTGCTTAAACATAGACTTTCATTTAGTCGCTTGTCAACAGAACCAGTATTTCTTGTATATGCAAATATTGGGTAAGAATTGCAATTTCATGATTACACATCCGACATTCTGTGTAGGTCAACAAAACTGGCAAGTTATGCAGGAAGTCACAGCTGCGCCATGTCCCTGAAAAAATACTGTATGTTTATATTTAAATATTTAATTGAAGATTCTTTATGCACATGTACTGTGAATGTTATTTTAATCAGCCCCAATAAAGGCTGTTAACATACATTAGTGTTTCTTAGCAGAATCTTACCAAAAATAAAAATTTTGGCCTCTGGGTGCTTTTTTAATTTTTTCCATGTGTTTCATGTGAACTGGTGACTTTAAATTACCCTCACTGGGTGCGAGTGAAGGAATGCGATTGCCCGGCGATGGACTGGCATCCCGTCCAGCGTGTGCCGAGCCTCACGCTCCGTCCCCCCGGGATAGGTTCTAACCCTGCACTGGACAAACAGTTAATGATGAAAATGCAAAAATGGCATGTTACAGCTCAATTCAGGGTCAGTGCCTTGGTCACTGGGGTACAAGGGAGTTGGTCTTGAATCTCAAACTTCCACATTAAAAATCCACTCAGCAGATGTGTTATGTACGCGGTATTATATTAGATAGTGCTGAAGTCAGCTAGTGCTTCTATGCTTTGCTCTATGGAGTCCCATGACTTTTTCTTGAATATAGGTACATCTCATAGGCTCCTGGTGCTTTTTTTTAAATCCCAAACAACCAGGTTCTCAGGCTGAGCTGCTCTTCCAGCAAAGCATCACTGAACTACATGGCCATTATTTATAACGGTCACAGCTCCATTTCACTACCCAGGATGCAACAAGTTACGCTGCAAATCGGCTCTCGCGCTGCTCCTTCCCTTCGTTCGCAGTTTGTCAACGTTTTTAAAGAAATATGTATCGCGAACATAAACAATGGTATCTCGTGTTATGCTGACATATCTGAGTCACTGCAGGAAGTCAAATTTTAATACTTAATATTTTGCTGATACCGACAGTAAGTGGATTAGCGGAACTTTATGCTTTGCCAGCTGAAACGGCGATGTTAGCAAAGTGTAACAGCGCTGCGATCATGGGCGCAGTTGAAAAGAAGCGCCAGGGAGGAGCACCGCACCGCACCGCCCTCTGCGTGTCTCACACCTCCCCGGTAGCCGGAGTGTAGCGCTTCGGTGTCCCGGTTTCCTTTTTTCCAGCTGAGACAGACGAACCTCCCATTTGAGCAGCACTAGCGGGAGAAGAAACACTCGTGCGGACGGCCTGTCTGTGGGAACGACCGCCACACTTTTTTTTTTAACTCAACTCTCCAGATACACTCAGGATATGTATTTTCCCTGTAGAAGACGGTAGAGTACGAGTGGTTTTCAACGTTTGATTGTGTTTTCAAAAGAGCCTTGAAAACTTTTAAGCTACAATGGGACATGCTCACGTAAGTATGCGATGGTATCTAATCGTCATGTGTGTAGCCGTTATAAAATCGGTCTATATTAATACACTTGAGGAAGGGGAATGGCCATTCCTGAGCTTCTTTGCCCGGGCATGTTAGTCTGAGCTGCGGCACACTTCAGGAAAGACGCTCTCCCGTCCCGGAGAGTGAGACTGTCCCCTGTTTAGGTCGCTGCAGTGGCGGTAACATAGACACATGTGAGCCGAAGGGGCCGTCCGGTGAAGAAGTGGACATTGACCGGAGCTGCTCAAAACGACCTAAAAAACCGGGGGCGGGCAAATAATTAGTTGGGCTACATAGTTATATGTATATTTAAAAAACCGATAACTTTTGTTCCATATCCTGTCTGCGCAAAGACAGTGAAATAGGTACACACTGAAACTTTCGAGTGGAAGTAGTTCGCGGACTTCCAGCTCAGCCAACTTTCGACCGCGGCTTAGGTATTGCAGCGCGAATGACGTCAGAACGCTAAAAAGCCCGGATCGCGCAGACTGCCCACGGGCGCGCGAGCGCACCCCTGCATGTGACTGAAAGAAGTTTTTCAATGATAGTATATAATACGATATAATATGGTGTTCGTTCACAGTATGCACATAAATTATGTGGTCGTGGCTTTTTCGGTCGGTTCTTTGGTTAGACTGTCTCCTTAGTGGCGTTAGTGGGCTCTGTGGGGAGTGAATGAAACTCGAGAATAAAGTTCCTGTCTGCTTGAGAACTTTGAGCCACTGTCGCGAACGCACTGGAAACGTCGGATCTTCACAGGTGGGTGTTTATGATAAATTCATAACGAGGTTCTTCTGGAGTTTTATCCGGTGCTTGATAGTATGTAGGGCACAGATACTGGTGGGAAACAGACGGCTGGACTGCGCCCCTGTGGACATGTCCTTGTGTCCCACCACCCTGCTAAAGTCAGCTGCGGGCCTGACTGTGCAAATTTGTATCAGAGAGTAAGATAAGAAATGTAAAAAAATATACATATATATATATATATATATATAAAAACTCCTGAGAGTCACCCCACGGCTCACAGGTGCTGGATGTGAAGGTGCTACCACGGAAAGTGGACAGTGGACTGTAGTAAGCTGTGCAAATGCACTGCAATGGTACAATATTGCTCACCTATTGCATCACAGCCGCATCTGTTTCACACACTGGCAACATGTAAAATGCTTACTAGCATTTTCTTTTGTGGCTACAGTCTCCTTAGGTTATCCGTTTGTTCGTTTTCACTTTTGCACACACCATTTATGTAACAAGTCATTATAGCCACACTTGTTTTTGGACTGAACTGCCAAATCTTGATGGTTAAAATGTGTTTTGAAGTGTTACTGAATTTATGGTACATAATTACACAGGAACAAACGTCAGGTCTCTTTTTTTGAAGGTAGACAACTATTAGAAATACATTTTGACAGCATTTTAAAGTGCTATTTTTAAGGTGCATCAAACATCTGACGGCTAATTTGTAACTTTAATGACTCAACTTGACTTATTACTTATTTGGTGCTTTTTTTAGATTTGCAAAATGAGTTCTGCCACTGAGACAAAGTGCAATTTGCATTGCAAATCAGGATTATTTCTTTGCTTTTCAAGCACTTTCTTTGAAAGTGGCTTTGGTGGTTTACAGTTTGGATTTTAGCCATTTACCCAGCTGGATACACACCAGACTAACTTTGCATAAGTGCCAAGGGTGTGAGATTCCTCCTGGGCCTTAATCTGTAACACATCCATGTCAGTGTCAACACTGTGAAAACCTTATATTTGGTGGTACATTCTCTGATTTTAAGGGTAAATTGGCTTTTGTCATTTCTATGGAGGATATTTTTAAAAATGGCAGTCCCTCTGTGTCTAGAGTAAAGGGTGCCTGAGGATGTGGATTACATTTTACCCTCTAAATTATAAATATGGTGAGAAAAGCAGCAGGAAGTGTTGTTTGCTCCAGGAGTTATAAATATTTTCCTCTGTATAAGCCTGCGTGACCCTCTAAGCTGTGCCTGGAACCTTTATTGTATTTGAGCTTCCTGCCATGATGAAGTCACCTGGAAGACCTTGCTGTCCACACTTTGTTCACATTTTCTGCTAAATCCGGGTCGTGGGATAGGTTATCTTTCCAAGAATAATGTTTTTTTCCCCCCTGTCATTTTCATGATTGATTGTGGACAGACACCTGGAATCTTTAGTTGAGTTAACAAAATTTATGCAGACTGGGAATCCTTGGTTTAATTTAAATAAGTATCCTAATCTCTACTCTAATATAGTTTAAAAAAAACTGCTTGGGAATACTTGGTTGTATCTGTTTAGGTTTGTCAAAAGGGAAAAAGAACCTACTGTGCTATTAGTAAGTGACCCCTTGGTTGTCAGTTTTCTTAGATACAGGAATCGAGAGGGAGTAGTTGAAGGGAGAATGAGCAAATTGAGGGTAACATGCTTTTCTTTGTCACAGTCATGATAGAAATCATCTGTCATAAATTAGAGGCAGACTGTCGGATACAGTGCCTTTCCAATAAATGAGTTAAGCGTACTGCAAAAACTAATTCGCTAGCCTATAACTGTACAGGCCTGAATAAATACATTTCAAGTTTATTGTGACTGAATCATTATTGCTTCCAAAAGATTATTGAATTAAATTTTGAACAAAAGGGACTATTGTAAGTTGCCATGTATTATTTTTAGCTTGGAGCATATGCTTAGTTTCTTTAAGCAGGAAATAACTGTCATAGTCTGTTGACAGCCATAAGTGTTTGTTGGGTTAAGTTATCAGTATTCCAAACTCATTTCTGTGCCTGCATGTGTGTGAGAGGCTGTGTGTGAGCATTTTTGTCGGTCTCTTTATGTGTGTTTATGGCTTGCAACACCATGTCCTGTTTGCCAGACAGGAATGTATATCTTAATCTGCTTTTGTTTATGCAATTAAGTACAACAGTGATTTATGTTCACATTTTGAGGATTTCACATTTGCCATTTATTAAACTTAATTTACTCTGTGCCCTGACATCACTGTGCTTTACTGAAGTATCTGCAAGTATAGTATGGTGCATCTGTCATTTTGCTTTCTACCACAAGTTAGAACTTTTTTTCCCGGATTTTTCTGAGCTTGTCAGTTTATCTGTGCTTGTAAAATTTTGTGAGCAGCCAGTTCCTTTGGATGGGTGTGTGACTGCAGTGAGTCAGCGGCAGTGGAATGAAGAGTGAGAGGATGTGGCATCATCACAAAAACCAGTTGTGCTCCAGTAAAAGAGCCACCTGGTGTGAACTCGGAAGCGCTCCGATTAGAAATGGTCAAATGGATTCTTAAAAGACAGCTTCAGCATAATAACTGGATATTCAGCTGTGGTTAAAAAAAAGTATTCCTTCAGTTAGTGTTTTATAAGTTTGACCAGACTGACTGAGATGTACCAATTCAATTGTTAACATGTCACTGTGGTTTATGTGGCAGCTAGTTTTTGTTTTTGTTAAGTGCTAGGAATTTTGAAGAAAGAATTTCTGACTGAATTGCTCAAATGCCATGGTTGGTACTGGTGGCAAAAGACATGTTCTTATTATTAATTCATATTTTTGTCAAAAGTGTCTTTAATCTTAGGCTCACACTGAGGATAATTGTAGAGTGGCAAATTCACATGAAACACATTACAGACACATTAAGAGCATATAAACTCCACACACTGACCTGGATTCGAACCCAAGTCCAATCATACAGCCCAGCACTGCCTGCTACATAACTGCTCCACCCCAGTTGTAACGTTATAAACTGTAGCGAACAAGGGAACGATGTTCCCACATGTCTCTGAAAACATAGTACAGTCTGTCTTAAAGGTGAGAAACACCTGAATTTTTTTTTGTTTGTGTGCAGTAAAATGAGGACCTACAGGTTTTAAGCAGAGATCAAGCATTAACACTTCTGTAAAACTTTTTTGCTGACGGTTTTAATGTAGAACATTGGATGTTTATTGCTTTTTTTCCGAGAGAACTGCTGCCCCAGAGTCTCTATGAAGACAGTTGAACTTTATCTCCTGCCTTCCATTGCCTCAGAGTGTCATTGCACTTTTGAGATTGTTTGGAGAAATCTGAATGGTGTGATCGTTGCTGCAGCTCTATTGGTTGGTGCTCTTTAGGCAGCTCTCGGAAAGTGTGACGTCTGCCAAGAGACCGGCACAGTGTTCACGTCAAGGAAACTCCCTTGTAGAAACAAGGCATGGCTGCATTCCAGAGCATGCCGCAAGAGTCCAGGCTATGAAACAGCTCTGTTCAACTTCTTACCAAGGCCTCTGAGCTGACAAATAAAACCCAATGAGTGCTTTTAACTCAGATTATTCATTTTCAAGGTATAGTCAAAGATTATTTTTTTATGCTCATAGTTTAAGGCCAGTGGCCCTGCAAGGCTGTGGTCCTCAACTAGTTAGTGTGCAGGCACACGTGTGCCATGTAACCTTTGAAGTTGTCCCATAGAGATGTATCTTGTGCCAGCGTACCTGAAAGACCCTGAATTGACCCTGAAAAGACCCCTGGGCACAATTTCACGTTTTTCCCAAACCTTTCGCAACAAATCAAAGGCCGTTCATTGCACCCATTTAAAAGCAAATGTATCGGTGTTGCGACTTATTTTGAAAACATAAAATGCCCCCCCCCCATACAGATCACTGATAGCAGTTTTGTTGAATTTTCTTTTGTGTTCCACAGATTGTGGGGTCAACTATGTGCAGTTTTTTTTGTTTTTTGATTTTTTTTTTTTTAACATGAGAAATATTAAAGTAGGAAGGCAGGGGTTATGCATAAACAAGGTGTTAACCGCATGTATGTGTTCCTCGTATCTGCTTCTTGTACATTTAAACCTATTCTTGTAGCCAGTCAGAAGAAAAAACATGCATTTCTCTTTTGGCCATCAGTGATACTGTGGGCATAACCTGTACAGTTTTTTTTTTTTTTTTTAATGGGTACTTGGTCACGTAGCTGTTGAAAGCTTTCTGAGGGGTTCTGCTGTCATACTCTTGAGAAACACATTGAGCCCAATCTTATGCACTTGAGAGCATTCAACTGTATTGAAAAATAAAGATGTTATCGCCTGGGGTAAAAGCAACAAGACAACTGAATGTTTTAATGACCTTGTAGAAAATGATAGTGATAAATTGACTTCATTTTACTAAGGATGTGCTGTCTAGCTTTGCCTCGGTTAAAGTAGGCCTTTTTTTGTCGAAGCACAGTCTCCTCTTTCTTTCCTTTGTTTTTTGTCTTAAACCCTTTTCTTAATTTACTCCACTGCAGATGTTCAGATCAGATGTTTCAAATTAAGCTAGTGATTGCTCGGGCATGGTTTGTTATGAGGAAACTGATTCTATCTATGCATAAGTAATTGGGACCAACATTTTGTTGTCCTAGGTTGTATTTTTTATCTCGGTCCTGGCCCTTGTGACCGCATCCGATTCACCCTGGTCGCTAGCTGAAAACAGGAACAGAACTTCTCGCCAGCGCTCCTGCGTGGAGGATGAGGAGTATCTACATGACAACATGTGCTGCAAGAACTGTGAAGCAGGTAATGAAGACTGAACCTGACGAACTCCAAAACACAGCAGTTGATCATCTCTTCAACAGTGAGATTGGTTAAGTCTCATAGCAGGTCCGTCTAGGCCTAGATGTGTGCAAAACTTTTTATGTCACAAATTAAGGGCAAGGAAATGAGGTTTCACTGGTTTCATGTGGAAAATCATTAGTTTGATTTAGCTCAGGTGGAACAGTAAGTGATGCACATTGTGGTGGTCTTCGTGGAAAAGTAGTAAACCTTTTAGTAGTAAAATGTTCAGCTTTACTCTGCTGTATTGCTGGCTCACATTTGGATACTCTGTTTTTGTGTTAGTGTACTTAAAGGAAATTGTTGGGAGAAATAATTGTATATTCTTAATCACTACTTTTGGTACCACCGAGTTAAAATCTCTAATTTTTTTTTTTTTACCATTTCACAAAAAAACTTTTTCTTTTTTTTTTTCTTTTTTTTTTACATTTTTACCCAGGTAGTTCAGAGGTGTATTTAATTTGTGTGTGTTAGGTTGTTGTGGGTCTTTGTGAATAGCTAGTCAGAGAGTATGCTGATGGGGAAACAAATTCTGATGACGGCACCTTAATTTTTAATTGCTATGCTATACCGGCACATTTTGTGTGCAAAAAAAACCCTGCTGTTAATGTGTAAATGTATTAAGCGTTGCGCTATTCCATATTTTGCTTTTATACTCTACTCTTTTGTACACTTTCAAAGTGCGCTTTAGCCAAGGCAACAATGAAGTGCGGTTCTGTCACCATTCCAGACGCTTGGTCCATTTCGGACCTTTTCTGTATGAAGACCATCACTGTGAAAGCTCACTGGGGATTTGGAACTACAAGGAGGGAGGATACCATTCTTAAAATCCTTTTCTGTGGCTTGAGACATGCTTCATTTGGTGCTTGCATGATCATAGCGGACAATGTGTGAGGTCTTTTTTTGTTCAGCGGCATTGTTAACACGGATATGTATGTGTAATGCAGGTATGCGTGTGAAATCACCGTGCACGCGGGACTCTGAAAAGGGCGTGTGTGAGATCTGTGAGCCCAACACCTTCACAGAGCACTCCAGTGGGATGGAGCGATGTCTTCAGTGCAGGCAGTGTCGCAGAGGTAAGGCTCACACTTTTTCCTTGGTCTCTCTGGGTTATCTTTCCTGCCCCAAGAAGGACAAACAGACTGAGGACCCATGAACAGAATACTTCCTCTGTAGCAGTGCAGGAAGGCCACACAAGTTTTTGGCACAGAGACGTCTGGTTTCCTCTCCCCCCCCCCACCCCTGGCAGATTTGCTTGTACAGTCTGGTATGTTCTTACAGTCATGTCTGATACATGAAAGCTCTCATTATTTTTAAATGATGCATAAGGACCACAAAACTAAAAACCTGTGCTGTCCAAATGGGCAGTGGGAGACACGGTAGTTGGAGCCATCATTTTGCAATCAGTTGCTGGATTTGAATCACTGCTTCCACTGTTACATCCTGCATTGCTCATGTAAAAGAAACTAACCTGCTGTAATAATTTGTAAAATGTTCTAAACATTGTAAGTCACACTAGACAAAGGTGTCAGCTAAATTATGATAATAATAGTAATGTTCATAATTCCTTACACGGAATAACATCTCTGCAATATCCCAATAACTACAAATGTGTTCTATTACAAATATTTACACTCTTACATTTTTTATTTTTAGCCAAAATGTCCTGAAAAGGATAGTGTTTGTAGTCTTACATTGTCTTATGCAAATATTGATGAAAGTTTATTTTTGTCAACAGATTTGTTACCAGCTTTCATTGTTGCACACTCCGACGCATGCAATTTCACAACCTTAAATTCTAAGGAAATGTACGGGGTGCATATGTACTTACACAAGATAAATTATAGCCTTAAATTGACATTGTTTAACTGCTGTACATCAGTTAAGTAAACCTGACATTTAACACAGCGAAAGGATCTTTAAAGCTGGGGCCTTTCGATTAGTGACTTTGTTTGTTGCCTCAGATCTGGGCATTAGCGCACATGTGACATGCACGAGATGGGGCCGCTGAAGGGGAACGTAATTGCTTCAGCATAGTGTGGAATTTGGAGCTAAACACTCCATTAGACAGCCTGTTTGGTTTCACAAAGGTCTTTGAAAAATGCTGTGACTAGGAAGTTAGTCATGTGAGTAATTTTTGTAATTTTAGCTCTTTATTGTATCACCTGAACAAATATATTACAAATGAAATAATGTTTATATTTGAGTAGAAGACATTGTGTTCCTCTGTTCTTTTTACAGTAATGGCCAGTATTTTTTTTTTTTTTCAGCTAAGTATTTGCTTAGCTAATGATGCATGTATTACAATTAACTTTTTTATTTGTTATATAATGGTTTAATGGCTAAATCTGGCTCTGTGTCATCAGTAAAATGCCGCAGGTATAACCTGTAATCAGCAGTTTCAGTATTTGCTACAAATCACACTGAAAAGGAATCAAGTAAATCTGTTGTAACACTCATGCTGCTATGAACAGTAAAAATGCATTGCTCCTACTATTTTGTTGGTTAACACAGTAGTAGTGTAGCATTTAGGACTAATTCTTCTCTTGCAATTATAAGGTCCTCAGTTCATATCCCACCCTTGCTGTAGTTCCCTTGAACACAAGGCACATAACTTGCCCTGACCTGGTACATTTAAAAACACCTGCTACTGTGTAAATGGGTAAATTATTTGTAAGCAACACAGTGCACAAGCCAAATATTGTAAGTCACTTGGACCCATAATGTCATCTTTAAATCTAGGTTGTGCGTTATTCCTGTTCATTTGCTATTTTGCTTTATTCCTGTTCAGTTGCTAGATTATTTGTGAATAATCAAGCCTAAATAATTTTTCATTCAAAGATTATCTGAATTAATAATAATAATAACAAAAGGGTGTTTATTTTAAAAACATTAAATTATTAAACTGAGCTGAACGCTGTGGATAAGCATAATTTCTAATATTTATTTAACATTATTCAACTTCTGTGCATCAAAAGTGTAAGTTACTTGGTTTTTGATGTTTGTTCTTCTATAACGGACAATATAACAATCTTCTTAATCAGGATTTTTGTATTGGTATGAAGTATGCACGTGAGTTTCTTTTGATTTTAAAGTGCAAATCCCGGAATCTTTTTTCCCCCCATTTTTTTGCTTACGTTTTAGGAGTATCTAATGTTCATTTATCTTTAGATTATTACATTAGTTATCTTTTTTTCCACAGAAAGTTGTGGCACATTTAACAGTTATATTACAGCCTGTTAAACTGAGACTAATGGGAATCTTTTTGACAGATGAGTTGCTGGTGGCAAAGTGTACTACTACCAGGGACACACTGTGTCAGTGCAAACCTGGCACTTTCTGTGTGCCAGACCAGGCCTGTGAAGTGTGCAAGAAGTGCACCAAGTAAGTTGACCACCCAGCGCACTCTGGAGGGACTTCCTGTGCTTCCATTCACACGTCCTCTTTTTCTTGGTTGTTTTCTTTACTTTTCCCTGTTTCTTGACTTTCTTTATGATTTTACTAATGGAAGTACAACTTCTTCATACTTCCAGGTGTAAGGTGGATGAGGAGAAGGTGAGTGAGTGCACAAACATCTCCAACACGGTGTGCCGGAAAAGCCCTGTAGTTGTCCTGCCCACACCCACTGCAGAAGCCCCTGCTTCAGGTATAGTGAATCTTGCTTCTTTGGTCTGTGAAGTGGATTGTTTGTGCTCAGCCACGACCAACTGTGTCTCTGTGTTCGTTCTGCTGTAAACCTCCGCATGTAACATGCTAGCACAACATCTGAATTTGATTTCAAACAATATGAGAGAATAATGGTGTTACCTGACTGACAATAGTAATAAAGATTTTTAAATGGTCAAACTCAGGATAGATACTTTTTGTACTGCAACTGTGTTAAGTAACTTTTTTCTTATTTTGTTCTGGCAAATTTGTTAGTTTTTCCCAAATAATACATATTCATTTATTATAATTAGGTTACGCATTACAGTGCCATCAGCTGTGCCAGCAATTTTTTGTCTTTTTTCCATTTTCAGAGAAACGCCTATTCCTCATACTGCTTTTACTCCCGCTACTCATTGGAGCAGTTGCCTTTTGGTGGAAAAGACGACAGTCTCAACAAAGATCAAGTAAGACCAAATCAAGACCATCCAGAATGCCTGGAATGTTGTACCAATTATATAAATTTGGCTCACCGATTTTATTTTGAGTGTATATTTGTGAAAACTTTTTTTTTTTTTTTTTTCTTTTTAGCAACCCAAGAAAGTCACTCAAGTGAAATGGTAAAAGTTCAAATTGTAAGTTCTTTATATTCTATATACTTCAAATGTAACCTTATAAAAGACTAATTTCTTTGCCAGTATTTCATTCTATGTCAGTGTGTGAGCAATAGAGTACATATACACTAATATTTTAACAATCTATCCATTCATTTTCCAAACTATTTATCCTGGGGAGGACTGTTGCAATCTGCAGCCTATCCCAGAATCATAGGCTGCTAGGCTATGAAACTGCCCCTGGGTGGGATCCAAGTCCGTCGCAAGATTGCCACCCAAACTCATTCACACACACAGCACGGGCAATTTAGAGTGATCAGTTAACCTGAAATGAATGCCTTTGGTCTGTGTGAGGAAAGCAGCACAGACTTAGGGAGAATGTCTAAACTCCACACACGCCGAGCTGGATTGGGATCTGAACCTGATAATCCCAGGCTCTTTGAGATGGTAGCACTACTTGCTGAGCTGCCATGCCGCACCCTGATAAATTAACTGTTGACATGTTTGTTCATGAAAAACTGTATATTTTTGATATTTGCACTAGTCTGATATTTATTTGTTTTTGGTTTGTCTTACTTTTGAGTCTGTATTCACAGACACACTACAAGAATAAATTGTACTTTTTTTTTTTTTTTTTAAATTAACAATACTAATGGAACCCTCCTACCCCAGCCCAACGAGCCCGAACAGACAACAGAGGAGAAGCAGAACAACCACAATGCCAGGCGCGAAGAACCCAGCCAAGAGGAGACACCTCTGCTAGAGGAGACGCAGGTGCTGACCAAGCCCACTACTGCTGCAGAGGATGAGGATAGGGGCCTAGGAGACAGTCTGCCCAATACCACAAGCTCATCCCAGACCAGCCTGTCTTCCCCCCACAACAGCCCAGAGCCACAGAGACAGCTGGAAGCAAGGGTAAGAGCACACTTACTGGTGGACCATTTTTCAACTTCCAGAAACTGCTTGCTTAGTTAAGATTTTCAATTTTCAGTATATAGAATATAAAGAACTTACAATTTGAACTTGTATCATTTCACTTGAGTGACTTTCTGGGGTTGCTAAAAAGAAAAAAAAGTTTTCACAAATATACACTCAAAATAAAATCGGTGAGCCAAATTTATATAAATGGTATAAGATTCCAAGCATTCTGGATAGTTTTGATTTGGTCTTACTTGATCTTTGTTGAGACTATCATCTTTTCCACCAAAAGGCACCTGCTCTGGTGAGTACTGGGAGTAAAAGCAGTAGGAGGAATAGGTGTTTTTTTATATATATATATATATATATATATAAAAATGTACAGTACTGTGCAAAAGTCTTAGGCACCTGTGGGAAAAATGCTTTAAAGCAAGGATGGTTCTAAAAACAATGCCATGAATACTTATTAATCAATAAACCTTCTAAAAAGTGCAGCAGACAAAAAAAACCTCAATCAAATCAATATTTGGTGGGACCACCCTTTGCCTTTAAAACACCATCAATTCTCTTATGCAAACTTGCATGCAGTTTAAGGTAGAGGTTGGTAGGTTCTTCCAAACATTTTGAGGAACTGGCCACAGTTCTTCTGCACACTTTGACTGTGTCTGCATGTCCTCCCAGACTGACTTGATCATGTTGAGATGAGGGCTCTGTGGGGACCATACCATCTGTTGCTCAAGATAGTTGTGTATGACTGAGATTGGGTGTTTGAGGTCATTCTCAGGCTGCAGAATGAATTTGGGACCAACCAGAAACCTCCCTGATGGTAGATAAGAATCTACCTGTACTTCTCAACAGACATTCAAGTTGCATGCCTAACACTTTTGCACAGTACCGTGTGTGTGTATGTGTATGAAATAATATAATGAACATTTTTTATAGTACCCCTTTTATGTAATCAATGTTCAAGTTATGCTTCATAATCTCATAGTGACATCTTGTTGGTTTTTGCAGGGTGATTTCCAGTACAGGAAACTTGTTCCTTTGAAGGGTAAGCTTACGTTACCTGACATTACATTACGTTTATTCATTTGGCAGATATTTTTCGCCAAACTGACATACAACAAAAGTGCGCTTGTTAAGCTTTTCAAAGGATATATCATGTATTTTCTCTTATGCAATGTAATACCACACAGCTTAGTACTAAGTGAGCTAGCCTTGGAATTGTGGTACTTTTTATTGCTGAAGCAACCTGAGAACATAAAGTTATACAGATTTAGTGTGTAAATCTGAAATAATCTATTAAAAAAATAACTTACACATCACTTCTTTCCTTAGGAGAAGAATCCTTGAAGAAAAGTTTTGATCTTTTTGAACAGTATCTGGATGTTAAAATCCATAATAGGTTCTTCAGGAGTATAGGGCTGAGTGATAATGTCATAAAAAACTCGATGAACACTCAACCTGATGACAGAGTTTATGAACTTCTCAAAGCCTGGATGCAACGGGAAGGACTAAAGGCAAATATTAATGATCTTATTGATGTATTGTTTAATTTAGATCAAAAATTTTCTGCAGAAAATATTATTTCTAAGGCAATTGAAAACAAATTATATAAGTATGAGGATGACAGTTATTAATTTGTCTTTTTTATGATTACTTGAAGAGGCATAAGTAGGGCTCCTGTCAGAATGGGGCCTTTCCGGTATGTGTAAAACAACCTCAGGTATAAATCCTTGTGGAAATGAGGAAAGAAACTCCTCTTCTCGTGTTCACACGGGGCCCAATGCATATAGCTTGCTGTCCATTGCAGCTGTTGCCGTTGGGTTCTTTCACTGTGTATACAGAACTGAATACTGAATACACTGGATTTAAAGAAATGGCATACTGGTGGCCTTTTTCTTTTTTGGTTCCTGAATATACTTGATTATTTGACATGTAAACTTTACAGTTAAATAATAGGAAGTATAAATGTATTGTTCTGTAAAATATATTTGAACAGTGTTTGGTCAGCCTGTTCTCAATTGTCTGTCGATGGATGTACTTAGACTTTTGTGAACAGAATTAGAACAAAAAAACTTTTTTTACTATTAGAATTTATTTCAGCAGTAAAAGAATGTGACCTTCAATATTTTTACTAGTATCAAATTCTGCTATTCCTTTTGTTAAACTGTTTCTGAAGAAGAAAAACAATGAGTGAAAATTATTTATCTATTGTTTTTTCTTTGCAAATTGTTGGTAGAAATAAACATGCTCAGTTAAATAAGTTATTGGTTCAACTCGTTCAAATGCTTTCAGTGTGGACACTGTAAGTCGAGCAGATTGAAAAGATGCCGAATGAAGAATTGGTACCCAGTTAAAATTCGTACACTCGGCAGATTAATTACTGACTGCTATTTCTACCAAATTAAACGTATAAAATGGTCTTGTTTTTATGATATTATAAAGGAATACATGTTTTTCTTACTACAGAAGACTGGAAGAATTTTCTCTTCAACCTGTTAGATAATTTATTGTGTTTTCAAAAATTGCCAGGCAATTTTTAATTTGTATATGTAATATATGTACAAATTGTAGAACAAATCGTGGCCCACCAGTTAGGATTTTTGTTTTGTTTTTTGTAAATACACATGTAATCTGTTTGAAAGTTTGTATTTGCTTTGTAAGTATTTATTTTGAAATAAAAAAAACAATTTTGTTTCTCTCCAATTCTGTTCTATTTAATGTATGGACACGGGCATTTTCATTATCTTCCTGTTCTATATGTTTGCAATATGTGGTATTTATTTTTTTTTTCTGTCTGACTAATTTGAATTTTTATACTTTTTTAAACAATTTTTGCACCTGTTGGTTGGTCCTCTTCATTTTTAAATATAAAGTTAATGCAGAAGTTCTGTTCCAGTTTATATATTTATATATATATAAACTGGAACATATATATAGTTATAAATTTATTAGCTGCTAATATGGTGATTGTAGAGTTTCGTGCTTTGCTGATTTAACAATTAAAAGGAATTTTACCGGTTTGTAGTATGCATTTATTTTTCATGGTAAGAGGCCTGTGTGGCTTTTTTTATTTTGAATTTTATATGAAACAATGTGACACATTATAATGCACAATATCACATGTAATTTTAAAGCCCACAACTGTCTTAAAGTTTCATAATATTTAAATACAGTGTTGTTGCTTGGCAAATCAGTGTGATTTTTTTTTTTTTTTTTTCCTTGCCACCTAGCAGTGAGTTTATGAATTTAAACAAACTGAAGGCAAAGCATATTTTTTAAAAAATCTGAAGATTTCCCTCTTATATGGTTTCTACCTGATGGGGAAATTGACCTTAAAAGTTCAGGGATCACTGTTCTTTTTTTAAATATGCTGTAGCAAGACCCTGCTCTATATTTTTAGACTAGAAAACCACATTGCACAAGTTACCGAAAACTCACTTTTATTATCAGTCTTTACTGGATGCGTTTCAAGTGCCATACAGATATAACCTCCTTCCATCAACACCAGTGCACAAAATTGATGTCTAGTTACGGTTTAAGCAGTGAAAAGTGAAACCATGTAAAGATAAAATGTTTGTTGTTGTTTATATTTATATATCAAAACTTGTAATAACATCCAGTGTTAACATTGGCAAGTGTTCAGAAAGCATACTGCTTAAACAGTGGTGTACAATCTTGTATCAGGTTTTGGGGTCCAACCAATATTTTGGGAAGAGGACACTAAAAATATTAAGTATTACTGAGGACATCAGTAGCTAACACGGTGTGTCTCGATAACTACAGACTTCACCCTTAGAGTCAAAAGCAATATAATAGCATAAACATTACACTGGCTCAACTTAAAACTACAGTAAAAAGGAAAACAATAGAAGCAATACGTAGCCACATCCTGATCTGTTTGGCAAGAGCAACAACAAAATGTGAGACCGGTCTAGAGGTGAAGCTTGGAGAAATGGTCTTGACTTTTGAAGGCATTACTTTGTGTTTAAACATTTACTGTACAGTAAATGGTGTGGAAGTATCTGTATTCCCTTGAATTTGTGAGCGCGCCTCTGTAACGAGGCGGAGCTCCTATTTCATAACCACGCTTACACACATTCTTTGGGCGTTACTAAAATTTATTTTCTGCTTTCTGATTGGTCTGTTTTTGCTCGACGACCGGTAAGCTCTCTTGATTGGTTTGATTCCGTAACAGGAAAACGCAGGAAATTTAAAATGGGTTGTGGAAGAAGCCATTTTATTTTGTTAGTTTTTATCTTCTTTTAACGCAAAGGCCTTCCTAATGACTGCTTTAAAAGTGAGTTTTATGAAATGCTCTGTCTTATCTCTCCGGGACTCGTGTGTATTTTACCCGAGCTGTGCGAAATGTGTGTCGAAACTGGAGAAAAAGCAAACGGACCGCAGGTAAGCTTAGCCGCGAGACCTCAACGTTGTTTTTTTAAATTTTTTTATTTGTTTAAAGTAGGTGTACACACGCCAGTGCAAAGCACAGAAAACTTAATCAATAGCCAATTTAAGATACAGTTCACGCTTAAAATTATCTGCAAAAAACTCGCACTGTAAAAACCGTATGAAACAAGAAAATTATTAGCTTTAGTACAATGCAATTATTTGGAATCCAATTGGCGAAAAATTTTTTTTAATAATAAGTAATAAGCTTTAATATTCCCCCCCTAAAAAAAAAAGCAAGTACAGGTGTCCGAAGTGTGGCCTGACGTGCGAGGTGGGCAGCGCAAGCTACAGGTACAGGCTCGCGCTCACCGTGCGGAGGGACTGTCACCTGTTCCCGCTGACCGTCTTTGGAAGCTGCCTTAATCCTCACTTTGGCCTCTCGGCGCTTCGGCTACACAGGTACTGTCGCATTCGACATAATAAACCCCACTGCATTTTAAGGCGGTGATCAAAAATTGTTTTCTTCTCTGGTGTAGCTTGGTGGAGGAATCGAAGACAACGGAAGGCAACCAGGCAGATCATGTGCAGCAGTTACTTTTAAAGGCGGTGGAAAACTGCTTTATAGCAAGATGTTTTGTGTTTGGAGTGAAGGTACTGAAAATTACTTTATTTCCCTTTTGTGATTAATGTCTGTTTGTTCCAAAATCTTCTAGTCTCTTTATCTGGTGTTTTTAAAATGAAATGTGCAAATGAAATTTTCTGTCTGCAGCAGATACCCGGATTCAACTTTGATGAGTCTGCGTGTTCCAGAAGGAGCTTTCCAGCCTTTCTAAATACCAAAAGAATCTCAAGACAGCTCATTGCCAGCCAGATCATTTTGCCGGATCCAGCTGTCAGAAGTTCCCCTGTTGTATTGTATTTCAGAAAACTTCTCAGCGCATATAAACACACAGACCTTGGCATCTTGCAAGAACCATGGGAATTGGTAGCTCTCCCAGAACATGAGGAAAGTACATCTACCAATGACTCTTGGTGCACTGTGGCCTCACGTGGAAGATCCCTCTTGCAGCACAGCAATGGAAATATCTCAGTGGGTGGTTTCTGTCAACAGTCACCAGGGCTAATTATGTCACCGGCAGGAGAAGAAAATTCATACACTACGCCAGAAGGAGATGCACATCAACGCAAAAAGGGGAAAAGATCTGGACGATCTTTTGCTCATGGGACACCTTCCCATTACTGCACTTCAGATATAAAGAGGACGTGTAAGAATAAAGACCAGTTAGATGAAAGCTGTTTGACCAGTTCTGTATCCTATGAGTTGGGAGAAGAATCGGTTGAGAATGACCTTCAGAGCAGTTTCTCCTCCCTACACAGTTCTGTGGAACTATCAGTGGCTACCGGACGTATGAATCATAATGATCAAAACATACTGAAAAACAGCAAAATCTTTCAGAAACACGCTAATCAGTATGACAATTTTGACCCGAATGTCAGAAATCTGAAAGTGTTGGACGTGTGTTTAGCAGAGAAGGACACCCTGGATATCCAGCCATCTGTTTCTGAAATAGCCAACAGTTCTTGGGTGAGGCATGATCTTCCTTTCTCAGAAGGCCTCAGTGAGAGCTTGCATAACGAAGCCAGTATATGTGCAGCAGTGGCCAAAAGCAATATGTGGAATTCTGTAATGAACAGAAACTCAGCAACTGAAGAATGTAGTTTTGACTTCTGTAGGACTGCACATTCCTACCATGAAAAACATAATAATTCTGAAAACATGGATGATTTTGTCAAATGTGAAGATACTGAGACTCGAGAAAGTGTCAGTACATATTCCTCAGTGGCCAGGATTGATCACAACGTACGAGAGAGATTTCTTGCCGAAGTGAAATCTTTCAGTAAACTTTCCCATATGTTCCAAATCCGGAAGAGAAGAGAAGGTGGTGAGCCTCTCTCGGTATCAGGGTCTCCTGTGCTCAAGACTGTGACGGAACAAACTTCATTGAAAGAAGACCAGAATCCACAAATGAGTAACTCTGGTCTTCTTGATGTCTCTGCAGACCTGTTTAGCAGCTTTCAGGAAAGCAACAGTGCTGGAGAAGAAATAAACAAAGACACGATTAAAGCATTAACAGAGTCAGAGGACATATCCCAAAGCTTCAACACGTGTCCCAATCTGAATCTAAACAGCGGTGGTGATCCTGCTTTGAATCTAAATGTGAAAAGTAACTGCAGTGCTTGCATTTCTGAGACAGGTGAGTCAAAATTAGTCGACTTTGTTCCATTTTCTCAGTCAACTCCTATTGCAAAGGGTGCAGCTGCTTTAAAGGATTTTCAACACAGGAGGACCAACCAACGCCACTTTCACAGAGATGGCATCTCCACAAAGCAGCGTTTGAAACGGTACCATTGTTGTCAAAATATGCAGGTTGATGATTGCCATCTGAGGATTTCTGACAGTGACTCAGAAGACTTAGACTGTGTAGGGGCGAAGAGACTCTGTGAGGGAATCCTTTTAAAAAATCACAGTTCATGTCAAACGCTTATCTCTCACACCAGTGCTGAACATAACAGTAAGGTGTTTGACTGGTCTGAAGATCTTTTTTGTTCGTTTAATCTGATATAGTTGGTCCAAAGGCACAATGTGTTTCCGATCTTAAAGGTAAATACCTGTTTCCGGTAATATACAGAGCTTCAGTGATGCAATGGTAATACATGTTACTCTATGAAACCTCAACTAGTCTTAATAAATTTTAAAATTTTAAACTGCTTTCCAGAAAAATAAGTTTATATTTTGTTTGTTAAAGGACTTAGTTGTATGTTTTGTAAACATGCCTTTTACTGTGTTTCCTTGGAAATGGCTGATTCTGCATAGGTAACAGTATGGTGTAAATCCAGTTTAGCCTGTGTGGAGTCTGCATGTCCTTTATGTTCATATGGCTTTCTTCCTACAGTCCAAAGATATGTTTAAAATGAACTAGTGATAGTTGTTCTTTGTGTGTGTGTGAGAGAGAGAGAGAGAGAGAGACTGCCCTGTCACTGGCATCCTGTTCATGGTGTATCCCACCTCATGGCCTAGTGTTTCTGAGATCGGCACCATACCACCGTGACCCTCTGTTAGACAAATGGTTATTGCTAATAAATGAACGCTGATCGAGAAAAGGCATCACCTAAGTAAAGTTTAATGATGAAATGTGTCTGACAACGTTTTTCTCAGGCTAAGGACAAACACATATGTGAAAACTTCAACCAGAATTTAGGAATGAGATTATGGAAATCGAAAAATGTGAAGGAATCTGATGATTGATGATGTAAAATGGTGCTGTATTATATCAGTTTCAAATTGAAATGTAAAAACACTAAATTGTTGTCAAGGTCAATTCCTGTCCCCTTACTGTTCCATTTTAAGGAATACCTTACTTGGTATAAAATATAATTTTTCTTTCAAATTTAACTTTGCAATAAAGTTAAATTGTCAATCATGTTTTGCAGTGCTTATATTATCATGTAGTATGTTAGTATGCAGAACATTTTTTTCCAAGTAATTCTATGTACTGTAGCATACAGGTGTGTTTGTAACAGGCAGGTCTGCAGCTGTCTGAATATTCTGGGATTGTAGAATTTATTAATCTGCGATTATTAATGGCGGTATATTCCATTAAAATTGAGCATGTTGTAAACTGTTTAAGACAAAACATTTAAGAGTTGAATGAAGATGAAGAAATTTAACATGCATGATTAATAATCTCATTACTCAGTCAAATCTTTAAAAAAAAAGTTTACTCCTTTAGCAGTTCGTCCTTTATTCTTTAATGTTCATTTTAGCGAACATTATACATTGACCCAAAGAGGGAAGACGGTTTTAGTTAAATGAAAGATGTGAATTAGTGAGTTACATTTAGACTCGTTCGTGTTTGTACAAACATTTAAAGCAGCTGCTGAAAAAAACTGTAAGGACCTCCCTAGAACATGTAGCTGCTCCACAAGAACAACCCCCACTGAAACCTAGGTACTTCTCCCAGAACTCGAGAACAAAAAAAAAAAAAAAAAAANAGAACATGTAGCTGCTCCACAAGAACAACCCCCACTGAAACCTAGGTACTTCTCCCAGAACTCGAAAAGAAAAAAAAAAAAAAAAAAAAAGAGGGGTCAGTACACGCCTGTCGCTCCCCGCAGCTGCTGGGAACTAACTATTTACACCTATACGCAACAGCAGTGCGTGACTGGAGATCCACAGCTCCGCCCGTTGGACTGTCCATCACTGTGTACAGTATTGTACACCATCTACTGAACACGCTGTTTAGTTTGCAGGTTATTGCAGCCATATCACTCATAATTACATATTTCCCAACTAAAATTATCAGATTTTTCATTTGTATATTTATTAAAGTATGAACATATGCCATAAATGCTGTAAACCTCTAGTTACAGTACATCAGTTTTTTCAGCTGAGCGTAACAGTTAAAGTCAACAAAAACGTATCACCTGTTAAATGAACTACTAACATGGTTAAGATGAATGCTTCTAGTGAACAGTTTAATTTATTTCTGCTGCTTTATTCCACTGTCAGCATTGTCTGCTAGTGAGCTAATACTGCTGCCTAGTGGTCAGGTACCATGAAGACAGTTGATGTTCAAACGTTTTACTGGCTGTTAAGCCCAGGAATCCCTCGACTGATGCATTTTTGCTAGAACAAAATAATACCCGTCGCTCCATTTATGCTGAGATCTGCTCCATGCAACCCACTCCAGCCAAAAAAATGAAAAATCCCATCATTTCAATTTCATCCAAGCAAAAGTTAAAAAAAAAAAGAATTATGCACTCTCTGTGAGTGTGTGTGTGTATGTGTGTGACCTGGTGGACATGCACCACCATGCATGTGTTATATACTGGGCAGTCTGTATAAAGTGTACAGTCTCTGTATGCCCCTTTAAGAGGGCAGCATTATGACAAGGAGCCCTGGATCGTGGGAAAGGCAGATGTAAAAATGAGCTCACTGTTGTCTTTAAGAGATGTATATGTAAATCTCTTGGTCATGATTGGTCAGTGGATGATGTCAGATATGCACTTAAACAGAATGTGCGGGATGTTCAGTCACCCTTATAGTTCTGCATTGCTTAATAAAAGTTGACGTCTTCTGCATTCTTTCATTACTAAGTGCATCTCTTTAAAGCTTTCCACCTACTGGTGTTCTCAAGGACAAGACACTCGCAATAAACTCATTTTTGTTTGTTAAAAATGACGTTTCGTTCACATCAGACCACTTCATTGCACTGACCAGCGATCCCCACCTGTGGTGTGTGTGTACTGGGGCTGTGTGGGCTACAAAGTGTTAAACAGTGTTTTAGTGATGTTTGGGAAAGGATTTAGGGGATTTTGGATGGGCTGGGAAGTATCGTTATTTTTCCCATTAGAAATAATCTATATGGTTGTCTCAATTTAGCATTTAAGAGGTAAATGCCCTTTTCAGGAACCAAATATCACGTACATTGAGGGATAAATGTAATATGTACCATATTCTTTTGCACTGAAGTCGTATCATGAAGTAATGGACACCTTTTCTCAATAAGTATTTGTAAAAAATGAACACAGTGTTGTTAATAAAATAAAAATTTTATTCAAATCTATAACAACAGCGGTACAAGAAGTACCAAGATAAAGTTAAAAAAAAAATGGAAAAAGAGGCCCCATTCTTTAATAAATTCAAACACAAAAAATGCAATAAAAATACAGTTTTCTGGAACTGGATGCTTTCCACACGATTTCTTTTTTGTGAGGCAGTGTTCTATTCTCTCTCCTCTGCTTATCTCCTCTCCAGAGATGTGCAGTATATTTGTGTTTGTCGGAGGATTCTGTCTCTGGATCTCATGGGTGGCTCACTGTTCCCATGAGCGGTGGATTGGGTGGCACAAGGTGCTCAAAATGCATTGTGTCCAGTGTTATTTTTGTTACTTTCTCCCTCCACAATAGGTTACTCACAGCACCTGGGGACTCGGACCTCACTCTTCTTTTCCGTCCTGCTGCCTTAAAGGTGCTGCCTCAAAATCTGCAGTCTCTGGATTGTTATGTGAGAAGAATCTTACATTTGTAATCACTTTTCATGATATCTAGATATTCCAGTTTATTTTTTTCATAACAAATATCCTGAATGCTTAAGGTGTGGAGATGAAATAATTCAGCTCCAATGAAACAACTTCTATTACGCAGCAGTCTGTATTCAAAGGTCCTTTATCAAGAATCCTTTTACATTTACCATTTTCAGACCTCTTCTGTGACACTTTCTACTGGGATGAACAAGACCCCTGCATGATTTATATGTTTGTCTTTTGTTATACATGTTTGTATTAAAAACATAAACATGGCTGTCCTTTTCCTGCCTGTGATTCTGAGTTTTATGTACTCTGAAAGGCGTCCTCATGCGCAGAAGCTTCTTTGATCTATGCAGAGTTTTCCGATACACACAGTGCTGCAAAGTGGCCGCTGTGCGGTGGATGAGGCCCACGCAGCGAGAGCAGAGCAGGACTGTCATATTGCACCCAGTTTCTTCCAGACCAATGTCAGCAGCTCCAACATTCCCCACTTTTGGGTCGCCACTCAAAGACAATGCCTTTTGTTCCTCTGTAGCAAATCCTCGGCCATCTGACTGTATGTCTTCAGTTACATGACCCAGCATTAAATATGGAGCTTCTTTGGTGTTAGGGGGTGTTTCAAAGCGTATGGTTTCAGGATAGCTTCCTGTGTTTTTGTATTTGTCGTCAGGCACACCTTCCTTGTTCTCGGTTTTGCGATTTCCTTTAGGCTGTATAATGTCACCCTCTTGAGATTCATTTCTTTCTGCTTTGCTGGTGTTAGAATCTATAGTAACTTCTGGGAATGTAGTGTTGCATTCTGCTGGTTTTGTGTCTACCTGTGTGCTTCCGTTCTGGTGTGTTGATGGATTTTCTCTTGCTCTTTCTGACTGATTCAGAGGTTTGGAGTTGTCAGGTGGGGTTCTGGGCTCCAACTTCTCCTCAAAGGGTTTGTCTTCCTTCCAGGCCCATGAACCTGGGTCATTGTGTTTCACACCATGATATTGCTTGCTTCCATCTTCTCGCCCTCCACAGTGGACACAGACAACTTTCTTAAATTTCGACAATTTTTTTCTCAAAAAGTCAGGTATTTGCTCTGTCAATATGATGCCGAATTCTCTTTTTTGTTTTGCTTTTTCCGTCTGAATCTCTTGGATTTGTAAAATGTCTTTTAGTTGGACAGGTTTTCTTCCCAGATTTTCTGGCTCTGTGTAATCTATTTGAGTCATTAACTCTATTTCTAAATGTGCCGTTTGTCCTTTGCTCCCTGTGTCATATTTGTTCTCATTTTTTAGATTTACTTTGTCCTCTTTTAGAATGACCCATTTTGCTGCCGACTGTTGCTTGCCCGTGAGCTTTTCTCTCTGGACTCCACGTTCTGTCTGCCCACCATCCATTCCTTCAACACGTTGCTCTGGTCTCGTTCCTGTGCTGTTGCAGAAAATCTGCACGGGCCCCGCAGTAACAAACCTCTCACTGAGGACTTGTTCAAGTTGCTTGACAGTTACTCTTAACCAGTGACTGGCATTCTGGTCTTTTTTTATTAATGCTCCTTCAAATGTTCTGCCAGCACCCCTATGATGGTAAGCACTCCAGGTAGCACTGGTCCTGTTAGGCCGTTGTGTGATACCAGTCCAATCCTCCCCATCAGATGGAACTATACCACTCACTATGTACACGAATCCAGGAACTTTACTGGCAAATTTCCTGAACTTCATGCTTTGATTTTTCCTTAGCATAGCACATACAGCCTAAACAAAACAGATTAAAAACATTTAAATTGGCAGCTCTACTACAGTAAAGTAAAGTACAGTAACGCATACAACTGAATATAAATATTATTTTTTGTTTTCCTATGCATTAAATCCAAAAAGGGACCATTTGAGTAGCTATCCATCCTGTTGCTATATCAGCATTTGTAGTTCTGCACGAAACTATCATGCTGCATCGTATTTGCCTACCAGGTATTTCACTGGCCTGTTGGCTTTGCTGAGGTGAGTAAAATGATGAACATGTACAATTCATATTTTCCAGAGGTATTTCACCTGTATTTTGAGGTATTTTAACATGCTAGAATCAGTTCTCAGTGTACCACTTTAACTACTGAGCAAGTGATTTTTTTAACTGGCCCACTTTGCAGTATTTGGCTGTGACTTGTCTTTAAAATCCCAAGATTTAAGACCGTCAGGTCCTGATGGAGAATCAGTTATTAATTTAATTTTAGTTTTGCTTTCAACAGTTGGTGTGCTGTAAAAAGAAAAAAAAATGTAATACAATGTAGTGTAAATGTTTTTCTTTTTCTGAGGAGCAGAGATAAGGAGTAAAAATGATGAAACCAGGCTGCTAACAAAGAAAAATTAAATTTAAATTAAAAATTAAATTAAATTAAACAAATGCAACGGTTTTTTTGTATTGTAATTACAGAACTTGTACCCAACAACAACAGCTAGTGTTATTCACTTGATCAGGCTTCCGCTATAATATTCATCCAGTAAAAATTCTAGTTCTCACTTGTTTCTCTCCTCCAACTCATCTCCAGAGTCTTAATTTTTACTCTCTTGTCTTCATGCAGTTTTAAAATTCACCTACTGAAACTGAGGAAGGCTGTGAAATGTTCTTACCTGTGGATCAGTGGACCAGTTACTTATCCAGTTGGCAAACTCCTCTGCTGAGTGACTGTAGGGCCACCCCACTTGCACACTGTATGCCCAGTATATGGGGATGTGTCTGTGCTGGCGAAGCACCGCCACATAAAAGCATTTATTTCCAGAACACTGGCAGGTGTGATCCATGGGAATAGCCGCCTGATCCAAGCCATGTGGTTTTTGTCCATTCAGGAAGAGTTTTCCACAAGGACCCCCTTCTGATGCCACACTAAACCACTTCTTCACCCTCCCACATTGAGAGTGGAGGTAGAAGGTGGCCACAGCAACTGCCAAGCTCCAGAACCTCATTGTGCTGTGGGTGAATGTTACAAGTCTGCTGCAGGTACAGCAGAAAGGGACACTGGGCTGTTATCTTCACTAAAAGTTCCCCGACACTTTGAATATATACATAATCCACCAACCACCCATCCGGGTTCACAGATCGCTCGTCTGAACAGGGTTGAGAGCCAGTCCCAGGAAGCACACAGCACATCATGGGTTAAACCACAGGGCACTTTGTCACACACAACCAGGTCATCAGCTTCTCTAACTGCATATATTAAAATTATTAAAATGCAGAGGAAAAATACAAACTCCTTAGACACAAACCATAAGCAAAATTCACACTGGCAAGTCAGATGGTAGCAGCACCGGTCCTACCCATCAGACTACTGTGCTGACACACAAATAGCTTATTTGTGGAAAAACAATTTTTTTTCCCCTGTTGTCTATATATTGTTGTTTTTGCTTATCCAAAATCCAAAAAGCTAAATAATTTTTTTTACCATACTGTAAATACAGAAAAACTATAAAGAACATTTCTCCATGCTTTCCAGGTACTGATGTGACACTCACATTCATCAGTGGTTTTCCTTTGTGCAAGATTGTGCTCCGTATGCTGAATTATTCTTATCTTTTCTGGATTCACCTCAATGGCCCTTCCACCGCCACCACAGGATGCGCACACAGCTGTAGCATATTTTCATCCATTTACGGCCTGATAAAAAATGCAATTGTCTTATTTGACTTGCTCAAAAATTTTCATATCTACCTTTGCTATGACTGTGTAGCCAGAGTGCACATTGAGCCATGCAGCTTTTGGTTATCAAATGCCTGCAACACAGAACCTGACTGTATTACTATGATGTTTTGACCAGACATGCATTGGTAATATTTTTCTCTTTTTCATTTGTCAGCATCAAAACCTGCCATGCTTTTAAACTTAAAAAGTCAAGTTAAAGTGGCGAATAAGACTCCAGCTGTTCGCAGACCATTGCAACTGTGACTAGTGGATGTATGTTCAGAACCCTGCTGTGAGTAGCAAACTTTCACATTAGACTATAATATTTGTCATCACTTGTCGTGTTGGGTGGGAAATAAAATATTAACAGAAAATGCTTTCCACACTTGAGCTTTAAGCGTCAGTAATTCTTTATAAGGAAGCGTATGAGTACAAGGTGTGGAGTGGTTTTCCAGCTTCTTTATCTCACAAAGCACTGGAGTTTTTCCTTGTTGGAGACTGGTCCAATACTCCATTACACACATTTCAGGCCTGTGTTAGTCTGTTACTAGAATTTTCTTCCCTTAGCTTAGTACTTCTCCAGGATAGAGGGACAGCAGTGGTGATCAGTTACTGCTTCCCTACAGCAGCCATACTGGTTCACCTCCCCTGCAGCAGAGCCCGTTTTAGGCTCGCTCTGCCGCTTCTATCACCTGTTAGGCTGACAGCTTTCTATCTCTGCCGATTATCGCCAGTACACCTGAGCTGGGAAACCATGGCATGGTGCCTTAACTGGAAATGATCAGGCTAGCAAGTTTCTGAACCCTCTAGAATTTTCAGATTTTCTGTATAAATTTGACCTAAAATGGGAAAAGATCTTTATCTAAGTCATGCAAATATAGAAAATAACACCCCCAAGCAAAAAACACTCAAAATGGTATACGTCTTCATTGAATAAGTATTATGTGCAGCACCGTGTTTATGTTCGTGTGAACCTTGTTGTTTGTCCTGAAAAAGACAAATAACAAACAACATGTCATGAAACTTTATAACCCTTAAAATGGTTAAATTTAGTACATACTCACAAAGAAGGGCAAACTTGTGAGCAGCGACGTGCAAGAGAAAGCGCGTTAATTTCATTGTCATGCCCTTCGCCAGCGTGATGTACACACTGCGTATGACGTAACTATGTGCCACGTGTGATGTCGGTATGTGCCTCTTTCCAAGGCTTATTTCAGAATAAATAAGCTAGATAGTAAAAACCTTTTTAGAGTTTAATGAACTTGACTGCACAAAAACTTCAAGCCCAAATGTAAACCAAAATTTAAGCCTGTGGCTTGAAAAACAAAGCTGTGCATAAAGAAGAGATAGAAATTGAGCTTTAAAGGTATAGATATGATGATTAAATTGAGTTCCAGCCCAAAAAGCCAGACTATTCCGGTATTCTGGGGTCTTGGGCTGAAAAACACCAGCAAATGCTGTCCAAAGTCAACAACAAAACAATCAGATCATTCAACGTATTTCCTTACCTCTGGGTTTAAGTACATGATGTGCAATCTCAGCAATTACACAAAGACAGCAGAGGGATCTGTTTCAGAGGTTTCCATTGTCCCAATTTATATGGCGATATATAAAGCAGTTACACCTTATTAAACGCTGTAAGAAACTGATTCTGTTTGTACACTAACTAACTGTTAACAACACACGCATTTAAAATTTCCTAACAGCTCCAGAAAATCATGCATAGTCCAGAAGAAGCCAAGTGTGGCAACTTGATAGTCACGCTCCTTTAATATGACACAGTCAGTAGCAAGTTGCACAAATGGTGCTGGTTTTAGATGGCAAGTATGTGAAGAACAAGACATTCGACTTGAAGCCCAACTGCACATCACTTTGCACTTTGAAATAAGTACCGGAAGCAGAAAATCATTGTTTTCTTCTTGTGTTCAAGCACTTCTCAAAACTCATATGTAATTTTCTTTCTAAGCTTCAGCTAATCACTTCTTACTGAAATTTAGTTACCTTAGAAGTTTTCAAAGACCATCTCTAAGTATCTTACTTGCACATACCTGGGTGAAAGGTGGTTACCACGAAGACAGCTTAGCAAGAGACTGGAGGAAGTCGTACTGTTACTAGTGCTGATCAAAAGTGTAATAAATAAGTCTCTTAAGCATAAATAAACAATGGTGTGACACAAGATATTTGCAGAATTGAATGCAAACAGGGTTTTCTAATTGTTCTCATTTCTAATTTTCTTCTTTAAATATTGGTTCCATCTGCAGGATGGATCACATGCTGTCATGGCTTGCTTCTTTGTGCCAGAGAATCACATAAATGTTAGCTTCTATCAAGGCAAGGATTTTACAGGAACACAGATCATGTTCTTGAATTGAAAAGAGTCTTTTGTGTTGCTTTCAAAACTGTGTAAACCAGCAAAAGCCAAATTTTCTTTCTGCCTAAATCTTTCTTCAAAAAAGAGAAGCAAACAAGCTATTTATAAACTGACTTGTGACTATTTGTTGGGTCAGTAATATTCCCAGCATACTGTATTTATTTTTAGGATTTTAATATACTGAGAAGTTTATATTTAAGTCCAATAATGGACTTCTAGCGTAACATTACAGTTCATGTGAAAGAAATATAAAGCAAGCTAAACGCACTAAACTTCAGCAGATGACTCACTCACTTATCGAGAACTGCTTGACCTTACGCAGGGTGACAGTGGTCTGGACCCTGTATCAGAAGTCCATGGAGCAAAGCTAGATAGGGTCAGCACTCCATCACAGGATGGCCATATATGCAGACATTTACTCTCTTGTACACTCACGGATTCCAGGTCATTTAGAACCACCACTTCAACAACAACACATATTGTGGAAGGACTGTGGGAGGGAAACTCAGGCAAACATGGGGAGAACATGCAAATTTTACACAAACTGAATACGACTCAAACCTGCGTCCGATCACACAGCCAAAGCATCGTGAGACACTCTGGGCCATCACGCCACCATGTTAGCACATCATTGTATGTAAACATAAGACTATTAGTGTATTGTGTCTGCACTGTGATAAATTGTTCTATCCTGATCAAAATGCTTCTTTCATTTGCCAGGCAAGTAAATTTTGCAAATAGCTATTCAATAAAAAAGAACATCTAATGGATGTTTCTAAAAAAAAGAAAATTAAAAAATGATAATATTTGTGGGTTTTTATTTGATTTTTTAAATTATCATGTTAGCTTGTAGTCTGCGACCTTGTTACAGAAAAATAGTTCTGTAACAGAATTTTATAACATATTTAGTCATAATGATGTAATTATCAGTTGGGTAACTCTCCCCCCATCCCGCTGTCTCCACCCTTGACCACACTACGCTACGCACATAACCACCCCTTTTTAAATACTCTGTTGGTAGCAAATAGGAGAGCAGAATTCCGTTTAAACAATGGTGACCTATACAGTTATCTGAAGATGGCATCCAGTGGGGAGAATTTAATCACGAAAGACCTGCTGAATTAATTGAAATTGGAATAAAGATTACAAGGGCTGTATATTAAGAACTCTAAAGTAGTGCCATAAGAGGAGAAATCTGGGTCTGAGAATTTTCACTCTCTGGAAGCAAAGGGCGACAATGAACACAGGCAACTCTGTTTAACTGACAGAAAAAGAGAATCAGAAACGAAAGAAACCTCCAGGGAAAATGTGAGTAAGTTGCGAATTAACGTAAATTGTTATTACAGCAATCTAAGATTATAATGTTCACATTGCTAAGAATATAGACATCGTTGCGTTATTTCCACTTGTTTTGTTTACATTACTTTCAGGTTGTCTAAAAAGACATTTTAATATGCAGTATGCAGTAAATATAATCATAATATATTATAATCCTAATATAATCATCAGAAAAATAACGTGTGGAATTTCATACCTTAGAAATACATTAAAAATAAAGTATCATTTGTCATATTAATGTTTATATTGCACCAATTGATGTTCTAGAAGAGATTAGTGATTTGACATCATCTACTCACATCAATGAGCAGACATGATGTATGAGCAGAAATGTAAATAGCTTCTTACTATTAGTGCCAGATTGATAGGTGAGGAATAAAAATAGTTTCTTTCTCCTTCTTCTCTATCACAGAGAAAGATGAGACCATCATTGTATTTCTACACATCCTTCCTTCTCTGCCTGCTTCTGGGGATCTTTTGTGTGACCTTTGTGTACTACTGGAACACAAGGTGGCGTGGGGGGCTTGCATGGGATGATTCAGGCCTGCAGTTCAACTGGCACCCCGTCCTGATGGTCACGGGAATGGTGGTGCTGTATGGATATGGTGAGTGAGGGCTGAGAAGCTGCAGCACATTGGGGTTTTGCACAGTGAACTCTTCAAGTTTCAGTGAGTCGCTTCCTTCTCTCTGTTGTAGCTGCAGTAATGTATCGCATCCCTCAGGCCTGGGGTTGGAATAAACAGCCTTGGAAACTCCTGCATGCAACCTTGTTGCTCCTGGCATTGCTCATGTCAGTACTGGGCCTCAATGCTGTCTTTGACTTCCATGACACACTCAGAATACCACATCTGTACTCCCTGCACAGCTAGATCGGCATCTCAGCAGCAGCTCTCTTCACTGTTCAGGTGAAGGATAACTGGACAACTTGTCTACCTTGGCACCCGGACTTTTTTTCCGTATCTTTTTTACAATTATCAGTTGCAGTGGGATGGGAAGAGCTTCATTTATTTTATCTGGTTACGTTTAGTACAGTCAGATTTAGATTGTGGTGCAGAAGAACAACGTTGAAACCTTTGAACTCATAGCATTATCCAGCTCCCAATCAAAGCTTCTGTTAGGTGGAAACAGGCAAGCCTGCAGACAAGCAAAACATCTGCCAACTGTACGGTGGTCTTCACCTGTTGTTAGAGAGCTGATGTTTGGGGCATTGATTTTACTTTAGAACACCAGGACCTGTCTCTCTGTTTGACTTATACTTTTTTCACAGTGGGTGCTGGGACTGGCTGCATTCATTCTCCCTTGCAGTCCTCTAGGCTTCCGCAAGCTCCTCAAACCTATCCACACATGGATGGGTAGCGTCCTCTTCGTCCTGAGCATCGTGTCATGCATCTCAGGCATCAATCAGAAACTCTTCTTTGTTTTGTAAGAGCCCGGTTCACTCATTGGTAGACTAAATCTCTGAAGCGTTTAAATACAACTTTCATTTCACTGTGGAATAAAACTGTATGTAATGCCATAACAGTGCATTTAGTTACCTAGCACTTTTCTTCAAAGCAACTTGAAACTTTTAAACTATTAACATTTTTTGACCCGTTTATACAAAAATTTTAATTTTACTGCAGTTTGTTTTAATGGTAACTACATTGACCAAAGGATACCGCAACCTTGGTTCTTCAAGTGGAAGACATCAGCAATAAACCACTACACTATCTGATGCCCCCAGAGCAACTAAGTGTTTGGCTGTTAACAGCGCAGATTTACTTTGTGTCTTTGTGCCATATGACCTTCTGGTTCTTTGTCCAGTGAGGGCAACTCCACCCAGATGTACTCCTCACTGCCCCCAGAGGCTGTTTTTGCCAACTCACTGGGGGTTCTCATTGTGGTCTTCGGATCAGTCGTCCTAAACATCTTGTCCAGCCAAAAGTGGGAGCAAGCAGAGCCAGGCCATTTAGAGGACAGCACTACTGTAAGTTTAAAACAAGAAAATGAAATAAATGATTTGACTAAAAAGGCCTTGATGTTACACTTTGCTGTTTTGATGTGGAGGTAAAACACGAATGTAACTTCAGTCCCAAATGCCATTCAAGGAACGTATGGAACAACACATTAGGCGGCTGCTGGCAGGCAGCCCCGTGTGGAGATGAAATGTCATTTGGCTCAACAGTGCTTCCAGAAATGCTTTGCATGATCATTGACTCTCATTTTCAGCCACTACTTCCCCAAGACAGCTGAAGACAGAACCCAAGTCGACTCTAATCACAGACATGTTCTAACAGAATAAAGCCAGACAGCATACTCAAGGACGTTGAGAAGAAAAGTTTCCTGGTTCAGATCTTGGAACAGTACCCTGGTTTTGACAAGACTGTGGAACTTCAATCCCGCAGATATCAGTCTATATAAATAAACATCTTTTATGTAAACTAAGTAGATAAGTCTAAACAGTGCCCATTGTTTTAACATTTTCAGCATTGGCATCATGACCTTGTTTTTTTCTTCAGCATGATAGTTAAATCTAATTTTTCACACCATAGGAGAATGGGAATATTCCTACAATACTGTGTTGAGATGTAATAGGCAAGAACAAGAACTGCCTCACTTCTGGAATATGTACCTAGAATCTAGCAGCATTCCTTACCCTAATTTAAATAGTGCCTAAGAATGTCAGCAATGACCAAATTATAGCTGATGTACTTATGCAACCTCTTTTTATAACCACAATTTATACTCACAGTAAAGCAGATGAAAAAGTTTGGGCACAAGTTCAAGAGAGGCTTGGTATTTCATATTATACATTATAACCTTTATTTTCACATTATGTAATTTCATTTCATTATACAGCATTGTATATTATGCTACATCACAATTTTGTGATAGCATAATTTTGTGATTTGTTCAGGGTTACAGCTCCTTCAACCATCTATTTCTAAACATAGTGAGTGTTCCTTTGTGATTTGCCAGCTTGAATTATTAAACTTTATGTCCCTTCTCATTTTGTGTATTTTGTTATTGAAAAAATGCATGTTATGTGTTAATCAGGAAATGCACATTTTAAGGGAGGGCACATTTATTTGAAACTATTGATCAACAAAAATGGCTATTAGTTAAAAAAATTAATGAAAAAAAATCCTACTCATTATTATTAATTATTAATCTTATGTCATGTATGAGCTGTATAAATTTGTGTCAGACAGACATAGAATTTTGCTGGACAATGAACAAAGTGCTCAACAGAATATAAATCCATGTGAAGATTTTAAAATAATCAGTTACTATACAGGGAAAGGATATGAAAAAAATGACCTGGCTCAAATTTAACATCAACAGCAACAACAACAAGAATGAGAACAAGAACAAGAATAATAATAATAATAATAAAAATCCAGATCTACATGGATTTTGAATTCTCCCGGTTTCCTCCAGGTGCTCCGGTTTCTTCTCACAGTCCAAAGACAGTTTGATTGGTCACTTTAACTTGCCTATAGTGTGTGAAAGGGTGTGTGCGTGGTCACTCTACGATGGACTGGCGTTCCATGCAGGCGCTGCTTCATAGCCTAGCGTCCTCTGCTCCTCAGGGAAAGTGGTTATTGACAATAGATGGGTGAAATAAAAATAATTCACGTACATCAAATAAAAAAACTTTACATTACATCAACTGCAACTAATATTTCTTAATTTTTGCACTTTTCACCCTTATTGCAATGGTTACATCAGTTGAAAAGTAATATAAAGTTCCACTGGGACGAAGATAAAACTACTAATCGTTGATTGGTCAATGCGCATTGCATTTACACGACAGACCAATCAGCAATCAGTCCGTTTCTTTTGTCATCGCACGAGAGCGGTATCGTAAACACGCAGAACTCGCAACGTGTGCACGCGGGACCGGAAGCTGTGCAGTTCCCGATGACGAAAACACAGGGCGCCCTCCTGGAAGTCGATATGCAGCCCCTGATAAAACTAAGAAAAAGCCGATAATTCCTAATATTTGGCTTCGGCTGCGGTGTTTTCCCTCCGGAAATGGCGGCTTTTATTGTAAGTGTCATCTTGCAAGCGCCGACAAAATGCTTTTAAGGACGCATAGCTTAAATGCACCGATTAGGCCTTGTATTTACTTTGAGGCTAAGGCTCAAATAGCAGCGGTTGTAGGGGCGTAAGCGGGCAGACTGTGCCAGCATGTGTACGGTTGTATTTAAGCGTGGTCAGCAGGTATTTTGATAAAACTTTAAACGGTTATTAATTCTACTCAGAACATAGTTCCCATGTCTTTTATAAACACATGTAGTCGATGTTTTTACCACTCCGTTCCACTTCCAACTAATTGTATGTTTTATCCGCTCATCATTTCTGAGGACATATATTTGTGCCAGCAAAGTTTGTGCGGGAATCTGGCGACTCTGGAGCGTCTGCATGCACCGTGGCCAGAGACACTCTGCGAATTACGTGGCAACGCCAGTTTGTTTCCTGTTTTGATTTCACACCACTGAGGATATTTTTATGATGAGTTGTTAACGATTGCTTAGTTAAAGAACTGCTATTTCAGTGACGTGCTAAGTTTAAAGAGCTTTGATTATTTGCTGTTTTCTTTTTGATAAGGCACATCCCTCAGTGAGGATTAAAGGAACTGAACAAATCTACAATCCTGTGCTGTGTCAGGACGACAAGTGCTCTGCCAGGGCCAAGGGCAGCCACATGCACTGCCCATTCTGTAGTGTCACTGAAGCGTACCAGGACCCTGTCATCCTGCAGGCCCATTACCGAGTTAAACACGTCGACAAGAGCATCGACTTTGCAGGTAGTTGTTTCCCAGCCTTAGTGCAGAAAGACAAGAGCGCCTGGAAGTCGTTGATCCCCTAAGATACTGGCAGAAATGTTGAATTTGTATTTTTAAATTCTTTAATTGAAATTAGGTTTTATTTTTTAAAGAACGGGTTAAGGGGACCTCTAAATTTGCTAGATTTTTTTGTTTTATGGAGTTGATGTATGCAATAGAACAAAAAAGTAAAAAAGAGGGAAAAACATGAAACATTAAATCGGTGGATGGGGTATTTGTAATGAGCTAGGCTGATAACTTGGTATTGGGTTAATCAATCAAAGGGAAAATTTTTGCCATAAAGTTTGGAAAACTCTCCTATATAAAGCCAGTATAATTTATTGTAATGCCATAATGAGGCCTTAATGAAATCTTGGATGAACATGGCAGGAGAGATGGAAATGCTCATAAGTAGGAACTTGCACGAAATTGACTCTTCATAGAAGTTGATATCTTTCAAAAATACAAAAAACTAATAATTATACATAATGACTAAAACAATTCAATTTACTATAATCAGCAGGACTTCTTATGCAGTTGTAATCAATGGAAGGTAAACAAGAGGAACCCTTTGTCAAAAAAGCACTGTTGCTTTAATAGCATGTTGCTTGTAGGTTTGCTTGTCTTTGCTGATTTGGTAAAGGCTGCATTGACATCAGTGATTTTTTTTTTGACCCCCCCCCCCCCCTTTGGATTGCTGTAGGTTTGAAAATATTACGATGCTGCAATCATTGTGAGATTGTTGGCACCATAAAAGGTGAGAAGAAGTTCAAAGGAGCCCACTGGCATTGTTACAGGTGCAGAAACGGTTTCAATCGACGAGATGAGGCTATCAAGCATTACAAAACCCACTTCCGCAACCCGCACACCACATTTCAGATCCAGGTCACACAGGTATGTTAATTTCATTGTTGTCTGTGTCAGTAAAATGTAGAAAGCAATGAGATTTTGTTTTTGGAGAGTAAATATGTCAGCACTACAAGTCTAGCATGTAACATATAGTATTGTCCATATTTAGCTGTATTGAAATTGTATGTTGTCAGAAGTGTCTATAGTACAGTAGGCTTTGATCTGTGGTTTTATTCTTAAGATTAAACCTTAAGAATGATGATGCAGCATTAAAACATGTACTTTATTATCCCCGATGTGGAGCTCTTCCTTGTGGGTGTATATTGTAGGAAGTGAACAACAGGCAGTACTATGAACAAAGTGCAGAAGCTCACCCAAAGGCTTATGGTGGCCTTGCTGTTGGCACCATTAATGGGGATGACTGCTCCCTTGGCTCTGTGCTGGCTCAGACCCTCATCAACACGTCAACAAGTGCGGAAGCCCTGCTCACCCAAGCTCCAAAGGTACACTATAGCTTAGAAACTTAAGCAAAATTGTTATTGTTTTGGTTAATGTTTAGATGTATATCGAATCTTATTGTTTGTGTTTTTAATACTACAAATGTTAAAAACAGACCCGTTTCATCAAAATATTTAGCTATACTCAATATGCCTTTTGTACCATTTAATTTAAACATATAAGGATATTACAATTCACCAGTTGTGCATAGAAACACATTTGCTTGTACATATAATGATGCTGATGCAAAATTAACCTTGAGTATTTTTTTTTTGTCAGTGTAATTTGTAATCATATATAACATATTGAATGCTCAAATGTTTGTGAATTTTTTTTTTTTTTTTTTGCATTTGACTGTTGTACTTATGAGTTGTGGTTTGTGTCGTTGAAGGACAGCAGTGTGAGTAATGGAATCTTGGTGGAGGAGACAGTGGGGTCTTCCCAGCATGCTTCAGGCCGGGAGACACTAGTGCTCATGAACCCTGATGGGGAGACTGGCAGCCTCGTATTTGAAGAAACGTCCGGCATTATTACGGAGCAGGTACTTGAGAGTAGCCACCCTAAATCTTTTCTGGCATCAGAAAAGTCAGTGGACTCTCACAGAAGCCCCTCACACATAGTTTAACAATTGAGACAGTTCATTTTCGCAGTTGTGTATTGTGAAATGCTGTAGTATCTGTTGTCTAAGAAGTGACCAGATGGTGAGACTGTGATGGTTGAAATTACAGGTTCTGTTTTATGTTAACATTCTATGATTAATAAAACAAAAATCCACACTAAAAATAAGCTTAAAACTGCATTAAAAATGGCCACACGAATCTTCATGATTCAGGTTCTGCAAAAAATGTAATGTCAGAGAAATGTAAGACAGTGGTGGGAAAACTAGATGATTAATCAATGATTTTAAAGTTTAGTCCTTCTCTGTTACGTCTGTTTCTTCAGAACTACTCTGATCTATGTGATATTTTCTTATTCGTCCTGCTTAACAAAGCAGAACTACTTCTGTAGGTTTAGTGGTGGCTTGACGTCTTACTAAGAAATGCTCGTTAGTTCTCCTTGTGTTGCAGACCGGGGAGAGTCTGGCCCAGAGCCTCCTCCTGGAGAAACAACTACTCGAACTTCATCAACAGAACCAGGCACTACAACAGGAGAAGGACCTCATGGAGAAGAAGCTACAGGCTGAAATCCAACAGCTTAAAGACCATGTAGGCATCATTGCTTTATGGTCCAGCAGGAGGGTGTTGGGTTGCAGTTAAAAGTGAGGTGAAAACACACGTACATTGACATTGTGAAAATAAATCTCTTTGTATTGTTTATGTATCGGTGATGTGAAGGAAGCTGAATTGTGATATGTTAAACAAAATCGGGTGAATTCATTGAGTAAAACTTTTTGTATATTTATGTGCAAAATTTTGTGAATGTCTACAAAAACATTTTATACAAATATTGTCTCATGCCTTTGAATATGTGCTCTTAGATGGCCAGTCTGGTGCAGGCTAATGTAAAGATGTTTGAGGAGCTACAGCTGTACAGAAATGCAGAAGGAAATGAACAGAAGATCACAAAGCTTGTGAGTTGTGTTTTATCTGGGTGATGGAATGTGTTCAGATTTCATAGGTTTAAGTTTTCACGAAGATAGCCTTACTTAAACAAGACAATGGGCTACAGTTCCCAATGCTCTTCAATCATGAAACTCCAACCAGTCAAAATGTAGTATTTTTCCTGCTTCTGTTTACGTAGAATGTAATGGAGAAAACCAAAGAATCCTTTCAGTGGTAAAATCTGATTAGTACACACAGACGTACCGTTCAGCATTTCTCTGTAATTTTCAAATTTTATGTGAATGACTAGAACTTCAGAGTGCTTTGAAATATTCTGTTAATACTGAACTGGTAACAAATATTTATTTTATTTACAGGTAGAAAGTCTGGAGGCACAGCACCATGAACTTCTACAGACCCAGTTGGCCACTCTGAAAAAAGAGATTTTACAACAGCACAGTGGACTCGCCATCAACGGGCGCACAGCGGCGCTGCATCTCGGTCTGCCTATAGACACTGACACTGATGGAGGACCTGGGACTGTGGGCATCTCCTTCCTGAGTGAGGAGCAGGCAGCTGGGGAGGATGGGGCCGGCCTGACAGGGATTGAAATTGTGGAGGTGCAACTCCATCCTGAGCAGGCAAAGACGACGGCCCCTGCACCAGCTGCTGACCCTGTCTGTCCCATTGAGGTGCTCCAGGAGCAGCAGACAGCAGCATCACCAGGAAAACGTGCATGCGAGGAAGTGCCTCAGGGAGGGAGCAAGAACAAAGTACAACGCATCACTTGATGCTAAGGGATTATTTTGCCACCTTTTATTTACTCTGTCTGTGCAGTCCAACCACAGAAGTGAAGAAGGTTTGTAGGTACATTACAAAACGATTTGTGCAGAGAGTCACCCAATGCCTGCATATGACTGTTAAGACCCAACCCCACTTTTCACTCTACAAGCTGCTCCCTTACAGAGCGAGACTCACTGGACTCCTTTTATGCTTATCCAGGTCTAGCTTTATAAGTATTATGGGTCGTAGTGGATTGAACACATTGTCTGGACCAGAACCAAACTATATATGTAATCACGTATTAATTGTAATAATTCTAAAGACGTTACTCTTGTAACATTATTTGCCTTATTCTTCTCCTATTGTCTTAATTATGTCATGAAGCCCCACTGAACCATGAATGGTGTTCACTGTAACTAATTCCTTTAAAATATCAGTTTTTATTTAAATCATGTAGTAACAATTAAAATGCTTGGAAAGTCACTGACCTTCAAACTCTGAATCTTAAAATGAACAAGAAATCACTGAAAACCTGTCAATCTGCAAAACTCACTGTGACTAAACACACTTGTATGCAGACCTGTAAAAGAAAAAAGAAATGAGTGCAATGCAATGTTTCTTTGGAGGGTTTGGGACAGGGCCTCACGGGTATGCTGTGTACAAATTTAAATTTCTGCTCAAACAAAATTTTCATCAACAAATGAACCTTCACATATACTGTAAAGTGGTCTCTGACCTCCAAGAAAACTGTGATAACAGAAGCTGTAGGTTCTTGGAGTGTATATGAGAAAGTATAATCAAGATTATGTACCATTTATTTTATTTAGTAATGAACGAATTGATGTGTTCAGAAGAAAACGAAATCCTGTCTTTAAACGGCTATTTCAGCGTATCGTGGAATTTATTTATAGGTAACATTTATTTAACCGAGGACGTGGTCCGTCGAGAATTGAAGTGTTACATAATGAATTTTGCCAGGATTTATCCACTTATAAAGGAGGGTATTCTAACTCTGAGCTCTGGCTAAGCACTCTCATCAGTTGCGGGATTTGAGCTTAAAAACACGAAAGGAACTTTTCTGAAGGTGACTAAAGATTCTTCTGTATTTCGGGTTCTTCATGACTGGAAACGACAAGAAATCTCGCTCGGTTTGGCGCTGAAATCGCGTGCTGTGAGGAGCGGAGGCATTTTGGCTCCTTCGGCTCTTCGTAGCCGCGCGTTCTCTTCGGTGCGATGTGCTGCTCCTGAGCGTAGTTTGACTTAGGAACACGTTTTAGACCACGCTATGTTATAACCCAGATAAATTAAAATTTTTGACTTATATATTAGTGTTCAAAGCTCTCTAATATTGCTAAGGTAGGTTATAATCTTTGGGTCCGGCGATAAACTGCTAGCTTCTCGTACCCGTGACTGTTATAGCTAACTGCTTTCCTTTCCCCCCCTTTGTCGTTTTAGGATTCTGGCTGATCACAGTTTTAACAAACGAAGATTACACTGATGTGAGTAAAAATGGAATGGTAACAAAAGTGAATTACTTTTTATGTCGTTGAATTCCCCTCAATGTCCTGGTTGCTAACGGCACCTGTGGCTGTGGACAGAGGCGGTTTGAATGACACGTTGTTGACTAAAACAACTAACGAGTGTGAAGTTGTCGGGATTTACTCTGCTAAGTGTAGTTCAAACATCTTTGTCCACGTTGACTCCGGTCAAAGTCACTGCTATTGCATGTATCAGTTTAGCAGATGCTTTTCTTTGCAGCAACGCACAACCCAGAGTAAACAAAAGTACATTTAACAGCAAGAAGGTCTTTAGACGCACAAACACAAACGCATAAGTATCCAAACACAGTCTGTCTGATACCATTGTTTTGGTATCACATTCTACTCTGGTACTATTGACATATGAATGAGAGATGCAGGCAGATAAAGATAGCCTATGGACTGCTTTGCTGAACTGTCAGGAGAGAAGCGGGTCGAAAGGAGATGTTTTGAGACCCTTTGGGGACGTTGCAAGAGATTCGGGAGTTCTGAGTCAGAGGTGGTATTCGTTTCACCACATCCAGGCAACTGCGTTAGCTACATCTCAAGGTATCACTTTGTGATATTCATGTACTCATGTAACACCTGTGTATATCTATTCATTTTGTTCCCTTCCCCCTTTTATTTCACTTTTTCACATTTTAGTGAGAGATGGCCCAGCAGTCCACAGCAATACCCTCAGGCCCCGAGTCCCCTGCCCTGGGGGTCACTGTTAGTGGCAGTGTCCAGAAATACACCATCAAGAAGAAAAAGGTCCTCAATGCAGAGGAGAGCGAGCTGTTTGAGTTGACGCAGGCGGCTGGCATCACCATTGATCAGGAAGTCTTCAAGTGAGTCAGGCCCTCGGTGTTATTACCGTGCCCTCCATTTTAACCGTAGGCTTCTTTAGACTACTATGCCATAACACTGTTGGGTGCCTTTCTTAAGAGGTTTAATTTATTTACGCTACCAACTAATAATCCTCAGAAACGTTACTAGAAATGCGACGTAAAACGTGTGCAGAGTCACTTAATACTCTTTGCAGTAGATCGGGGAGGTGTGAGGAACCCTGAAGTTTGACCTAAGAGTACGTGGTGGTGAAGGTGATCTCATGCGTTAGTTTCGTACAAAGCTCAAAACTTTAGCTAGTCTTCAAAAAAGTGTCCAGATGTAATTGACATAAGCTGTCAATAAACTCACAATGTGGGGGGGGAATCTTTATGTACTGTAAACAGCACGTTGCATTGTGGTTGGAGCTGCTGCATTGCAGTCCAAGGAGTTGTTTCAATCCTGCTTCCTGGTCTGGTAACCCATGAGCAAGGCACTTAGACCAATCTGCTCCCATTAAAAAAAAATGCCCAGTTATATAAATGGATAAATAACCAAGTATTGTAAAATACAGTGCTAACATTGTCACTTTTTTGACATAAAGCTTCAGCTAAATGATGTGAAAGTAAATAGAGCCTTGGAGGTACCAATGCATAGTATATTATTTAAAAGGACCACACCAATAGTATAGCAAGCACAATTTATAATGAATTGTACCTTTTGCAGATACAGAGTGCACACAAAATAATAAAGCACATGCAGAAGAAAAATAAAAGCATTCACTATTACTTCTGTGCACATCTGAAACTTTTTTTTGATGCTGATTCCTGGGCTCCTTATCAAAACTCAACTGTGCTAGAGAATGAACATTCAAGGGTGAATGAAAATCAACAATAAACTGATAAGTGAACACTAAACTAATTGGTCTCACTACAGAGGAAACTACGGAAAGCGAAACCCCTTTGTTGTGGTAATGAGTTGACCATTTTGATGGAGAAAAATCAAAAACTGTAACAGTAAAATTTACATTTTGTACATTTTCTTTCCTTTACAGATGTGGTAAAAGTATCAATGTGAAAAACAACTTTGAAAGTACAGGGTGTTTAGAAAGTTGCGCAAGTACAGGTAACAGAGTAAATGTGACTCCTTACTCCTGACCTCTGAGCAAAACACATATGCATGTCTTTCTTTTTGTTTGATGGCCTAGGAACATTGTGGACCTGTTGAAGATGAACGTTGCACCACTAGCCGTCTTTCAGACTCTGAAGGCTATGTGCGCAGGGCAGCGGATCACGGAGGCCTCAGCGGGGGACACCTCCACAGTCACGCAGGTTTCTGCAGCCCCCCAGGAGCCCAGAGGTCAGGCCTGGGTCTGCGTCTGTTAGCTAGTGTCAGGATCAGGGCTGAAGAGGAAGGGCAGAGCTTCCAGGCATATGCTGTACCACTGCAGCCTCTTAGTTAAGAGCTGATGCATTTTGCATGTGTTCTAAGCTGGCGTAGTCAGAATTGCTTCGCAGATGTGTCATTGCAATCGTTTTTTCCGCCCACGTGGGCATTGAACGTGATCACAAATTTAATCTGAATAGACAGTATAAAACATTTAAAGTGATTTTTTTATAAGCTGTCTATAACTTTTGTAGGCTAATGTTCAATAAGTAACTTTAATAAACTCTGAGTTGATTTTATAATTCAGGAATTATTTTAATTTTTCAAATTGCATGGTAAAAAAAATAATCTGAATTCTAAAAAAGGTTTGTTCTTAAGACTGACTAAAGAAGTATGGAGAAAATAAAATATCTGAATTATGTTTTTACCAGACTTTTTTGGCTTGGGGTTTTCCACTAAAACAGCTTTGCTTGCTTGCTTGGGCTGCAGTTTTGTTCATATTCTCTCTATAGGAGCTTCCATTGCACCTATGCTGTTTCAGCAAACCTGAAAGATTCATTTGCTTTTTTGGCAATATAGTTCTGCCTTCAGTTCAGTGACTTCCATTTCATTTTGAGTTGCTTTGTTTTGCTAAAGTATGAACCAGTTTGTGGAAAGAGCATGCTGACATTTCTGTAGCTCTCCAGATCCTGTGTTCTAACAGGGTTAAACAATTAAAACAAATCCTCAGTTAACACCTTTACTTTGGCATGACTTAATTTGCTTTATTATTTCATTATATACCTCAGATAAGCTTACTTCAGTAAGTGCTCTGCTCAGGTGAGAGAGAACATACCCTGTGACACAAAATTTGGAGCTGCTGACAGTTGTAGAATAAAAATGCTGTAAGAAGCCATCTGTATCTGCAGCAAGGTTAAATCATGAAGGCAGCTTTCCAGTGTGCAAGAAATTTGTAGCAGTTCTTAAGATCATGTTATTTGGAATGGATTCTGCTAATGTCCTCTATTCTTTTTTTTTTTGTTTGTGTGTGTGCTGGTGTGTGTATGCGTATTTGCCTCTGATTCTTTCCCTTCCAAAAGTGGACGACTCTGTTGTGTCTGGCAAGAGCAGTAAAATCCCTGCACCTCTTCCCCCATCCTCGGGCTTGCGACCGGCGAGAGTAAACACAAAGATTGTGGTCTACAGCCCTGGCGATGCTTGTTCACCTCTCTCTCAAGGTCCCCCCGGTTTCACTCTGTGTCATGTCCCTGCAGTGGTGGTGTTTATTAGTTTATTTGCTTGTGTTTTTCAGTGGTTCATCACACCAGGAGCCAGGCATAGATTGGATCCTCGATTTTGTAGCTGCAGCAGAATGTGGACAAGTGCAGGGTGTTTGCTGACAGTCTATTAGATTCATCAAAGTTGGGGTGTTGAGTCTACTGCACATCTGGATTACTGAATTCTGTTTTCTGGCTCAGAGTTCTTTATTAATCATGTTGACCTTTTACTGTATCTTTCAAATCTTACCATTTTTTCTGGGTTAAATAATACAGTGAGTATGAATTGTTGGCATAGAACTTGGGATCTTAAAAACATCCCTATGTTATTTATTTGCCAGAACATTTTTTTAGCATTAATGCAATGTATGTTGAGGGTAAAAGCATATTTAATTAACAAAAAATGATCTCAGCTTTAGCGTATTGGGTGTGACTGCATGGTTCCAGGTGTGATTGGACTATATTTGTCACTTAAAGTTTTAATGTCGAAGGAGGTGGCTTGTCAGTCCTTCGATAAAGCCCAGTGTCAACCTCTGGCAGTAACCACCGTACTGCCGGACAGGTCGGCCGACAGATGGGTATATTCAAAAAGCGTGTTACGTTTAAGAACAACGGTTAAATCATCAGTGATAAACTAATAAGACCCCACCTTTTCCTTCTGAGCTGTGTAGTGACTAATGTAGTTTTCCTAACGTCTATATATGCTTTTAGTAAATCTCACCATTCATCAGAATTGTCTCATGGACTTTTTGGTCACTAATTCCCCTGCTTGCTCTTATGCACATCAGTAAGTGTGTGTGTGTGTGTGTGTGTGTGTGTGTGTGTGTGTGTGTGTGAGACTCAAGTCCAGAGACCCCTTCATCCTGCAGTGCACTATGTTTGGCATGGTTTTGTCATGAATATTGTTTATATGCTTTTTAAGTTTTATATAAGCATGACCTTTACATGTCACAGGAATGCTTCAAATGTTTAGTTGTAAATGGAAGTAAGAAGCAAGTATGTGTTTCTTCCAAGTGCAAACCTGATAGGGTTTGTATACTGTCTACTGCCATTGTACTGTGCTCTCGCTGTTGTCTCTGTTTGCTTTAATTCTCATGAAGTTTCCTCTGCCTTTGCCCTTATTTGCATGGCCTGCTAAAGCAAAAGCCAGTCAACATGCTAAATTAATTATTTTTCAGAGTTTTCTTTTGCTCTTGGATGCCCTAAGATTACAAGTGAAAGATGTTACAAGACAAAATATCTCAAATTAATTTTAAGTGTCTTTTATTCAGCCAAAATACTTCGATTTTGAAGGCACTTATTTGGTGGGTTTAAAATTATATATACAGTTGCTCCTTAGGTTCCAAACAGTTGAGTGTTGAATTTTTAAAAATAGAAACTTTTTTCCTCAACTTAACAAAAAAACATATTTCCTGTAATTCCAGTTTTTTTCTGAAAATTTGTTTGTAGCTGAGCAAACCTGACCTGTATTTACCCTCCAAGCCCATAGATGGCAGTAAAGCACACACAAGCAGGATAAAATACAATTTATGCAGGACGATATTTTATGAATGTATTATGCACTGTCATGATATACTGCAATAATAAGTACAATTAAAATAATGTGACCAAAAGCTAACGGATAAGTGACGATAAAGCTGACATGCAGTGCTGAAGATATCCTTTATGACGAGGAAGTGGGCAGGAAGCATCAGAGGAAAGGGAAGAAAAAGTTGAGATTGATGTGAAACTGCAGAAAGTAAGTCTCTTGGGGGTTGTGGTTCACTGGTATACAATTTGGAAGGACTTAAACTAGATGGCTGCTCAGCCCCCAAGGCATCAGTCTCCTTTGTTCAGTGTAGAGTGATTGACTTTCTAAATTCAGCGATGTTCCGCATTGTTTACACCTGGCATTTGTGCATTTTTGCGGTGCCAGGAAGAAAAGATGTGGTACCAGAAATGATGGAGACCAATGTGGAGATATTAAGTAAGCTGAAAGTTGTATGGATACCCACACATTTGGTTAAAAAATGGGACTGAACAGGAGTTTGGAACAGAATTTTTGTTTGCCGGTAGCTTGAAGTTGATAGAAATGTGTTAGAATGTGGTTTTTAAGTTAGTGTTCAAGGTTTTTTTTTTATTTTACAGAACCAATCCAGCAAATAAATAGTCACATCTGTTTGTAAGCTTTTATAAGATGGTGATGTAGGGATGAAAGTGACCTTGGAGTTAAACGCAAAGTCAGTTGCAGGCGACCCTCTGATCCCAGTTTTTTGTAAATTGAGCAGCCTGCGTTCCTAAAAAATAAATATGAATAAATGTGAAAATCTGTAAGACTTTGATTAGCGAAGCAACAAATGACCTGAAAAGTGAGAAAATTCTAAATGACTAGTTAAATTGGGCAAACATTATTATTGTATTTTTAAATACAAATTAACAGGTCTTTGTAAGTATTTTGAATCTGGGGAGAATTTGAATCTGGCCTGATTTTTAAATTAATATGATACAGCTACTAATTTACTGTAAAAATTGCTCTCCAGCCCTGCACATATATACATATGTGTGTATGTGTATATATATATAATATATATTATATATATATTTGTGTGTGGCTTGTGCTTCTGTTGCTTTTTTGATGGTTGTTAGTTTGTGTTTGACTCACTTTTTCCATTGACGTTTTTGCCTTTTTGGGGTGGGTTTGTATATGACTGGTCCTTAGATGCTAACTGAAGAATTGCGGGTGGTCTTGACACCCCTGCTGTGCTGTGTTTTCCCCTCTTGTGTTGCTACTAGTGCGCACCAAAACAAGCCAGAGCCATGGGGAGAAGGGTGGCCGGGATGGGTCCAGTCAGCGTGTGCCGCGCCAGCCCAGTGCCTCCCGGGGAACCAAGAGTGGCAAAAGCTCCGGCAGCAGCAGCTCATCCTCGCAGCTCACATCCAGTTAGGTCCCACCTTGTAGGTGCAGAGGGATCCTTGTGACACGCTGCATCCCCAGGTCTCCGCAGTCTTGCTTTATGTCTCTGGGTGTACAAGCCTTGGTTTTATTTTTTTCCTCTTCTGTCTCGGTGAGTCCATCTGGGATTTTATAGGGCTAGAGACCCGAGTTTAAACTGCACCATGACCAGCACTAGGACTGGGAAGCACCTGCATGCATCATTTTCTTATGAAAAGGCCAGTCTAGTCAGTTTTTTGGATACTGCTTTAGCAGTTTGAAGAAACATGTCAGTTAAGCAACTTGCTTGTTTAGACAGCCAAGCTTAACATTAAATCTTGACTGATTATGCTGCACTCTTCTTCTTGCATTACCTTGAAATAAATTTAAAAATTGAAATAAATTTAACACTGTTACTGTCACTGCTACTCAGAGTGGCTTAACTAGCTATTTGGCTGCTTAGTTACCTGTCAGGAGTAAATTGGACTCTGGCAGGTTAAGTGCTTCCAGATTTCTGTGCTTGTACTGGCGGTGTTGCCCTAGCATGAATATGTTTACCGCCATGCGTGTCCCACAGTGATCGTAAGTATCATAATATGTGGTTTTCGACGATGGAGGTATACCTTCTTACCTTATCTACTGGCTCTGCCTCCGCCTATTCTCGTTTCATTGTGAGGAACCCGGTCCTGAAGAACGACGCAGCAGTGTGTTGGGTCTCGTCAAAAATGCACATTACAAATGTGTACAACACCAACTGTGGTGTTATTTGTAAAATTAATATTTTTGTACATATTTATTTTTTGTGCTGTGATTTTAACCTTTTAGAGAGACATACTGGAAAATGCCTTGTCCCTTTACTGCAAAGTCTGTAAATGCTTTTTATATTAATGTTTGCAATAAACGTCTTAAGGTCTCATTTTGGCTCAGTTGGTCTTTGTTACGATACTTAACTTATGGTGAAGATGAAGCATTTAATAGCTACAGACTCTGTACGGCTGGGTTTGTTCAGTCTTGTATGCCCATAAACAAGTTAGGAAAGTAAGCAAACAGAGAACATGCATGAGGACCTTGAAAAGCTCTTTCCCATCTCTGTATTTTACTAACAATCCAAGAGCCATTGCCAGGTAACTGTTAGGGACCGACGCTCCGCCAGTAACCAGGCTTAGATGCTCCATCCTGTGTGGGGCTGTGACTGGTACGGTTTCAGTGAAACCCTTGAGGAGAAATGGCACTATAGAGGTATTTATTATACATTTGCTGAAATATGTTACATATTAAAAATAAGCACTGGAGTTGCAAAATCAATTTAAAAACCTAAAACCCTAAAATATTTCCTGCACACAATAGGGTTGCTACCCCCCTCCCAGATGTGCCACCTGCATAGAGGCAGATATTGGTAGGTCATTCAGGATTGATCAAAGATGTAAGATAATGAAGTACTTATGAGCACAGTCCCTAAAGTGCACATTAGTGAATGTGGTCCATAAATACCACGGCTGTAAAAATGCCCAGGCTGTTTCTGGACTATGTTCACTAATGCACATGTTTTTACCAGCAGGAGTGCTTATGAACCAGCAGGCCTCAGCAAGGTGCCAGGGGAGAGTTAGCTTTACTATAGGACTGGATGCAGGCAATGCACAGTAGATCAAGGCCAGACACAAGTACCTTGCTATAAAATACTGAGTTTACGTTCTTTCTGAACACAAAAATCATTTTGGTCTTGCAATGTAAGAAAAACAAGTAGAGGAATGGTACATGGGTATGGTGTGAACGATGCGTAGTAGGAAGCTGCTGGCGCGGCAGTCTTACTCATTGGACTTCAAAGCCCTGCTACAAGATGCTCTCTCCCTTCTGCTTGCTGTGGTATTTTGCAAATGGGGGAATTGTGAGCTGAAAGCGTATCCCCTAGTGGTCGACTATTTCTTTTCAATTCTGTTAACTACAGCAAGACTACCCCCCAGCTTAAGAGGAAGGTGCTCACAGAGCTGAGTCTAATCCTTTAGCTGCACCCATCAAGTCATTAAGTCACCTAATGCATGTCTTTGGAGTGGGGGAAGAAACAATAAAAACACAAGACCATGCAGCACCAGGACCAGAACTGTGTAGTTCTGTGATGGCAACTCTACCTGTGCTAGTAGTATTTGCCAAAGGGATATGGTTTTACCTTATTTATGGAGAAGAATTTTCCTAAAGCATTAAGATTGCATCATCTCACTCTGTTAGGGAAAAGGCCATCCCTCCATCCTTACAAGTGGAGACAGCTTTGAGGTTTTTTGACGTTTACGGCCTTTCGTCGTGACATGAGAGATTTGCACGGTGTAGCTCTATGAAGAAGAGTCTACAAAGTCTGCAGTGCTATGTGTAAACTGAAAGACAACCACATAAAGTCCCCCAGTGCTGCTTCCATATTCCCTCCTCCTACAATAGATGTTGAGAAATACAAAAATTGGAAGGGAAAAAATGTTTTTCAATAAATGTGTAACAGTGTGTGCAATCCCTCTGAAGTAATCCAGCACTGTTGCTCTTTGGAGGGTCCAGCTCATGACTTAAGGATTTTCCAAAGCTCCTCTTTGTATATTGAGTTTGAAGGGGGGTAGCAGGGTGGAATCCTACCTGGTGACAGTGGGTATCACCCCCTATCTTTATCCAGTCAGACCTGAGCAACAGTGGAACAACCAAGTTCATACCCACAGCAGAGGGCATGTGAAATGCCTGTTTGGGCAGTGGAAGAATCAATGTCTAGAAGACATTGTACTTTGGACCAAGAAGATGCTGCTTCATAATTCCCTGAAACTGCACACCTTCCCAGGGCCACATACTGAACATGAGGATGATCCACATGTTCCCATGGCTGAGGCAGCACCATGTGGATGTGGATGATCTAACTCGGCTTTAAAAAGATTAACTGACTAGTCCTTAACTACCTTAGGCTGGGATTTCCTGCTCTAGGACTACTTAATCTCACGATAAGCAATATCTCAGAATTTTTTTTAAACCCTGGAGCAATTTAAGTAGAATTAGCCTAGTTCTGGCTTAGTTTAAACCCTGCCTGCAAAACCACCTCTGTATGTTGCATTTGGGTAGGATAAGAGAGAACTTTATTAGTCCCTTTTGGAAAATTCACCCATGAAGCAGCTGGACAAAGAGGACACACAACATAAGCACATAGTAAAGTGCGAAGTAACCAGTAAACAGCAGTAAGAGAACACAATTCCTACAAATGAGATAGAAAACTAACAACTGACAGATCCTAGCGCAGCAATGTGGAGGTGGAAGGCTGCTGGTAAGAAGGACCCCAGAAGTGCACCTAAGTTGAATAACTAAAAGAGCTCATGGTGATCACATCATTTAGGACACATAAGCCATCGCAGATTGCTTTTAATTCTTCATTTCATCCATATTATACCCCCCACTCTTATATTTTAATCTGCTGAACTATAAAAAAATATTTTTACCTGTTTAAAAAAAGCGTGTTTTGCATCATCACCAAAAAAAAAGTTTTCCAAAGGGATGCAACTGTACCCATCTTTCCAGAAGCACATAGTTCCGTAGCTTTCAAATGATTTATCTTGCTTAACGGCACAATAACAAAGCTCTTCTCTGACTTGAACCTGTAATCTTCATGCTATATTTTGCATTTGCATTATTTCTCTCATGTAAAATTTCATCCATATTACAGTGTGTAGTGGCCGTTTGCCCACTGCCTGTTAGGACTTTCAGCTGCACCTGCTGTGGAGTCTTCATGAGGACATGAGCACCAGGTGCAGATGCTTGGGAAGATTAAGACTTTAAAAGACACATTGAAGAAGGGCTTTGTTTTTTTCTTTCTTTTTCTTTTTCAAGTGAGGCCTGAGCAGACATTGCTTGTGAGACCAACTTTGAACAATGAAGCCCTTCACTCAAGTTTGAGACCTTTATGTTAAAGCTGAGTTTTTGTCCTGGGCTGTTAATTTTTACAAGAGTCTCAGTAGTTACCTGTTTGAGTTTCATTGTTTAGTTATTGTTTAATGTTGGAAAAAGGGAATAAAACTTGCCATTAATTCAATGGTTAAATCTCCCTACCTGGGTACTGATGCAACAATTGTTTGTTGTACATCTTTATACAGCAAGTAAAAAAAGGAGAATGGGGGTCCTTTGCATACAGAATAGGCAGAATAGAAAATATGGGTAAACTAAAGACAAATATAAAGAAATGTAATATCAATGGAACACCATATAAATATGTAGATGTGCATACAGTCAACGGTTGTGGTCAGTGGAGGTGACTGGACCTGAGATGTTGGCGTTCAATAGCCTGTGGTAGGAAGCTGTTCCTGAGCCTGGTGGTTTTGGCTCTCGGGCTGCGATAACGTCCCCCAGATGGCAGCGGTGAAAACAGATGGTGGAGAGGGTGGGAGGGGTCTCTAGTGATGGTGAGCATTCTCTTGACACGCTGCTTGTTGTTAGGTGCTTGAACGTGGTGTGCGCTGGCATCTCATGCACTTATTCTCACTTTCCCCCGCTGATCTCTTCTCCTTAAATGTTCTGTACCCCAAAACAATTTTGATTGACATGCACAAATGACCTAACAATGGACCTTCAGAGCACTGCACTGTTTTCATACAAGTGCTGCAGACCCCCAGCTAGGTCCCCCCTGCTCTGTTTTAATAGGAGTGTCTTTTGTTCTCCCTTCTTGTCCTTCCTGTAGGCCCCCCCCCCCCTCCATCATGCCTGTTCTTATTTGTTTTTTCCCTCTTTTTCTACATACATACTGATTTCAGCACCTAGATTTTATGGACTCGGTACCCAGTTTGAACAGGCAGGGCTTGTGGTGGTATCATTAAGCAAGCGTGCAGTAGCCTGTTGTATAAATGTGTAAAATACTATGGTGCCTCAGAGTAAACATCTTATGAGTGTTTGGAATGCTTAATACAGTCCCAATACATAATTTCATAAAGCAAGGTAGCTTTTTTCCTCTAAGCACTAGGTTGAAAAATCAGCTCAGGTTGCTTGTATGGTGTCATTTTTTTATTCTGATAACTTGTTAGTCAGTTAACACACGCAAAGCTTTGTTTGAAAGGCGACGCATTAAGAAGCCCGCTGTGGAAAACGTTCCTCAGACCGGAACCTGCTGTCTTATGTCACAAGTATTCCAGTTATTTAAATATGAACCTGGTGCTCACGAGTCTGGTTTAATGCATCCAGTGCCATTCGAAGTAAAATACCTCTGAGCCGATCAGCATTACAAAGCACATCTCAGTGGGATATCTGTTCAGGTTATAGCTGATGCCCTAACAGGACTCCCGTTTGGGCAGAACTGGAACTGTGATGTAAATCGGATGCTGGGGGAGGTGTTGATGGTCTAAATCCTTTCATTGATACGTTGGCTCCATGGAGAAGACCAGACCTTCGGTTGCACATTTGGAAGAAGAGGGTAGCACCTCAGTAACTCGCCTTGTGTGGTCCAACACCAGGTGATGTTCTACTGGATTGTGCAGCCGCTTCATTCTCTTGTACGAGTACTTTGAAGCTTTTTTTTAATACTTGTTTACAGTTTTATTTTTCTGATTTGTGGACAGGTTATTTGTCAGCCAAGTGGAACTTTCAATGCCAGTATAATTCATCTTTGGTAATGTTTGTGGTACTCTGACTCTAATTTAGAAAATTATGCCTGGAAGTAAACTTGTTTTCTAAATTTATTTTTTTAATGCTATATGGCCAGGTTAATGCACCTCACTGTAAACTGCACATGTATTGAGACCTAGTCTGTACCTGTCACCGCTGCAATACTCTGTACGACACCTTCTGATGACAAGGAATTCGCCACTAAAAGAAGGCACAAATTTTTAAACACACATTCCTCACATAACAGGGTTTTGTTCCAAAAAAAGTCCCCCTCTTGTGGGGTCAAATTACAGACAAATTTATGGAATGGTAAAAAGATCCGCTACAAATAAAAGTCAGTGTATTTTTATGGATGGTAGCAAAAATATTTGTTCATGAATTTGTAGCTTGTCTTTTAATGTTTTTATTCATGATGAATAACTGCTTGTCTCATCCAGGAGGCTGTAATCCATCCCAGAAGCACTGAAGATGTTTTTGACCCAAAGTAGGTCCGCTGCCTGCATTTGTCTCTGCCAAACATGTGGATGCTATGATGTGGTGTCTGAGACTTGTGAGCGGGGGTGGCAGGCATGTTAAGTCGGTAGAGGTAGGTGCCAGAGAGCTTTGTGGCAAGAACTATTACTTCTCTGTTGAGTGGGTTTGGAGTTAGAGGACGTAGGTTAAGGGAAGCAGTGAAGGAGTTGTCGCAAGTAGCTGGGAGGGCTAGTCAGTGGCTGTGGATGAGGAGAGCTCAACTAGAGTTGGGGAAGGTGGGATATGGATATTAAAGGTGTTACGAGCTGCACTATAGTTATTAGGGGCTACGTGGATTTTCGACCTAGTAGGCTTGGAGGGGGGTGGGTCTGGGATGCCAGGCCTCACTGCTGAGCCTTCCAGAGGCGTCGTGGACCTAAGTCGGCGAAACACCGATGAACGATGGTGCCTACCTGATGACCCTGGTGAAGAGCTTACAAGGTGGTGTGGTAGGGTTGCGGGATTGGGTGGGCAGGTGGGCAGGTCATTAGATTGGTATGGGAGGGCCCGTGCTTCATCCCAGTGGGCCAGTGCAGGATATCTGTCAACTTATCCTGTATATTCGTAACTGCAAAACATGTGGATGCTATGGTGTTAAATATGTATGAATTATAAGAAACTTTTGGCACTCAGGGTCATTTTGAGCTTTAGGTTTAGGGTTCACTTGTGCTAGCCAGACAACTCTGAGGGACATAAAATGTCTGGGTTGAGACAAGTGTGCATCTTTCCTGAAATATTTGATATAAGCTGCTACCAGAATAAAATGCCTACTATTAAAGTATAATGAGCAGGGAGCAGGGGAAAACCCCTTTAAGGGTATTTATAAGCCATTTTAATGTTTCTTTATGTGGAGCCTGAGTGTTTTTGACTAGCATGGTGTTTTTCTTTCTTTTTTTTTTTTTGCTTTGTTTTTTGTGGTTTCAATTCTCTCTTGCAATTCATAAGAAAGCCACCAGGTGGAGTTGTGGTTATCAAAGTATTTTGATAATTTAAAAGCATATGTGAGCCTTGCTGTGGAAATTCTCACATATTTGGCATAAGATGGTTCGTACTTTGTGTATTAAACTGTATTAATGACATTGTGCTGCTGTCAGTGTGTGTAATATTGCACTTTGGTGCACAATACCAATGATGGCCCATCACACACCCTGCATCCTTGCGTTGAGTCTCAGTCGCCATTTGCGAATTATGCCTCAGGAAAATGTGTTCAGATTCACTGGATGAAAATGGTAACTACAGAAATCAGCATGGAGCTCACTTTAAAACTCGTGCTGGTTAAAGCCAACTATATAAATGGATGCAAATACTGTATAGGTTTTTTAAAAATAAAGGCCATATGTACAAACTCTAAATGAAGCTGGCCAAGCTTTATCTGCTGAGCTGGTTCCTGCATGCTCCGTTCCTCGCTCCGTTCTCACAGTTTGCTCGCTGGAGCTGCCAAGGTAGCACCATGGCTGGCCGGTAGATGCAAAGCTGGGCACAAATGCACAGTCACGTTTTCTCACACTGACGCACACGCAAACACTCGCCCTCGCGCCCACTCTTATTTAATTATAGACACATTTTCATTGTCTTAATTTCATGCAACTAGATTTAAGTCGGTTTCTCTTTCCTTAGAGAAGACAAAGATGTGTAGACTTTGCAGGTCAAAAAATGCCAACAGTGTGGAAAGATGCTGGTCTCTCAATGACTCCAACTATAACGGTGTCCACATAGTCTGTTAACAGTCCAGTCCAGCTTGTTCTTCCCTTATGTTTAACTGAGTATGAAATGTTCTCACATGGCATCCTGCCCACTATTTAAACCACCCGGTCTGCTGACTGACAAACTACAAAATAGTTAGCTGTGTGTTGCACTGCTTTTTTGAATGGCTGGGTGCAGGAATATTACTGTAGTGTGTCTAGCACCCAAGAAAAGTGTCAAAAGTGTCAGTTAAACACTGTATAGCATCAACTGTATGTTGCTTTGGAGAAAAATGAATAAATGGCAACTTAGTGTACACATGGGAGCTCCCTGCCTCTTCTGTCAGTGTTGTGTTCAAAGACAACTAGGATTTTTAATTTAAGGTCAAATTTCACAGTTTCTTTAACAGGGAAGAAACACCCGCTGTTAAACATGTATGTCATAAAACTGATTTGTGGCAGTTACCTTATGCTATTTAAGCTAAATTCTATCCATCCATTAGCATTAACTGCTCTGTCCTGTCCAAGGTTGCTGAGGTCTTGATCCTATCCCAAAATCACCAGGCAGTAGACTAGGAAACCACACCTGGATGGAGATGCCTGTTCGTCACAGGGTGAGCGCACATACCATGGCAGCTTGGAGTGAATATAATCCGAAATGCGCATCTTCAGGCTCCAGGAGGAACCTGCAAACTGAGCTGGCTTATCCAGCCCAGAGCCTGAGATGGACAGTACTACAGAACAACCACATAATGCACATTAGCATTTAAATAAATTCTTTTGCGCACAAACTTGCAGATTTTTGAGTAATTCAATGCTCAGAACTGCCACCACCAGACTGGAGAATTAGTTGCAGCACCATGAAGTTTCATGAAAATGAGCAACAGCTTCATGTTCTGCATCATGTATGTTTCCATAAAATAATTACTGCCGACTCTTAACAATTTTAGATGTGTCAGCTTTGACGGTATTAGACTGCAAATTAAACAATGGGAAATGTTTTGGTGAAAATGGACAGAACAATAACCCATCGCTAAAGATATTATAACTTGTTTATCTGTACAGAGGGATAGCAGCCAAGACAAAAGCCCCCATTTTGTATCCGTTCCAATGAAAACAATCTGTTTGCAGAGCAAAAAAAAAAAAACAACAGAATGGTCTCTTACTGACTGCCTGAGGGAGGGGGATTTCTCTAATGGGAACAGAGACTGAAGATCATCCATTTTCTCCAGATCCCATTAAACTTATCCAACAAGAAAAGACAAGTTAGCAATAGGAGGAACTGATGTCTTAATCCATTTAGTCCTGACTTCAAAGCTTGGCAGTTTCTTGTACATGCCTACAGTTTGAAGCACCTCCAGTCCACCAAGAAACATCTGGCCAAAGTGAGAGCTGGCACTCAAAGGCAGGGAGATGATATAGGAAGCCCATCAGGGCATTTTCTTTTGGAACTGCTAACAAAATCCTCTTTCTGCATATTGTTTCCACTTAGTCTCTTGTAGTACTTGCACATTCCTTTGCTAAATCTGTCCATCTGCTAACGGATTGAGAGGAATCAGTTTACACTGTGTCATTGTTCCTTTTTGAAAAGAAAACATCTAATCTGGATCATCAGTGGTGGGTGGCACATGGGGGTAAAAAAGAAAGACCCACCCCCTCCTATCCAAGCAACACCCCCCTGTTGTGATCACCTCTGTGCCAAGTCCACCAGTGATTGTGAAAGCTGAATATCTTTATTTAAGTTAAGAACTTTGAGTCTCTTATTACTACTTGTTACACAGCTCCTTGCACGATTCTTTGAAGCCCAAATCCTTGGACCGATGAACTGTAGAGAGAAAATGCATTCATGTCACTGGTACCTTTATTACTTCTGTGTATGATTCAGCTTGCATTTACTCATTTTAGTCCAAATCTTTTCCATTTTTGCCTTAAATTCTTTCCATACAAATAAATGTGTGTTTCTATGGGAATACGAACAAGTTAACGTTGACTAAAAACCTTTCTGATGGTCAATACAGAGAAATACCAGAGTAGACACAATCATGCTCAGTAATGGCTTGTGCCATAGAAAACACCCCAAGTGGTAGAAAAATAAGGTTAATGCTGCTGGGACACAAACATCAATGCCTGGGATCCAGCTTTAATCTAGCGAGATCCAAAGGGACAAGGCCATGGCCTCTATGCAAGGATAAAGTATTCTGCTCTGGCTGTTTCTCGAGTCAGAGGGACCTGATAAGGCTCTCAGCATTATTGCCAAAGCAAAGGCCCATTATGAGCTTCACTATTCGTGATGCTGAGGTTTTTATCAAGGTCACCAGGCTAGTAATCAGCTGTATGGAACAGACTATTGTTAGACTATTCAGTTCTCTAGTATTGTTTTCTTGCACTTTCTTGTTTTGTGTTTTCAAGAATGTAAAATTGACTCACTGGCTGTTAGCAAATATATTTGTGATTTATATTAGAGTTGTAACATTACAAAAAAAACCTTTCGGTACTTAGGAGTTGAAACGTAAATAAAAACAACGGTTACATTAATCCATTATGTTTTATTTAGCCCTCATTGGGCTCTGGACCAATGCAGCCCTGTCTTGTTGGGAACAGAGCTCATATAAACAAGGCAACCCTATATAGGTAAGTGTTTAATGAAAACAGATAAAGTGATATTCTCATGAAGACCAGATGACTGTTCAGTAAATTAATGTCCTTAGCCAGATACCTCGCATTGCAGTTAGCTGCACCAGAAGGAAGCTGGTTACTCACTCAACTAACTGAACAACTTTAACTGATCATTAGGTTCAGCTGATTCAACATAGCCAGGCTTGACTGCAGCTGCCCTGTTGAATCGAAACCTGACTATATATAAACTTACCACAGGAGTGAAGTAGTCACTACAAAGTTTCTATAAGAATATTAAGCCACAATCTAAGGGAATTCCAGAACAGATGGATGGAATCACAGGGTTACAAAGCCATTTCTACAGCTCTGGGACTCTATAAAACTACAGTAAGAGCCATTACCTCCAATGGAGAAGACTTGGCCCAGTAGTGAATCTTCCCAGGAATGGCCAGCAGGCCCAAATTTCTCCCAGGGCATAGGGACAAGTCATTCAAGAAATCATAAAAACCCAGAAGAATATTCAGGTCTCTAGCCTCAGCTTGGGTCAGTGTTCATGCCTTCACAATAAGAACAGGACTGGGCAAAAATGAGATTCATGGCATCATGGGAGAGTAACAAGACAGAAACCACTGTTTGCTATTCAAGAGTAACAGCAATGCATTTCTTACCCACCCACAAAAGTATTATCTCCAAGCTTTTTGAGATAATGTTGCATGGACATAGAAGTCAAAAAAGGTGCTCTTTGGGTGACACAGGTCCTATTTTGTCTGCCATTAATCTAGTACTGCCTTCTGTAGTAAGAACAAACAGGGACTGTTTCAGACTGTCAGTCAAACAGGGTGGTGTAGTTTGAAGGCGTTGAATGCTTTGCTGCTTCAAGGCCTGGATGACTTGCTATTATTAAAGGAAACACAAATTTTGCACTGAACTAGAGAATTAAATGTCTGGTCTGTCCATGAAGCGAAGGTGAATCATGCCTGAGTCATGCAAGACAATGATCCAAAACAAAAAGCAGGTCCACATCAGAAAGGCTGGGATCAAAAATAAAATTAAAGTTTTGGAATTAAAGCTTGGTCAGCATCCCAAACTAAACCTAACAGATGTTGACAGGATGTGACACAAGCAGTTCATGCCGAAGAACCTACCAATGTGTCTGAATTAAAGCAGTTCTGCAAAGAGGACCGAGCTAAAATTCCTCAACGATCATGTGAAAGACTTATATAAAATTATAGGAAGCCTTTGGCTACAATTGCTGCTAAAGGTGGAGGAACCAATAAGGTTGGGCAATTTTTCACGAAATGGACATTGGATGACTTTGCTTTAAAAATGTATGGATTATGTTCCCTTTTGCTAAGGGAAATTGGGTGGGGGCAAATACTTTATCACAGTATACAGCTAGATGTCATTTAAGACTCATCTCTTTGTGTCCATGTAAAATGGTAGGGAGTTATGGCAGTATTACATTTTTTGTTTTTTTCCTTGCAGCTTGTGTTTTATATGTGGATAAACTGAATCTCTAAACTAGTTTTTCTTTGTGGGCATTGCATTTTCCAGAACCTCACTAAATCACTAGTTTTAGTAGCATCCGAGTTATTGGTGTAAAAAAAGTGCCTAGATACTGCTAAATAGATGGAAGACGAGTCTGCCTGCATTTAAGTGTATATAAGCTTTTTCTGTATGAATGTGTAGAAATTGTCCCCATGTATATATCTGTTAAGGTGAAATGTCCAAGATCTTCCTCAATCTATTCCACAATGAGACTGTGTGTGACTGTGATAGGAACCTTTCAATTCTGTTTCTTGAAGGACACTGCTTTGTACTTCAAGGTTTGCTCATTTGGTACACTTCAAAATCCATTTAATTTCAGATACGAAACATGATGGCAACGGTTCTTTGGGAAGCCCACCAAAACGAAGTCCATCAAAGCAGCCTTTCCTGTGGAGACGAGTAGCAGGGAAAGCGGGCTGGATCTTTGTAGTGCCCTCTGTGTCGTTCTGTAAAACAAAGTAAACACGAGTCATACAGCGCTATGAAAAAAGCATTTACTCTTTGATTTCCTCTAATGCAAATGTTTTCTTTCTTAAAGCAAAACCTAATAAAAAAGGGCACCTGAGTGAACAAATTATACATTTTTAGCTTTATTTATTTAATGAATAAAGCTTTCCATCACCAGCAGGTATTGTGAAAGTAACTGCCGACTTACACTTTTTGTCATCTTTAGCTGCAGTGACTACAACCAAACGCTATTATCCTGTATTTTTTTATCAGTCCTTCATATAGCTGTGGAGGAACAGAGATAACTCTAGAGATAATAGATAACTGAATTTGCCTTCTAGGCAACAAAGAAGTTTCCGATTTTTTTAATCACTAATTTAATTTAAAACATGTACAAATCACATTTTGGTTTGGTTTATTACAAATGAAACAAAAAAAACCTAATTTTGTGGAAACATTATGGGTAAGTTTTCTTTTTTGTGTAGTCTAGTCATCTTCAGTAAGATTTTTCAGTGAAAATACTTTTACATGCAGTAACAAATTCCTCAATGTAACTGATGATCTCAACACATCAGTTAAAATTATACAAGTTGCGAATGAAGCTCTGTTTTCAATTCCCCTGTTAATACAGTTTTTGAGCAAATAACAAATGCATGTTAAGCCGTTACTAAAGCGTGAATTTTGCAATTTTAACCCTTGTGGAACATTGATGTTCCAACAGGTCCATATTGTTTCCAGGTTGGTTGCTGTCTGCAGCGAGCATTAACACATCTAATGAATCTAACCAGTACAGTATTTAAATACTTGTTTGCAGTTACTTAGTCAAAGGCCTGCATTCCTGGCCCATTGACATGAGGTCCGGCCCTAATCCTGTACTTTTCGACGTAAATACTGCATTACAAAAACCAGGATTTGTTGACAGTACCCCTCCCCTCCTTAATATGACATTCGCTTGACCATTCTAACTACATAATTCTCAAATTACTATTAACAATTAGTACAGATTAGGTCTTTGTAAAAACTATAAATCCACATTTTGCAAAACATAGATTCACTGGCTGCAATCTTACACGAAATGACAAAGAAACACTCAGCAAACAGGAGGCAATTTTTTTTTCTTTTTGCCCCCATTGTTGTGCTGTCACAACAAAAGCACAAAAGCCTGATAATTGACATTTTTAACCACCATGACTTTAAAAATGTTACTCGGGGACCTCTATTTGTTAATAGGACAATCAAATGGTTTCTGAACTCGAATGGTTTCCTAAAAAAGAAAAAAGTGGCTTTAAGCTCAGTGGCATCAAAGATTATGTACTGAACAAATCTTCTGGTATGTAAGATGAAAAAGGTGCTTTAAAGGATTCACTTAATATGTGTTCAAATTTTTTCTCTATAGCTTGAAAATTATTGTTTATCATTAAATCTACTGCAAATGAGCCTGCAGTTACTGGCCTATACATAATGTGTGTGTGTGTGTGTGTGTGTGTGTGTGTGTGAGAGAGAGAGACAGAGAGACAGAGAGAGAGAGAGAGAAATAAATAATAATCTGTCGCATAGTAGAAACTGACCATTTTATGTCTTTTCAGGTAGACAGACAGCGGTAAGACTTTACAGTATACAATTCCCGAAACACACACACACACACACCTTATTTAAATATACTGTACAATACAGTAGCGGCTTCCTAGGGCGGGCGTCCCTATCGGATGAAAATGTTAAATTAAATCTAAACGTCACTTAATTCACCATAAATAACATGCGAACAACCTAGTGAATTACGTGCCAAAAGCAATTTTACCAGGTGAGTGGGTTAAAATAAAGTAAAGGGCGGCTGGGGGGGGGGGGTGAGGAAAGGAAGTTGAATGCCAGGTTCGGGGGGTCAGACCGAGCCACGCGGAGCAATGAGGACCACCGGTCAGGACGAGCCGGGTGAGCAGTAGGCTGAGGGATGCGACCTGGTCCATGTGAGACCCCCGGAGCGCCGCGATCTTCTGTCGAGTGGCTCTTGCTGAAGGTACCGTGATGGAGCGCTGCGCGGGCTGCGAACAGCCCATCCTGGAGCGATTCCTGCTCAGCGTGCTGGACAAGGTGTGGCACGGCCGCTGTGTGCGCTGCTCCGACTGCCGCTGCCGCCTCACCGACAGGTGCTTCTCCAGGGACGGCAGGATTTACTGCAGAAACGACTTCTTCCGGTCAGACTCCTTTCCCCCTAAATTTTCTTTCTGATGTTTGAATTAAACTCGTGTCACTTTGTCGTGCAGTTTGTACCGCCGACTATTCGTCTCCAGTCGTGCCGCGTCGTTTTCTAACGTAACAAGTGCGCTGTGTTTCACCTCCACAAACTTAGTTCACCAGGGAACATATTGCTCGGCTGAGAAAGGACGTTTCGCCACATTTGTTACAACATCCAACACTTTAATTGCTCAGATAAAAGAAATAGCCCGAATTTAAATATTAGGACGGATTTTTCTGGAGTTTCAAAAAAAATCTCCTTTCTGGTTTACAAACTTTTAAATCGTTAATTGAGGAACGCCGTCGAAAATGCTGTAAAGTAAATTTTTCTGAGTTTTTTTTGTGAAAGGCTTCAGTGTTTCGCCTATAATTCTTAGTAACAGCTTTTGACTAAAATAACAAGCCACCCTATGGGGAAGGCAATTGTAATTGTAATGAGAAGCAGCCCTCGGATGAGTGTATTTGTTGTGCAACTAGAGTTGAATTGCATTTGAAAAAGAAACCCATCGCGATCATTGAAACTATGGCGGCTGAAGCGCCACACACAACATTGACGGAAATGTGTCATTCATGTAACGGCCCCCTGTAAGCAGAGCCTAACAGCTGGGGCAGTTTAGGTGTCTCTCACTGAAATGCTGGGTCAGTATGGAGTATGTCACTGGTTGTCATTTATTGCTGTCGTTTAACATCTGGATGGTTATTTTAAAAAATCCCATTCCAGTTTTTCATATCTTGTGCATTTTGTAAGGAAGCCTCACCCATCATGGAGGGTCACCTGTAGGCCAGTGAGATGGGTTGGCTGGTGACCCGACGTGTGTTACTGTGCTGACTAATGATGGGCTACTTTTAACCAAGAACTTGAGTGTTGGTCAAATTATTTTATCATCATTAGGATTTGTTGTGAATTGTTTTATGTGGTCACACTGGTTGACCAGTTGTACCAAGACGATTAATGGCAACAAGTTAATGTTGTGCAACTTATGGTGAGTTTTGATGCAGGATTCTCATTCAGTTCAGTAGGTATTTCTGTAAGGGTTTTTATTAAGATTATTTCTGCTGGCTTTTTCTGTTTACTTGACATTGCCTTACCAGGGTAATAGGCTGTAGAAATCCCTGCCCTTTGTCACTAGTTCTTTCTTGAACAAAGAAGGGAAGAATATCAAAGGAATAAAAGCCTATTTTGGAAAACCTGAAAAGCACAAAAGTCCTCGAGTGCAAAATGATTTAATTATGAGCAGGCAATTAGAATCTGACAAATCCAACATTTTCTTCTGCGGTATTTGAAAATATACCATGATATTTTAGCACTGTTAACTATAACTAGCTACACTGCCGATTGCATTGCTTTTGCATAACTCAAAATACAATCTCCATTGTCATTTGACTTCATTTAACTTTGACCCCCCCCCCCCCCCCCCCCCCTCCCCCC